>JAPYKE020000102.1:2207500-2637500 GCA_028554795.2 Sinohyriopsis cumingii | reverse complement strand
GCACAATGAAGGACTCCAATTTCTCCACATACACATTCTGACCAGGAAGATCATCCTTGTCCCAGGATCCCAGTGGGTAGGGAGAATAGTAAGTTTGCATCAAGACTGGTATATAGCTGTGCTCTGCACCACTCTGTTTAACACAATAAAGAAACCATGAGAAAGAAATTCTAAAGAAAAAAGCACAATTTGTTTGACAAATAAGTTCAAACACCTAAGCACTTCAAGTCATTCTTACCTAACATATCCTGCTCTCTTTTAATTGCACACAATTTGTGACAATGAAATGCCCTTTGCTAATTTTTTCAGCATATTTTCCCGCAAAACTACTATTTTAAGACTAACAAAGAATCATATATCATTCCTGGATCATCTAAATGGATCAATACTGGATCATCTAAATGGACCAATACTGGATCATCTAAATGGATCAGTACTGTATTGTCTAAATGGATCAATACTGGATCATCTAAATGGATCAATACTGGATCATCTAAATAGATCAATACTTGATCATCTAAATGGATCAGTACTGGATTGGTAATCAGAAAACCTGTATTGAGAATTCTTCTTTCTTGTGTCAAATATGCATGGGTTCTCCACGATGGCTACCTATACCTTAAAAAAGTATTCTTAAAATTTCAATCTAACTGGTAAGAGTTAGTCATTCTTTATGGATAATGAATCATGACAGAAATTGCTGATATGCATAGGCAGCAACAACTAAATGATAATATTGTTCAGGGGAGATATAAAAGTGTACTGGATTTATAAGTGGGTCACCTCATTAATAGGAAGGTAGATTATCAAACCTGTGTGATATGGATTCATTACTAAACCAGTGTTAAATAGGATCCAGAACTAGACCAATGTTACATAGGATCCATTACCACACCCATGTTATATGGGATCCATTACCACACCCATGTTATATGAGATCCATTACCATAACCATGTTACATGGGATCCATTACCACACCAATGTTAAATTGATCTATTACCATATCCATGCAATATGCGATCCATTAGCACACCAATGTTATATGGGCTCCATTATCATATCTGAATTATAATCGGATTCATTACCACAGCTATGTTACAAGGAATATACTACCACACATTATATGGGATCCATTACCATGCCCATATCATGTGGGATACATCACTGTGCCCATGTTGTATATAGAAGCCAATACCACATGTGCTATATGGGATCAATTACTATACCAAAGTTAAGTGGGATACATCACTGCAACCATGACATATGGGATCCATAAAATCACCTTTTATTAGATAAAATCCATTAAAAAACCCATGTAACACTCGATACATTACCATATCTGTGTTGTAATGGATCAATAACCACAACATTGCTACATGGAATCCATTAACATACCTGTACTATATGGGATCCACTACTATACCTGTACTATATGGGATCCACTACCATAATTGTACTATACAGGATCCACTACTATACCTGACCTATATGGGAACCACTATCATACCTGTACTATATGGGATCCACTACTATACCTGACCTACAAGGAATCAACTACCATAACTGTACTATATGGGATCCACTATCATATCTGTACTATATGGGATCCACTATCATACCTGTACTATATCATACCTGTACTATATTGGATCCACTATCATACCTGTACTATATTGGATCCACTATCATACCTGTACTATATGGGATCCACTATCATATCTGTACTATATGGGATCCACTATCATACCTATACTATATGGGATCCACTACTATACCTATGCTATATGCTACCAAGACTGGTTACACCTCTCCCTCGATAACTTGCGCACAATGGGATCCACAAACATAGACTGCACTATAAAAGACCTCCAAAATTTGAAAAAATATCGCTTTGACATCAAGAAAACCGCAGGGGGGAGAGCGGTGTTAGGGAGCTGGGCTGTTTAATGACTGAATCCTCATTTTACAATCACGTCGATAATAATTTTTAATAATGCGCTTTTTCTAATGAAGTTGTTTGTTATTCTGTTTAAATACCATTTTTTTTCTTCAAAATATCCAACATGAAAGATCGTTCCAACTGGTTTGAACAACCATCACATGTACGCAAAAAATATGTGTATTACGTCACTGCTTTTTGTTTTCTTGATGAGTCTGGTCTCGTAGTGGTGTTTAATAGTATCTTGCCAAATCGGTAGTCCATAATTTAGGAACTAGACTAACTGTTGATACACCACCAAACAAGATTCCTTTTTTTTTAAAAATACGCAACATTTATTTCGTGACACGTCTACGTCGAAACTCAATCTTTTTTGTTTAATTAGTACAATGTTAATGTCGTCATTTCAGTGGAAGTAATAATGAAATTTCTTATCATCCCTGAGGATATCTCTAAATGCCAGTTCAAGAATTCTCTGAAACTCGCTTGCTCACAAATGGTCCATATCTGTGAAATCAAGCCCTATATTTTACGAAGTATTCATTTCGCTTGGCTGCCTTGTTATCTTTGATCACAGTTATGAAAGAGTCTGTTAATTTACGGTAGTTTCTGTTACATACACAATAACGTTTATTACAGTGTTCGACTGATCAAATGAAGTGAGTTCACCTGACATACGACTGCGGCCGCTAGATTTTAAGATAGTCTGATTTTTGTGCCTTTTAACTTTTCTTTTATTTCACCTCCTTTTTTTTTAACTCAAAAGACATAATTAATGTGATAATACAAATGAGACCAGCTTTTAATTCAGTGCAACAATACAACAAATACTTCTGCAAGTCAGTTATCAAAACACGGGCAACACTTAATTAGGTTCTCAGAGAAATGCTCGCGGACATAGCTGTTACGGCAGATTGATGCATTTTACGTTTAATTACAAGATGACACATTGCATTTATGACGATTACACATAAAAGGAACTAAAAGATGGAACAAGAACACAAATTTCAATTGATAATAAATTATTTAATTTGTATTTATTTATTAAAGTACTGCCTCCACTCAGCATAAATGACATTTTCATTGATCGAAATTTCCCTACATATCATTAATTGCGGTGTACTAGGTGTCACAGGATGAAGCTGGGTTGGGATTGGATTAGAGAAGACACCAAAAGCAACTGTGTTTACACAATGTTTATTTATAATCGCTATTTAAATACTAACAAATATGACACCATTATAAACAAAAAGATAAGGAAAATTATAAAGTTCCTAACATGGAACTATCAACAACAATTAACTCAACGAGAAAAAACTCAAAACATGAATTTAACAAATGGAATTTCAAAACAAACGTGAATTCCTATCACCGATCAACAAAATAAAAGTGATCTACACCCCAATATAAAGAGAGTCTTGAATGTATCGTTCAAATAATGATTTAGAAAAGAATGTAATTATGAACGTATCGTTCATAAAACGATATTGAAAAGCAGTGTAAATTACGAACCTATCGATCGTTCACATAACGATATAGCAATAGGAATGAATGAAATTACGAACCTATCGATCGTTCACATAACGATATAGCAATAGGAATGAATGAAATTACGAACCTATCGATCATTCACATAACGATATAGCAAAAGAAATAAATGAAATTATGAAATGCAATAGTGGAAATAACGTGGAACACTATAACTATTGTGGTGCCCATTTGATGTCCAAGATGTTCCGGTTCCATGCGCTCTAGTCAATGGCCAGAGAAGCACCCATGCATGGTCCGCTCCTCTCAGTCTGTTGAAGGATCCCTCGAGAGCCTTCACATCAATCACAGATGGGGCCCCGAGTGGCCGAGTGGTCTAAAGCACTCTCCGTCACGGATCACTGCCATCTCACCTCTGTCTGCGTGGGTTCGAGTCTCGGGCTCGGTCAATGTGGATATGTGAGAAAGCTTGCCGGTAGCTTCTCGTGGGTCAGTGGTTCCTTCCGGGGTTTTCCCGGGTTCTTCCTCCACCATTAATACTGGCCGACATGTATAGCCTATCTTGTGCTGAAAAATGGCGTTAAACCCTATAACAACAACAACAACAACATCAATCACAGACCCAATGGTCACGAAGCCCTGGTCCCTCGCACCGAGAAAACCAGTATACTCTTCCGATCCAACGTCACCATAACACAGCATATACGTCACACGAAACCACACAGTTCTGTGACTTCACATCAAACCATTATAAGGCACGGCAGCATGTATAAGGCATGGCAGCATGTATAAGGCAGGTATAATGCAGCTAAAATTATAACAACTAAACCATGTAGTACATATGACATGGTTAAGTACTTCTGCATTGATATATGTTGCACATGCACGCACATGAATTCGTTACCCATTCCATTAATCGTTTAATGCATGCAGCGTATAATTAAATATCAATTTGTCTGTTCAGTTACAACAAATAGCTAACTCGAACCAGACTATAGTATTTCTAATATGGCGTTGTATAACCTAGGTATTGACTCTGTAGAATTTATAATAAATATGTTTCCTGCTCGTTAGGTACTGCATTCAATGAATATGTTTGCAGATATAAGTCTTTTTGAAACATTAATTAAGGTTCTAAAACATCTAAAGTATGAAAACAATTCTGTCATATAAACAAATAGTAATAAAGAAAATTTCATTACCTCTACAGCTGGAGATTTGCTTCCGTAAAGGGGTAAGCTTTCTGACAAGACTCTGCGTAATGTAATTTAGTTATAGAGAATTTGTTCTATATGTACACTAGCTGTGACAGATATGCGCAGCTAGGTACATAGGTTTCCCGCTGCCGGCAATTTGCACATGCAGGGGTCCGAGTTTCGCTCAGGATTTCGAAATAACTAGAGCCTCTACAGCTGGAGATTTGCTTCTGTAAAGGGGTAAGCTTTCTGACAAGACTCTGCGTAATGTAATTTAGTTATAGAGAATTTGTTCTATATGTACACTAGCTGTGACAGATATGCGCAGCTAGGTACATAGGTTTCCCGCTGCCGGCAATTTGCACATGCAGGGGTCCGAGTTTCGCTCAGGATTTCGAAATAACTAGAGCCTCTACAGCTGGAGATTTGCTTCTGTAAAGGGGTAAGCTTTCTGACAAGACTCTGCGTAATGTAATTTAGTTATAGAGAATTTGTTCTATATGTACACTAGCTGTGACAGATATGCGCAGCTAGGTACATAGGTTTCCCGCTGCCGGCAATTTGCACATGCAGGGGTCCGAGTTTCGCTCAGGATTTTGAAATAACTAGAGCCGAAAAAATATACCACCCTCGGGTGACGCTGTATGCGGCAACGAAACCCGAGTACATTTTTGACAACATATACATATTGATATAACTCATACACAATTCCGTGACACTAGGAATGTCGTTTGGAAAGAAAATGTAAAACACTGTAGGAGCTATTTTTAAATTTGATATTTCATAGTGTTGATTTCATTTTCAACGATAAAATGAGCAATACATCAAAATTTCTGTTACCAATTTTGATCGCGATTTTCTTCAATTTCAACAAATACTGATAAATTTTGGGGGTATTTTCAGGTTTAGAAAATGGGATCCACACCTGACACCACATTATAAGCGGGTTCGCAAGTTATCAGGGCATGAGTTATCGAGGGAGTGGTGTATATGGGATCCACTACCACAACAGTGTTATATGGAATCCACTACCATACCAATGTTAAATGAAAGACTGCAATGTACTAAGGTCTTTTATGCTGAGGGACACCTATATTATCAGTCCAACCTGTAAGAGTGTTGTGCGGTTCTTATCTAGCATGTAGTTGGATGTTTCACACTTTGGTCCCTTAATACTGATGACCTGGAAGTAGATACATGGGAATCGTATATCGGTGTCCTCCCCATTGATCTGCCAAAACTCCGGCTCATCTGCAAGAAAGATAAACACTGCATTGTAGCTTAACAGCCAACGACTTCAACCAGACAATACTGTCATCATAGTGAATGGTAAATTCAGTACAAATGTAAGCACTGCATTGTAGCTTAACAGCCAGCGACTTCAACCAGACAATACTGTCATCATAGTGAATGGTAAATTCAGTACAAATGTAAGCACTGCATTGTAGCTTAACAGCCAACAACTTCAACCAGACAATACTGTCATCATAGTGAATGGTAAATTCAGTAAAAATGCTTCGAGCTTTTGGATCTGTAGTCTACAGCTTCTCATCTTGAGTTGGGCTTTTAAGTGTTCTATTCATGTAACTCTGTGTACTATTTCTCAAGCAAATAAATTTGCAAAAGCAGAGTAAATCTGAGATGTTTTTTTCCTTACCAAGAAACAACAGTGATAAGAGTGTGTTCTGACAACAAAGGATTCAACAAAGTACACTGACTGATGAAATAGCTTTATGAACCACAAAAAATTAAGAAGCAATCAAAGCATATGAAATCAGTAAAAAATTCATGTGAAGTACCACAACTTTAATTGTCAACACGATGATCTCAACTATCCAAAAATACTGTGTGCTTTGTTACTCTTATGGCAACAAAATCATGATTAAAAAATGTACTGTTTAGGAATAAAATCTGACAAAATTCATATTACTCTCTGCATACACCCACCCACAACACAAACAAATCATAGTTTATTTTGTATATTTGATGATTCCTTTAATTCTAAAAGCTGGGTCAATTTATGGGAGGTTAAACAAAGAATAATTAAATATGTTTGGATTGCAGTGTCAAAACTGAAATCTAAATATGTCTCAAATGCATCATTTGGAAAGAGAGGTGTAAGTTTCATTTTAACTTAACAAAATAATTTATAAAGGCATACATTTATATTTGTTACCCATAGCAACCCACATAGCAAGGCACAGAAGTCAAATTTCTCAACCATTTTAATAAATAATACTACCTAGGGACTTGAGAGTAATAACATCTCCTGGAGCAAGAATTCTGCAAATAGAAATATCATGTGCATTAACCTTCCTGATGATGAAAAAATGGAAAATTAAATAAATATTAACTCATAACAAGATGTAAGAAATTAACCCATAGGCAATCAAATTTAACACTGCATTGTTTCAATCAATGTCAAAATTATTTTAGTCTTATTAAGTGCTTCAACCTTAAGTGACAGTTAAACATGCAAAGTATGTACATGTATTATATAGTGTAACAAAGATTAACTGTGTTAACAGCATCTACACAACTTAAACGAGTTAGAATTTTGAAAACATAAAGTCAATGTCTAAATTTTTCAAAAACTTTTAAATCAGTACATAGAAACTCCTGACAGAATTTTGAAATACAGAATCTCCAAGGGCAGAAAGTTGAGATTCTCAGAAAAAGGACTCACCAGTCCTTTACTGAATATTTTATATAAATATGGTTATAATGTGTTTTGGATGTATTCAGACCAAGACTGACTATATCCATACCTAGACAGATTATAATGTGTTTTGGATGTATTCAGACCAAGACTGACTATATCCATACCTAGACAGGTTATAATGTGTTTTGGATGTATTCAGACCAAGACTGACTATATCCATACCTAGACAGATTATAATGTGTTTTGGATGTATTCAGACCAAGACTGACTATATCCATACCTAGACAGGTTATAATGTGTTTTGGATGTATTCAGACCAAGACTGACTATATCCATACCTAGACAGGTTATACTATTGGGTGTATTGAAAACTAAAACTGGTTATAATGTTATTATGGATATATCAAAACTAAGACTGGTTATATTGTTGTATTGGATGTATCCAGACCAAGACTGGTTATAATGTTGTATTGGATGTATCCAGACCAAGACTGGTCATAATGTTGTTATGGATGTATCCAGATCAAGACTGGTTATAATGTTATTAAGGATGTATCAAGACTAAGACTGGTTATACTGTTATTATGGATGTATCCAGACCCAAACAGGTAATAATGTTGTTATGGATGTATCCAGACCAAGACTGTTTATAATGCTGTATTGGATTTATCCAGACCAAGACTGATCATAATGTTGTTATGGATGTATCCAGACTAAGACTGGTTATAATGCAGTTATGGATATATCAAGGCTAAGACTGGTTATAATGTTGTTATGGATATATCAAGACCAAGACTGATCATAATGTTGTTATGGATGTATCCAGACCAAGACTGGTTATAATGTTGTAATAGATGTATCCAGATAAAAACTGGTTATATTGTTATTATGGATGTATCCAGACCAAGACTGTTTAAAATGTTGTTGTGGATGTATCCAGACCAAGACTGGTCATATGGATGTATCCAGACCAAGACTGGTCATAATGTTGTTATGGATGTATCCAGACCAAGACTGGTTATAATGTTGTTATGGATGTATCCAGACTAAGACTGGTTATAATGTTGTTATGGATGTATCCAGACCAAGACTGGTTATAATGTTGTTATGGATGTATCCAGATCAAGACTGGTTATAATGTTGTTATGGATGTATCCAGATCAAGACTGGTTATAATGTTATTATGGATGTATCCAGACCAAGACTGGTTATAATGTTGTAATGGATGTATCCAGACTAAGACTGGTTATAATGCAATTATGGATGTATCCAGACTAAGACTGTTTATGTTTGAAGACCTTCTGGGAAGAAAACAATACACTGGAGTACAAGAAACTCCCATCAGCTAATGTAAAGTTTGACAGATGAAATTAACACAAGTTCTTTATTGAAGACTTTGGCAAACACAAAATATTTTCATCTTCCACTAAAAACCATGGATTCAAGACAGCATGCTACAGGGAAAATAATAGAAAAATTATTTATAAATTTAGTTGCATTGATAAATTTTCAAAGTGTCATTTTCCTTAACTCATTGACCAACCACATTAGACACAGTGCAGATGAGAATTTTGCCTTTCATAATTGTATGTCAAATAATGGTTTTATACTCATATGCAAATGTCAAAGAAAAAACAAACTGTTAATTTCTTTTTTGCCCCTCATTTTCTAGATGAACTACAGGATCAGAACTGCTTGGGAGAAGGCATAGGAATAGATTCCCTCCCAGTCAATTCAAAAGGTGTCAACAACCCATGCTATCAGATTCAGGACTGAGGAGATGAAGGTGGGCAACTTGTTGTTCCACCTTGTTAGAAACAGGTCTGTCACTGGTTGACCCCAGAAACTGCACACTCAGTGGAAGATATATGGATGGAGGGACCACTCAGTACAGTGCAGTAGCAGCCCCGTCCTGGACAGAGAATCAGACAACACAGTGAGCCTGCCTGGAATATGTTGTACCTGAATGTTTACTTGATGCTGGGAACACCAACAAAGATATTCCCATATCAATACACATAGCTGTGGTGACTTCATTCCACCATGTTTATGAATGTAATTCACCACCAATGTATTGTGTAACATTACTGGGACTATTTTTGAATAAAGATGGTCCTGCCAAAGATAAGAGCCTTTGAGGATTGCCTTCATTTCCAAGAGGTTGATATGAAGGGTTCTCTCTTGTCCTCAAAGTCCAGCAGCAATAGGGCTCCACCATCTGACAAGCTTGCACCTGAACATTTTGTAGCCTGAGGCTGCTGGGCTTCTAATGAATTCCCAATGCTAGCTATTTTCTATTCTGCAAATAAATCAGTAAGTGCCATTCTCTGTTCTGCCACTGAATCAAGAGTGCCTGATTTCAATGTGACCTTTATCTGCTGATAAAACAGAAGAAAAAAATTGGACACCTTTGTGGGAGGAGGGCCATCTGCAAAGAGCACATCCAGAGGTGGCCAAGATTTATGAGATCTGTGTTAAAGAGGCCAAAGATTTGAAGAAATTCTCTTGCCACGATAAACATTTCAGAAGAAGCTCTCGCTGATGTTAGGACAATGTGTTTGAGGAGGAAGAAGAACTCGGTTAGTATGAGTGAAGAACTCCACACCCAAATGACTGAAATGCTGGGAAGAAACAAGTGCTAACCCGTCCATATTTACTATCAACCCTAAACTTCAAATGAGACAGAGATGGTTGTGTATATCATGAATCAAAACTGAATTTAGCAATACTATCCGCAGGATGTTGCCTGGCTATGTTGACATCCCAGATGAAGATGTCTTGCAGAAAAGGGTCATGATGAAGTCAACTGTTTGGGTAAAATCCCTGGGCATGAGGTTGAGGCTGAAATGTAGCCTACGTTGGGCACAAAACAAGTATTTTCTTGACGTTACATGAATGGAAATGTGGAACGATCCATTAGACAGGTCCACACTTATTGTGTATTTTCTGGGTCATATGGACAAATGGATGAACCTTGCTGCTACCATTTTGACCTTTGGGGCTTTTATGAATATGCTGAGATTGCTTAAATCAGTAATGGGATGGAATTTCCCATCGCCTTTCTTGACCAAGAACATCCTGGAATAAAAGCCTGGTGATGCTATTTTCCAAATAATCTCTACCACCCTTTGGTCCAGTAATGTCTTTATATCCATCTGTAATATATCAGCCTTCATGGAGTTGGCCAGAGTCTCCATCATGGAGAGGACTGATAAGAGAGGAGGGTGCTGGTTGAACGAGATGTATAGCTTCTGATTTTCCCTTTACATACCTTAAATATGAGGGAACCAGAAAGGGAGGGTGCACAAAGTCTCTACATGGCGTGGCTTGAGCGATGCAGAGTGCAATAAAGTATCCCTTCATATTAGAGCTAAGGCAGAGGAGGCTGTTAAGGTGTTAGCCATAACGTGATTGTCTACCCAATTAAGGACTTTAAGGATGAGGCTGAATGCATCCCAAGATCGACTGTTTTCTGCCAAGCAAAACACTGCATGGGAGGCCAAATCCAACAGATAGGAAATAGAAAGCACATTCTATAAAAGTACTGTTGTGGCATTGAAAACTTGCATTTCCACCTTGTAATACAGACGGGGGCAATATCTTTCCTTCTCATTTTAATTTGTTTTGACCTCAGTCACCTCAATTCTGCCATAAATTAACCCAAAGACAAATTTTCCAGAGGGAACACACCCATGAGTCAGGATATACGTATTATTATACAATTGTGGCTCTAGTCAAACTTCATCAATGTTTTCTGTGCACAGCAAATTCTTCCTACAACTGACATTCCATTCTCTTTCTTCTCTTTTTTAAGTTATTCATCTGGCTTATTGGGGTGTCAAAACTTCTATACAGCCAGTCCAAGCTGGTCCCTCTTTTTCTTCACAACTGGGTGTAAATCTAATCCTAAGACCCTTGGGTAGCAGATTAACAATATTTCATACCACCTTGCTATCCCCAGAAAATATGTATTGTATGAAGATAGGCTTGGATCCAGACCAGTGACTGGTCTGACAGGTCACCAGGGACCATGTGGGCATTATGCAACAACATTTTAGACATATCCTGGACCCAGTCTGACTGTCTCTTTCAGAAGGCTTTAACAACCTGGTAGATATTTTCAGTACTTCTTGATGGGGTACACCTCAGAAAAATTGATTAATTTTTCCTGAGTGTAATTCATGCTTAAGAAGCATATTTTCTATCTCCTTCCCATTATTACTGACCTTGGATTTGATTACTTAACACAATTTTCATTACTGACCTTGGATTTGATTACTTAACACAATTTTCATTACTGACCATGAATTTGATTACTTAACACAATTTTCATTACTGACCGACTATGGATTTGATTACTTAACACAATTTTCATTACTGACCGCCTTTGGATTTGATTACTTAACACAATTTTCATTACTGACCTTGGATTTGATTACTTAACACAATTTTCATTACTGACCGACTTTGGATTTGATTACTTAATCAATTTGATTAATGATTCTCTATGTACCTCCACTCTCTTAAGTTGTTCTGTCTCAAACTCATCAATCTTATCTGAGCGAAACTCCATACTGGTTTCTACTTACTTCATTTTCCCCATCACTCTTTCTACCTCTCCCTACACAATACTCCTTTGTTCTTTCTACCTCCCCTATACAGCACTCCTTCAGTCCTTCTACCTCCCCTACACAGCACTCATTCACTCTTTCTACCTCCTCCTACACAGCACTCCTTCACTCCTTCTACCTCCCCATATACAGTACTCCTTCACTCTTTCTATCTCTCCTACACAGCACTCATTCAGTCCTTCTACATCCTCCTACACTCTTTCTACCTCCCCCTATACAGTAATCCTTCACTCTTTCAATCTCCCCTATACAGCACTCATTCAGTCCTTCTACATCCTCCTACACAGCACTCCTTCCCTCTTTCTACTTCCACCTACACAGTACTCCTTCACTATTTCTACCTCCCCATATAAGTACTCCTCCACTCTTTCTACCTCCCTCTATACAGCACTCCTTCAGTCTTTCTAACTCCCCTACACAGCACTCCTTCACTCTTTCTACCTCCCCCTACACAGCAGTCATTCACTCTTTCTACCTCCTCCTACACAGCACTCCTAATAGCATCAAACTCTGACTTAAGATCTTAGACTCAAGTTTGAATCCATACTTTCAATCTCAGAAAGTAAAGCCTCATTTGTTTTGTCCAACATTTTGTCTATATTTGCAAGCATTTTTCTGATGCCCAGTTCTGAGTCCCCATTGAGCACCCTTTGATTTAAATTTGAGAAATATGGACTCACTTCTTGAAGGTCGGGGGAAATTTGGCCTATTGAGAGATTGGAGACCTGTTGAGGGGGAAATTTGGCCTATTGAGAGATTGGAGACCTGTTGAGGGGGAAATTTGGCCTATTGAGAGATTGGAGACCTGTTGAGGGGGAAATTTGGCCTATTGAGAGATTGGAGACCTGTTGAGGGGGAAATTTGGCCTATTGAGAGATTGGAGACCTGCTGAGGGGGAAATTTGGCCTATTGAGAGATTGGAGACCTGCTGAGGGGGAAATTTGGCCTATTGAGAGATTGGAGACCTGTTGAGGGGGAAATTTGGCCTATTGAGAGATTGGAGACCTGTTGAGGGGGAAATTTGGCCTATTGAGAGATTGGAGACCTGTTGAGGGGGAAATTTGGCCTATTGAGAGATTGGAGACCTGCTGAGGGGGAAATTTGGCCTATTGAGAGATTGGAGACCTGTTGAGGGGGAAATTTGGCCTATTGAGAGATTGGAGACCTGTTGAGGGGGAAATTTGGCCTATTGAGAGATTGGAGACCTGTTGAGGGGGAAATTTGGCCTATTGAGAGATTGGAGACCTGTTGAGGGGGAAATTTGCAAACCTGAACATGTAAGAATTCCTTTGGTTGTAGATTTACTTTAGGAAGACACTTTCTTTCTCAGCTATTCAATGGATGACCTCATTTACGACTTGAATACATTTATTTGTGGTAGACTTTAAGATTTACGTTGTACAGCATGCCAACAAAAGAGGGGAGGGATTTGATTCTTTGCACATGTTGCTGGGTAATGCACACAACATATCAACCTACGTCATCCCTGTGTGTATGATGATATCTGATGAAACAGAAGCACCACCTGTATGTAACATTCAACATGCTGAAGTGAACCTTCAGATTAGTTCTCATTTAAGTCATTTGCAGCCCAGTGCACATAACATAACCAGACAGAATAATGCTAGTGGAGCTAACAGTGACTTGCATACTACTTGAAGTTGCTGTCCACTAGTTATGAAATAAAGAATTATACACAGAGTCTTTTAGCTCTGTGGCTTACTGCACATGATCTTGAGCAATATGTCTGAAGTGATACTGTTGAGTTCTAGTACAAACAGAATAGGCTAGCTGGGACTAAATGCGGTTTTCACATACAATTTACTAAACTACGCCTAAGCAATGACTAACACCCAGGATACCAATGTCCACAATTTACTAAACTACGCCTAAGCAATGACTAACACCCAGGATACCAATGTCCACAATTTACTAAACTACGCCTAAGCAATGACTAACACCCAGGATACCAATGTCCACAATTTACTAAACTACGCCTAAGCAATGACTAACACCCAGGATACCAATGTCCACAATTTACTAAACTACGCCTAAGCAATGACTAACAACCAGGATACCAATGTCCACAATTTACTAAACTACGCCTAAGCAATGACTAACAACCAGGATACCAATGTCCACAATTTACTAAACTACGCCTAAGCAATGACTAACAACCAGGATACCAATGTCCACAATTTACTAAACTACGCCTAAGCAATGACTAACAACCAGGATACCAATGTCCACAATTTACTAAAATATGCCTAAGCAATGACTAACACCCAGGATACCAATGTCCACAATTTACTAAAATATGCCTAAGCAATGACTAACACCCAGGATACCAATGTCCACAATTTACTAAACTACGCCTAAGCAATGACTAACACCCAGGATACCAATGTCCACAATTTACTAAACTACGCCTAAGCAATGACTAACACCCAGGATACCAATGTCCACAATTTACTAAACTACGCCTAAGCAATGACTAACACCCAGGATACCAATGTCCACAATTTACTAAAATATGCCTAAGCAATGACTAACAACCAGGATACCAATGTCCACAATTTACTAAACTACGCCTAAGCAATGACTAACAACCAGGATACCAATGTCCACAATTTACTAAAATATGCCTAAGCAATGACTAACACCCAGGATACCAATGTCCACAATTTACTAAAATATGCCTAAGCAATGACTAACAACCAGGATACCAATGTCCACAATTTACTAAACTACGCCTAAGCAATGACTAACAACCAGGATACCAATGTCCACAATTTACTAAAATATGCCTAAGCAATGACTAACACCCAGGATACCAATGTCCACAATTTACTAAACTACGCCTAAGCAATGACTAACACCCAGGATACCAATGTCCACAATTTACTAAAATATGCCTAAGCAATGACTAACACCCAGGATACCAATGTCCACAATTTACTAAACTATGCATAAGTAATGACTAACACCCAGGATACCAATGTCCACAATTTACTAAAATATGCCTAAGCAATGACTAACACCCAGGATACCAATGTCCACAATTTACTAAACTATGCATAAGTAATGACTAACACCCAGGATACCAATGTCCACAATTTACTAAAATATGCCTAAGCAATGACTAACAACCAGGATACCAATGTCCACAATTTACTAAAATATGCCTAAGCAATGTCTACCACCCAGGATACCAATGTCCACAATTTACTAAAATATGCCTAAGCAATGACTAACACCCAGGATACCAATGTCCACAATTTACTAAACTACGCCTAAGCAATGACTAACAACCAGGATACCAATGTCCACAATTTACTAAACTACGCCTAAGCAATGACTACCACCCAGGATACCAATGTCCACAATTTACTAAACTACGCCTAAGGAATGACTACCACCCAGGATACCAATGTCCACAATTTACTAAACTACGCCTAAGCAATGACTAACAACCAGGATACCAATGTCCACAATTTACTAAACTACGCCTAAGCAATGACTACCACCCAGGATACCAATGTCCACACTAGATTGATACAGTAATGGAAACAAGGTAGGAACTGACAGACAAGTTGGCATTGTTTACTTTTTCAGGTATAGTAGATCAATTAATTGGCACATTTAAACTGGCTCTGTGGGTAAGATGTATTTCACAGTGTTTGGGATAACAAGTTTATTATTTTGGAAACTTTCACAGCACAGTTAACGTGTTCCAGTCACATTGGAAAATGCAAAAATATATCAGATTCCATCACTTTTATTTAAGTTTGGTACTGACTTCCTTTGAAGAAAGGTTCTTTGCTGTTATCGAATGATTGTAGACGGCTTTCTTTGATGAAGGGTGTATGCGCTATTGAAGTCACCGCTAAATGACAGCTTTGTTATTTTTTCCATCTGCTGAGTACATTTTCATAACAGTCGGTGCTTCAAAGGTAATCTGTTTCCTTTGAAATTTCAGCAAACTATTTTATCTGGTTACATTTTTAAAAAGGAATTGGCCATCGTTTGGACTAACCTAGTTATTGTACCTTCATGCCTATTGAATAAACCAATAAGTAAGATGTATTTTATTTTTACATTTGTGGTAGCAGCGTGATACTGCCTTCCATGCATGCGTCTGAAAATTAACAAAGGGTCAACGGACAATAGAGATGCAGGTGTTCTGATGACAGGGATTATTACAGAAAATGTGAGTGTTCTGAAGGATTTAATTCTAAGTGAAAAGAAGAGGAATTTTACTTACCATCCACATACAAATGTCAGTCTTTGTAAATATATTAATTACTAGCAAGTGGCCGAAAATCCAGTTTAAGATAGATTACAAGACAATGCCTCGTCCGGTTGATCTCCATCACCAGAAATGTCAACAACATAAAAGCGGATATTTCACAACATATAGAACTCATGCTAATGTTAAGATAAGCGGATAATGATATAACAATGACTGTTTAGATGGGTTTTTTCTTTGTACTTTTAAGAACAAAAAATAATTTTTCGTGTACAAGAAAAATACAAATAAAATTTCAGGAGCCAAGCCACGATCGTTTTGTATTATTCTTACGCGATCTCTTTCCCAAAATGATAACAAGTTTTTCATTTTTTTGGGGTACTTTTTAAGAAATAATTTTTTGTGCATAAGAAAAATACATGTATATGAAATTTCAGGAGCCACACCACAACTATGTTATATCTGAATTCGTGTTATAACGGAGCGTGCTATAGTGGCGTCACACTGTACCAGCTATACCTGCAATTAAGTCGAATCCAGCTGCAAAGAACATTGATTCTGATCTGCTATAACAATGCACCAGCAGATCACGGTCTATATTGTTTATTCTATTGATTACTCCTAATAGGCTGCATAGACCCAGACCTGCCATCACATTATGTGACAGCAGATCTGGGTCTGTGCAGTTTGGAGTTGGACTCGGAAGTAAATATATATATCAATACTTGATTTAACATACCAGTAAGAGAGTGGAGTGGTTGTTAAACTTACCTGGGTGCACTAAAATATGCCT
Source organism: Sinohyriopsis cumingii (assembly GCA_028554795.2). NCBI lineage: Eukaryota > Metazoa > Mollusca > Bivalvia > Unionida > Unionidae > Sinohyriopsis > Sinohyriopsis cumingii. Next base: position 2,620,541 of record JAPYKE020000102.1, on the reverse strand, counting down.
TTATGCTTTCCTCATGGGGGGCACGGGGACTGTAATTTGGGCATTGCACTATAGCAATTTTCACCTCTTCTGCCTGGGGAACCTGACTGCTCCATGATGAACTAGTGCTATTTTCTTCATATGGGTTCAAGTCATTTAGGTATCTCTGCACAAAAACAAAACTTATATTGTTAATCCAGTCTAAAAAAAGCAAGTCACTTGCAACTTATTTTGTTTCACAACTGACTGAAATAAATACTTTTCACAATAATATATTTTTATTTGGGTTAAAATTACTGTAAATGTGCAAGATATTATGTACTAACAATCATTTCAACTTCTCATAGAGATACTATGCAATATAACGGGGGGGGGGGGGGGGGAATGATACACCTGTGTCACATATCGATACAATTCACAATACATAGCCTGTCACATGATGCATACTGATACACAAATGAACAAGATGGTCTTTGCATCTTTGGAAGGTAGGTAGTGCCATTTTATGCACGCTGACATACTGGTTACCTTCATCAATAGCTGCCTAAGAAGACTTCTCCAGATCCGCTGGCCAGACACCATCAGCAACACCAACCTGTAGAAGAGAACCTCCCAGCTTCTGACAGAGGACGAGATCAAGAAGAGACACGGGGTTGGATAGGATACACCCTACGTAAGCCGCCAACCAACATCACCAGACAGGCATTGAGGTCAAACCCTCAAGGCAAGTGGAGAAGGGGCTGACCAAGAAACACATAGAAACAATACCTCAAGGTGGACATCACTAAGATGGGTCGCACCTGGACTCAGCTCGAGGGGATGGCACAGGACAGAAGCCTCTGGTGATCTTTTGTGGGCAGCCTATACCCCAGCAGGGGTGACGGGCAAAACTGAACTGACATACTGGTTGCATTTCCAGTATGATGACTACAGACAAACATAGTTATCAATATTTATATGCAATTCTCAAAGATGACAAAATAACAAAAATACTTTCAAACAGACTACCTGTTGGTTGTCATTGAGTTTTATTCAACATTTTAGGCCATTTAATGGTGGTTCCATTTAAATTAGTTTGGCCACCAGGCCCTTTGGTTTACACTACATGAATGCTCTGAAACCATCTTATTACAAATTTCATGTCTCACTTAAACTTGGAAGACATTACAATGTTATCTTCAAAACAGAAGAAACAATGCAATTTCCTTGTGTGAAGAAAATTTCATCACGAACAAATCTGGGCATGGGAATGAGGACGAATATAAACAAAATCTATCATATTTTACTTTCTGTATATGCAAAAGTCTGCTGTGGCCACAGGTATTTGTATTAGTTAATGAAGAAGGAAAACTGTTCACAACGCCCAGTCCTTTCCTATAATTGTTTTTAAATTTACACAAGGTGATAAATCTGAAAGGTTTGAAATCTGCCCCCTCACTGAGTCTATTTATTCCAGCAGCACCTTTATTCACTGGTTAAATATCTCTGCAACTAAAGAGAAGTTTCTACCCATTAGCAATTTAAGGAGAGCTGCAATAAAAATTGTATACTATGCCGAGCACAATTTCATATGCAGGACTTTCAACTAATTTGAGGGAGTTCCTACACATTACTGCTACATTAATATCTGATTGGTTTATTGTTTATCCAGAATGAACAATAACAGCCAATAATAGTTCAATGTATGTTTCACTGAGTGACAGACTGGTATTATAGCTTTCCAGCAGATGAGGTACAATTAAATGTTGTGTAAAAATGGTTATTAAGAAATGAGTAAACTACTTCACTATACACGTGATACATGTTTGGAATGTATCCTACATGCTGAACATGCTGCTGGGTTAAGATAATTAGCACTCAAGGGAGGGAGAGGATTATGAACCATGTCAATTTGTGTTAATCTGTAAACATTACATGAGTATTCTCAAAATTCTTTTTTGTTTTTACAAAGTGAATTGAATGCCTGTTACTGCAAATACTGTTTCAGACGAATTTTAAATTTAAAGAATAACAAGGCAAAGTAATAATAATTATTCCTGACTGCTGAAGACTACAATAACTTGCATATGGTAAGTATCATTTTGTATCGATTCTCAATCTACTGTATCAATATGTGTATCATTACAGCAAAAGTATCGATGTATCGATATACTGATGACTCATTTCATCCCTATATAAAATAAATAGTGAAAATAACAATGGATTCCAACATAGTCCTTTCTTTCAAAAATGATATACAAGTTTCATTTTATATCTAACTTCCATCTCTTCCTCATGTAATGTTTTCATCAAATGATTGCTTATAACCGTGATACTCAAGGTATGGTTTTATTGCCATTGCACCCAGTTTGTTGTGATTATTTTTGAAGCAGTTTGATCTTGTTCAATGGTTAAGGTAAAGCTATACAGAAATAGTATAAATTAAAAACATTCCATTTTAGATTTGTTTAGAACTTTTTTTCTCCCACCCATTTCAATTACTTTGCAATTTAGCAATCATAACTCCAATCATAGAGAACTGCACTGTATCATAAGAAAGTAAAGTTTTTCAACTAAGGTATGGTCAACAAAATGGTGAATTTAACTGAATAACAAAATAAATAATCTGGAAATACTATTCTCTTGTTAATTTGGTATAAATGACTATATATATATATATATATATATATATATATATATATATATATATATATATACATACACAGGTCACTGCATTTGTATGGGTAAATATGAATGAGTTTTTCTAATGGAAATACTGCATGACCTTGGGAGTGCAGAATATCCATCCAACAAAACGAGTTCATATTTTCCCATACAAATGCAGTAACCTTCTTATTATATGCTCATTTTTTTATTCTACCTGATGCTTAATTATATTAACAAAATACACTACACAAAACAAAGTAAATGAATGTATGCCACATTCCAAACTAAATACACAAGAGCATATTCATCATTACATAACAACAACATAATTACTGCGCACAGAACTCCATCTAGATAAATTTGAGTGCAGTAAGGAGGATGTAATTGCACTTATCATTGAAATTACAGTACAATTTCAAAATGTGTAATCAAAATTGAGAACCTATGACATGGCTCATGTTATTCGGATTTGCAGAAATAAGAAATTACATTTTGAGGAAATTCAGGATGTAAAACTTTAAGTATATTTTTTTGCCATTCTTATCACCAGCTAAAGAAGACAGTATATGACTTGTCACTTGTATTTATCTGTAAGTACCCTTTTTTGCATCTGTTGTATACTGTAGCTAGCCTAAATCCGAAACATTGTATCAACAAATTTAACGCCAAATGTGCCAAAGCAGCAGGTATGTGGCAGTCCACGAAGCATCTGTTTTAGTTCATTCAGAAACAAATTTAAGCAACCACAATGTAAAGCACCTCTTATGTGAGTGTACATGAGTTGTTTGCAAATCAAAAGTGCTGGTGTCTGCAATATGTATATTTGCATGCAAGTTCAGTATCGGGTAATACTGAACAATTCTCACAATGTAAAGTTAATGGAGAAAACAATGAGCATATATATATATATATATATATATATATATATATATATATATATATATATATCGGAAATGCTTAATTACACGTATTTGGATGCCAATTTTTTTATCTGGGACGCAAAAAATCACTCAGGCGGGAGTCCTCTGTACGCATGTAATAGGTGTGCAACAAAATTCAAAGACTTGCCAGTCCTGCTTCAGCCACCTGCTTTGTGGGAAAATGTCTTGATCAGTTAGCTGTGCTGATGTTTACAATGACAGAATTCAGTGACTGAAAGACCCCTTGATGTACATACATGTTGCCATTTTATAAGAGTACATAAAGAAGAACATGATGCAATAGCTGGGCAGCAAGTTCAAAGGCTTTGATTGGCAGCCGGGTGGGAAAATGTACCGATATTTACAGTGATTGAATTCAGAGGCAGAAAGACCCAGAGATGTACATGTGGTCATTTATAAAAGTACATCAAATAAACAACTTTAGCTTTCGTTATCGTGTTCATTTCCGGATGTAGTGGAATGAGCAGTGCACGTGACCTCAGAATCAAGATATGCTGAGACTTAGACAAAATGCCATTCGTAAGTGGATGACAAGTCGCCTAAAAATGTAAACTTCGCCTTCTGTTAGGAAAGCAAAAACAACTTTGCCCTGTGATTATTTAAAAGGTACATTGACTGACCATACCATATTTTTTTAAATGCCCTTTGCCTTAGCCTGGTTAGTTCTAGTGTTGTAGCAAAATGTATTCATTAAGGCATCAGTAGCTAGGCCTAGTTTTTATATCAATTATGTTGACAAACAAACTCTTGCCCATTCACAAGCATTATGTTTTGATAGCTGATTGACCATTAACCCTTTTCCAAGTAAGGTAGAAACTATCAATATCCTGCTAGATATCCTTTGATGACAAAACATACAAAGTTGTGTTTTAAGATCAGAATCAGTGATATGGATATTTATTAACTGCCTCTTATACACTATTTTGTCATAAAATTAGTTTAAAACTGTAAGTGAACCAGTAGGCCTAACGGGAAATAATGGCAGACTTCGCTAAGTCTGGGATGTACCAGTTCATTTGATTGTCTGTTTTCTTAAATCAGTGGGCAAATATATTCAGAAAAAATATACAAATCATTGAAACCAAAACCTAGGTATTATTTTATTAAAGATTTAACTTTAAAATGCAAATTATGTAGGTCAGAAACGTATGAGACAATGCTATGTTGTGGAATTCACGAGATGCGCTTTAAGGTCTAAGCTGTTTTCTGACTTGACATGTACCTGCGAAAATACGGGAAAAAACAGCAAATCAGATACTATTTATTTGCCTAAAATTACTACAAGTATGTATACATATAAATAAACCATAAATTTGCGATCCTGTCAATGGACTATTGTAATGAAGCTATATTATAGTGAGTGATTACATTACGAAAACCTCTCCATCTAAAAATAGATGCATTCACGTCTGTGTTGATACTGTAGGAAAGAAGGGACTGCAACTTTTGATGGTGGGATTCATTTTTTTACCAAAATGGGAGTCCTGGTCTCCTAGTTTTAAACTTCTAGCGAGACCTCTTTATATATATATAACTGAAGCAATAATGCATACCTTTAATACAACTTTATCTGGTTTTTCTGTAGGACATCTCAACATATTGAACAATAGGTGTGGAGTAATGAATAGTCTTTCTGATTTATATTCCTTCCCTAGACCTTTAACCATGGCAATTTTCTCTTTCTTGATATAACTAGATGGCTCTACATCATCACTATCACCGATGTAATAACTTGGATATATGATCACAAAACTGCCATCAAATAAACCATACTTCAGCATTTGTTTATCAGACATGCCAACAAAAAATAGAGGGTCAAATGTATTTTCCTCTGAATACCTCCTCAGCATTTTTCGGAAAGTTGTTTCCTGGTAAACTACATCATACGTAAACTCTCCTATTTGCACCTTTGATCTTTGTGAAGAATCCCTTGTGATATCTGAAAGACATACATCAAATGGGCCCTGTATCTTAGATGGGCTGTCTGATGTTATAGTTCTGAAATCTCTGTACAGCTTAATTGGGGGGCTGTTCTCTATTGCTTCAGGTACATATGTCATTACGAGCTCTGTCGACTCGGTCAAAATGCCCTGCTGGACTGGACTGCACTCCAGTACAATCATATCCCAAAAGAAAGACTTTTTAAAGTCAGGATCTTCTAAAAACTTTGCTGGATATGAAGCCAGAAAAACATCTTTGCTGCGAAGCAAGATATTACTGTTACACATCTCCATCAGCAAACCACTGCAAAACTCAACCTTCTGCAGCCACTGAAAAGCGTCATAATTATTCACTCTGAAGACAACGCTTTTCACTGGATATACATTAACTTTTCTTACAAAGATAAAGTCACTATCAATTTTGTAGTGGAATTTAAAACGTGCTGTACAATGTAAACAAATGCCCTTGTCGGATTCATCCGGCAAAATCTCGTCTCCCGCAATTTTCACAAAGACAATAATTTCCATGTCAGCTCTGTTTCTTTGTGTACTTTTCTCCAATGATGACACATGAACCAGATTGTCCGAATGAGCATCGCTTGAGTACTTTCGAGGATTGTGGGAGGATAAATTAGGCGACCCTTGGGTACTTTCACTTCTGTCTGAGGGATACGTTTGTGACCATACGGACAGGTACAGAAAATTGTGATCTGATGGAACTGCTAAATATTCCGCATACTTTCGAGCAATTTGTACGTGTAAATCGTGCTCTGAATCAACAGATTTCCGCGTAACAAGCCTGGCTTCCACTCTAGGTTCCATTTTCATGGGCGCAGTCATTTTTGTAAATTATATTTATTTAGACTGGTTTAGAGTGTCGCGTCAGCAAGAACCGGTAAAGAAAAAGCCAGGGTTAAAAAAGACGGAAATAATAATAATAATAATAATAATAATAATTTTAAAACGTTTGCGACCTTGGTTTTAAATAAGCCTGTCATCATTTTTATTTTTTTATGATTTTTTATGAACTGTACCTGCAGTTTATACTGAGTGTTTTGCAAGCCGTATTATCAATGGGTAGTCAGTCATTTGTCCTACCTTCTTCAAACACTTCCTTATCCTGTTTTCGCTGTCACTTTAATGACAACTTTTGTGCAATATAAAAATAAAAACAAAAGCCAACAACAACAAAAAAGTACTCATCAGTGAAGAGTAACACCAAGGCTCAAGTACATCACTGAGAGCAAACAGCAGACATGTGCACATTATACAGATTGAAGTATCGGTGTTAGTGAAGAATCAGCGATCACATTTTACCTTTCACACTTTCTTTACCTGTTTTCTGTCTTAGAAAAATTTAATATGTCAGGAAATTTGAGAATCACAGCTGAAATACAAACGCAAGTCTCTGCAATTTCTCATGACTTCAGTCTCAACCGAGCTCAATGTGTCATAAGATTTTAACAGTTTTTGTTGCGATTGCTGAGACACTCCTGACTGGACTACCCCAGACGATTATTGGTGAACTTCAGATACCATATATCGGTTTCACACCAGTATCTCTTGAGTTAACTTTGTCTAAAAAAGTACTCAACAGTTGTTTTTTTATTTTTTATATTCTGTTAACAGGAAATCTGCTTATAGTAAGCAGCGAAAACGCATCACGTTTTCTCCGCTCGAATCTTTTCTCTGAAATGGTATTAAATAATGCGGCTGATTTTTTCTTATATATAACCAGTTAACATGATAGCCAGTGTTGAGAGAGAGAGAGAGAGTGAGTTGTATGAAATATTTGGTACATGTCACTTACCGTGCGACTTCTTTTTTGATATCTGTAACTGCTAAAGACAAAACAAAATATGGTTCACAAGTGAGAAATTACGTTTGTCTCTTTCAAATGAGGATTCTACTCTCGTTTTTTTTTTCTTTCGTTTTTTTTTCTTTCTTTCTGCTCGTAACCACCGTCACCGCTGTTGATATTCGTCTCTTTGTTTGCCTTCTTTTGTTGGCGGTTCTATAAACATTTTTTTCTTAGAAAATTTACTTTTTGTCCTTGACTTCGGTGTCGTTCTATTTCACATTATTTTCATCTCTTACCAGGAAACGTTTTCTCGTCTGCTGCATCATCAGTATCAATGAATGTTTTTTAGATATAGATTTTCCTTACTTTTGAAAAGTGTCCTGTATTGAACTATCGAAATTCGTATGTATGTGCATTGTCTTTGCAAGAATCTATTTTTCTTTCCATTCATCCCTAATTAAATATTTTTGAAAAGTGACTGATATTGAACTATCGAAATTCGTATGTATGTGCATTGTCTTTGCAAGAATCTATTTTTCTTTCCATTCATCCCTAATTAAATATTTTTGAAGAGTTCATTATTCAGCTTCAACTTGTTCAGGTTTTTTCTTCTTGCAAAATGATATTCTTCTTTACACTCATTTCCTTGTTTTAAAATACCCTTTCTTATGGTTGGCCTTACAAACCATCACTCACAATTATTGTAAGTAGTGAATAGGGATAGTATAGCGACAAAGGGAATTAGCATTAAAAACACCCTTGGGAACATATAGCGACAATGGAAATTTAACATGGAGAAAAATCGTGGGAACATATAGCGACAAGGGAAATTAACATGGGAATAAATCGTGGGGCTGTTGAGCGACAAGGAAATTGAATATGGAGAAAAATCGTGGGACTGTTTAGCGACAAGGGAATTGAACATGGGATTTTTTTTTAAAAAAAATTTAAATTTAAAAAAAGGGTAGGCAATTGAAAGGCTATCTCTTTTCGAGAAATATGGCTGGCCCTGAAAAGGGCCTTTGGGTTTTCTTCTTCTTCTAATTTCTTCTTTTTCTCCACCAAGTTCTTATTTTCTCTCCTACACTCTTCTTCCCTTTCTTTTTTTTTTCTCCTCCTCTTCTTTCTTCCTCTCTTCCTCCTCTTCTTTCTTCCTCTTTTCATTTTCTTCTTCTTTTTCAATTTTTTCGTTCCATTTGCGTATTCTTATTCTTTCCTCTTCATCCTCCTTCTCCTCCTTTATCTCTTTCATGACACCACTAATCTTGTCCTTTGCTTTTCTTAAGTTATTAATTTCCATCTTTACACGATGGGGACTATAGGAATAATGGTCTTCAACGAGTCTTATTAGCATCTGTTCCATTATTCCTAAGTTGTCTAAAACGTCTTGCAAGGTTTGTATTTTGTCCATTTGGTTAGAAGCCATCTTCTTTGTAGAATGGTTCCAACGACGAACGTGGTGGGTTCTTATACTGAAAGCGCGGACGTGAAGGAAAACATCCCCCTAAAACATAAAATTGATCTTACCTAGATCATGACCAAACAACGCGCGTACGTGAAGGAAAACATCCCCTACTTTCTCATTTCATATAATATAACCCTAACTATACTCTTCACATACGCTAAGAAACCCATAATCTACTATTCACACAAACATACCTGAGCTCTTACAAACACAAACACACAAACACACAAACACATACCCTCACATTTTTTTAAAAAGAGTTAGTGTTTATATTCACTCTACTCTACCTACACACATTGGCAAATAGATGGTTATTTCTTTTCTTGAGTATTTTGTAGCCCTGAAAAGGGCTGTTTGTTTTTAACTTCAGAGGTCCCTGCTTAATGGTGGCACCTTCCGGGTCTGGCACCACAGACACAACGTCTACTCCAATCATTAGTCCAATTCACATGACTCGTTTGAAGAGCAGACGGCGGGTGAGTGGCTTCACTATCCCACTCCTCCGTTTGCGGAATAGTGAATACTTCTTCTTCCCTCTGTCTTCTTTGTCTTTGTCTTCGTTGTGATTGTGGTTCAGCTACAGGCTGGCGAGATGTCATTGCCTCAGGTGTCACCTTGCACACAGGGTTCATCATAGGGTGACACCTGATCTCTCTCTTTCTTTCATTCTCTTCTTTCATTTTTCTCTCCTCCTCCTCCTGTTCTATTCTCACTTCTTCCACAAGGGAGTCCGCAGTCAGTTCGTTCAGTAGGTATCTGGCATACTCCAGATGCATCTGGAGTTCCATCAATTTAGTCAGTCTGCTGCTCATTTTTCTTGTGTTGATCAATCAACAAGGGTAGCTAGACTGCCCAGTGAGTTTCATTTTATAGTGAAAGCGCGAACGTGATGGAAAACATCCCCCTAAAAACATAAAATTGATCTTACCTAGATCATGTCTAAAACAACATCAACGCGCTGACCTAAAAGAAACACTCACTCACTTTTTATGCTACCCATCACTATTTTAAAATTTTTTATTAACCACTTCAATAGACTATCCACATATGCAAAGCAATCCAATCTAACCCCAAATATACACCTCAAACACCAAAAAACATGATTTTAATCTACTATCCACACCAACTTACGTGAGCACTTACAAACACAAACACACAAACACATACCCTCACATTTTTTATAAAAGAGTTAGTGTTTATTTTCACACTACTCTACCTACACATTGGCAAATCGATCGTTATTTCTTTTCTAGAGTATTGGGTAGCCCTGAAAAGGGCTGTTTTTTGTTTGCTATGGCATTCTTTTTTAGTTTCTAAGAATGCGATGTCCTCTGAGGATTGACTTTCTGGCGATAGGTCTGCTTCTTCGGAAAGAGAAGAAGAACTCTTTGGTGTCGATACGACAATCGACAAAGCCTCTGTCAGCTTCAGGTTGCTGCTGTTGTTGTTGTTGTTGTTGCTGTTGCTGCTGTTGCTGCTGTCTCTGAAGTCTGTACTTCTCTGTCCGTTCTTCTTTCTCCCTGTTCATTTCTTCTCTGAAGAGCTCTTCTATCAGGTCTTCAGTGATTTTTAACATTCTCACATTCTCTATTTCTTCTGGCTTCGGTATCAGACTGTGTCTGACCCTATGCAAATTCACGTAGGCTTCGTTGAGCTTAGCTAGTTCGGAGCACATCTTCTTAGGAGGATGAGTCGACAATGGATGGTTAGACTGGAAACAACCCCGGTTCTTAAAGTCAAAGCGCGGGCGTGAAGGAAAACATCCCTCCACGGTTTTCGAGCCGCAACGTTCAGTGAGTGTCATGAGAGGGATAGTAAGAAATGAAAGAGCATCAATCCAACATTCTTATAGCTAAACAAAAGACAAAGGCATTTTTTTCAAAACACAACATTTTTTATTCAAAAATCACTTAACACTAACCAACAACAACTCTAACATTTTTTAACAATAATCCAATACTATAACATCAAACAATTTTTTTCAAATGACAAACATTTTTTTTCTCAATGAACAATCTACTTTAAACAGGGTTGACAACGTTGTGAATGAAATTGTGATTTCCACTGTTGGAAATCATTAGGCCATTGATGGACACTACGTTTCCTAGCTTGAGACAAAAGATAAGCATAATGGTCACAAAACCATCGATCTACTTTCACATCATTTCTAGCAGAAGAACGAGGATCAAAATGAGTCACTAAATGTTCTAAGGAATAGCCCAGGCTGCGATGATGCAGAAAATGCACACAGTACTGTCCACACACCAAGGAATCTGTGCCTTGTAATTTCACATTATTGAATCGGGTGGTCTGAGCATTTCTTCTCATAAAGTCGATGATATCGTCTTCCAAAGGGGGCAATCCATACGAATCGAAATATTCCACACATCCTTCTTGAGGAAAGTAGACGGCTACCCAGTGGGTTCCTGGGAGATGACTGTCGTCCGTGTTGATTACGTAAGCTAGATGGTCTTTAGGTTTGCGATGAGGGAGTTCATCTTTAGCACAGACGACAGGATTCCAAGAAGCCGTATACGAACTGTGGTTCAAAAGGTAATAAAGTTCCCAGGTATCCATTGTTTTGTGTTTTTTTCTTCTTCTTCTTCACAGGTAATAATAAGTCGTCAATTCGATCCTGACTTTTTGCTTGAAAATGTCTGACGAATAAACGGTTATTCGTTCTGTTTCCTCACTCTGATTCAGGAGAGCTTCGATACGATGGATCTCTTGAGTGGTTAATGGTGGACAAGAATGTTCACGCAAGTCTTTATACCACTGGTGCAACACGTCTTTGTTCGAGATGAGACTCCAAGCTTCGTCCAGATACTCGTCCAATTTTTCTTCTTGGCTCAACATCAGGCATTTATCGTGTTGAATTTGACTGGGATGATCGTTTTGACATCCATAGCAATTTTTCTTGATCAATTCCGTCATTTTGTCGACCAAGTGTTTGGCAAAACAGGAGACTAAATGGGCTTCTTGTTCTGGCCATCTTGACTTCATCATGATCACTTCTTCTTCCACAGTCTCCTTACATTTCATGTCCAAAGTTTCTCCACTAGGTAAAGAGGGATAACAGTCTTCCATGACTTCTAGTAATCTAGAATGACTTCTCTCAAACTGTTGATTTCTATGGTATTATCGAATTCTGCATACAGGATGACGTTCACTGTCTCTGGCAGAGGATTTGCAAACTGAAGTTCCACACGAATCTGGCCTGATTTTATAGGGTGGAAATGTCCCTCGTCGCTGCCTTGGTCTGGAGTGAAATCGAAAGCCCACAAAGCATAGCCTCCTGCGTAATCGTCGTACGTAATGCCGTGACTGGTGTTGGTTCCTAACTGGCCGGTGGCTTCGTACAGGGACAAGTACGATCTCAAATAATTCTTCTTGGCAAAGTCAGGCTCGAAAGGTCGGGTACACAAGGTCTTGCCATCGCGACTGACTTCGATTTTCTTCACGTTGAAGTGTTGAAAGTGGAAAGGATTTTCAGCGAAGTCTCCGTTGAAGGCTGAATTCTCGACCATACCAAGGATTAAACGTTTCGGTAACTGTCCTTGAAACAGATGATCTTCGATCATGGAATAATGTCCAACGGGAATGGTGAACGTTTTCACTTCCACACGTCGTATGGGATACTTGGCGGTCGTTCTGCTCAACGTCTGATTGATGTCGTTTCCCACTTTGGGTAACACTTCCACGCGTCGTACGTAGAGTTTGGCCTCCTCAATTTGGCTTTTAGGATTGCCAGTCTTAGTAGCATCAGCATCAGCCAACAAATGGAAAGCGGCAGTGCTACGATTCAGTCTCAGGCGAACATTGACACCGTTCAGCAAATATTTCTCTTCCAACCACATGTCCAAATGCAAACGATCCATCAGTTCTAAACTCTTTCCATCTTTGATTCTGCATCGTCTTTCCCCAAAGCCGTCATTGTCATCTGCGTCAGCTATCTTAAACTTGGTCGCTTCGTCAGGTTCCCACAGCACACAAGCATTGAGATGGGTATCCTTGGCATCTATTCCGTACGTCAAGAGATTTTCCAGGTAGGCACGGTAAGGGTAAGTATCCATGCAGCTGCTGACCAGTTTGTTATTCAAGTACAAATCCACTGAGCTGAACAAGGAATGCATGAAATTGTTGACGGGAGCTACCTTTTCATCGTCTATAGGACCCCCAGTCTTATCTACAACTTTGACTTTCAGGTACAAGTAACTGCTATTCAGATCGATGTAATCTTCGGGCTGTCCTTTGATTTCAAACTCGATGGGAGCGGAATCGGTCAATGAGGAGACGGGGTGAAATTCCACCCATTGGGATTCTTGCATGGTCATCATGGTAGGGGGCATGGCAAACAGATCCAGTTCCGTCTTGGAACAAGCGCAAGACTCTCGGTGCATCATTTTTTGTTCTGTTCTCTCTCAATAATCGAAAACGTCTAAGTCTCGAACGGTTCTTCTTTTCTTGGCCTTTCTCGCTTGAAGTCTGGTGAAAGGGTGTTTTCTTCGTCGTCTCTTTCTGCCTTGTCCTTGCTGAATGCCTGACTCGGTAGCGTGCAGGGCATTTATAGGTGTTTCTCGTTGGCCTAAAATGTCTTTGCCCGTTTGCAGCAAGACATTTTTGCCTGCCCTCATGAAGGCTTCTTTAGGGTTTTGTTTGTCGATGATGACATTTTGGAGAAATTCTTTGCCTTGCGTCAGTGCCGCATCTTTCAAGGCGTGCAATCCGCGTGTCACCATCGGTTTCAACACCGGGGCCACCGAACGAAAGGCCGATTTTAACATGTCTCCTAAACCGTGTCCTCGCTGTCGAGCAACTCCTCGGTACACTGGATACATGACTTACTTACGAGTCGTGAGAGAACCGTTTTCGAAAATGGAGTTTCACCGTGACTTTTCCTTTGATGAATGGAATATTTTGTCCCAAATCTCCTTTTATAGTAATGTTGACCGTGTCCAAATACGACTTGCTGACCGGTAAATAGTGAGGATGGACAAATTCGCGGTGAACGTGGTAAGTGTTTCCACCTTCATCGTCAGCGTTTGCGGCAGAATCCACTTTGAAAGGAATGACACGCAGTAACGGTACGGAGGTGTGTCCCACCACGTTATACTCCACCACATCGGAGTACACGAACATCAAATTCAGTCCTTGGTTCAGTTCTACCGGGGTACGAAAATACTTGGCAAAAGTATCGTTGTCAGAAATGACTAGTAATTCGCCTTTTTGTTGTTCTACTGTCTTCTTCAGGTTCATGTCACCGCCCAACATGTCAAACAATTCAGGACAAAATAAGAAAGACATGATTTTAGACCCCTCAGGAAATTTCATCAGGAAGCGACGAGCTGTTTTGTGGTACTCTAGGGTGACACTTTTTTTGGCATGCTCCAAAGCTTTCCCAAACACGCCATTAAACCTGGTGGCTATGGTGTTGACCAAATGTTGACCACTAAAATAATAACCTGGGGAAATGAACAAGTGATAGTCGGTCCAGTTTGGATTTTCTTTGTTACGAGTTTTCTTGTCATATTTGCTATGGGTATCCATCCAATGTTGCATTTGCTCGTCATGAACTTGCACCGTAAAAAAATTTTGATTGGGAAGGACATTGAGGACTTGGGTCGGGTGAATCATTTCTACTAAAGCCACTTCCCAATGGGCTTCGTGATCTAAAGGGATGGCTTGAGGTAATTTGGCCGTGTAACAGCACAACGTGTTATTGGGAAACACCTCCATGGAACTGTCACTGGGTAAGGTTAAGTAAAATTGGTTTTGGTGACTCATAATTCCAGAGTTATGTGGCTGTCCGAGGGGTTAGTGGACGTCAGAGGCGTGTCTTCGCCCAAAATGGGGTTCTGGTTGTTATTGGAGTGGTGACTGGCACTGGCACTGGACACAAGGTTCCCGGGGTTCCCGTTCGAGGAGAATTTCAGGGAGGGATTGGGAAGCAGGTAACCGATGCAACTGCTCAATAAAATGGTCCACAATTGTTTGTCTCCTTGTTGCAAACTCAAATTGGCGATGGCTGCCCCGATGACACAATACACCACGAAGATTTGGCAGAAAAAGACGATTTGCGTTTTGGGCACACGTTCTCCACACCACACCCACAAGGGTTGTTTTTGTAAATCTTGCACAGAAGAACTGGGTGAAGAAGGAGTGGTCGACGTAGCTGCGTCTGTTGTGTGAAAGGGCATGATGGTCACTTCTTTTTATAGTCGATGACTTGCGAAGCGTCGATCCAAGAATCGAAACTGGGTGGATATCCTTTCCAACGTACTTTGACTTCTTTGACACGTCGTTTGCCTACTTTACGGGTTCTGCGTTCGAGAATGCTTTCGATGTCGTACACGTCGTCTTCTTTTTTGGTGACACGTTGTAACTCGGGCAAATAAAACGTTCCTTTGAGTACTTCTCCGTTCATGTCTTCCAATTTATAGACGGCAGGATGACGGCCATGCACTCGTCCAGTGACGCGAAACAATTCGGTCGTCCAGTTAGGTAAGTAACCTTTGTCGAAAGTGCGTTTGGTTTTGCCAATGCGTACCCAATCTCCTACCGTCAACTCTCCACTTTTCTTGGGGACAGCCCTCGTCGGGGACGTACCAAACAGACGCTCAAACACCAACACTTCGTTCTCGGGAGTCACGTCTTGCGGGGCACGTCCGATGCTTCGATGGTAAGATTGGTTGTACGCTTGCACCAGGTGCGGTAAGATGTCGATGTACTTCAGAGTGTGGTGATGCGTAAAATATTTCCACATGCGTTCTTTCAAAGTGCGTTGAAAACGTTCCACGATGCTGGCTTTGGTTTCGGGATTCTCGGTGGTAAAAAAATGAATGTCACGTTTCTTTAATTCTTTTTGGAAAGCTTGGTTCAGAAATTCGGTGCCTTTGTCCGTTTGCCATCGAAGAGGGTGACGACCGCTTTGTTTCAACACCCGTTGCAGGGCTCGCACTAACTCGCTGCTGGATTTGGATGTCAAGGGTACGACCCAAGCAAATTTGGAAAAGACGTCGATGACACAAAACAAATATTTGTAGCCACGATTGTAGCTGGCCAAATGAGAGACATCGGCTAAATCGGCTTGCCATTGATGATAGATGCCTTCCACTCGGGTGCGACTTCTGGCAAACTTGCGTCGAATGGGTTTGTGTAAAGTGTAGGTAGCTTGTTCTTGTAACCATCGTTGCACTTGAGGTAAACGGAGACTTTTCAGTCGCGTTTTGGCAGCACGATACAATTTTTGAACTCCTGCGTAACCTGCAGGATGGGAGGGATCGTAGTAAATGCTGGCTAAGACTTTTTCCATTTTTTTTTTTGGTGTGTTAATAAGACACCCACTCTTGTAGGATGCTACTCTTTTTCTCTTGGGGTACTTTCTTGGATTGCAATGCTTTGCGTGTGCGGCCAGCAATAGGTGTCGAAGAGGAGAAGGATGTCTGAGCGGGGGATATCGGTTCTTGTTTCACTTCTGTCTTCACTTCTGTCTTCACTTTCTTTTTCTCTTGTGAGGAAGAAGGGGTGGCCATCATCTTTTTAATCCATCCAATTCTGGAGGTAGGTGGTGTTGTTAACTTGCGTACTTTTTCTGGTGGAGTTTGAAACCCTTCCTCTTCTTCTCCTTTTTCTGTCTTGGTCACGGGTACTGGTGGTACTGGTACTGGTACTGGTACTGGTGCTGGACTTTTCATCAAGGTCTTAAAATCTTTCAAAGTGGGTGGAGCTGTTTCGTCTAAAGCTTTCTGGTGAAAGAGTTGCAGTCGTTGCAAGAGTTGACCGTACTTTTGCGATTTTTCTGTTTCGGACAAATCTTGGCGATCCATCAAGGACTGCAATTCGTGTTGTAACTGGGACATCTCGCTCAAATGGGGATTGGGAGGTAAATGCGGGGTGTGTTGTTCTTGCCACCGATGGTATTCCATCCATCGTTTGTAAGGCACTAAAGCTAGTTTTCGTCCTTCCATGGGGTTGTCAGGGGTCGATTCTGAGATCTTGGGACTTCCGAAGGCCTTTTTATCTTGCTCCCACCAGTCCTCCCAACATGGTTCCCAAGACTCCTTTCAGTATGGGGCCTAACAAGAGAGGTAAAATACCTCCACGTTGCACTAACATCTTCTTTTTTTGACGAATGGGAATTTTCTTTTGAACCATTTTCCGAAGAACGTGACGATGTCTGCCTAAGCATTGTTTCTGGTGTTTGGACAAAGGAATCGTGCCTTTCAAAACGTTCAAACAACATTCGCACACGGTATCGATGACCTCTTTGGAGGCCGTTTGAATGAGTTTTTTTCGTAGGGGTGGAGAAGCTTTGGACAGGACAGATAACAGGTCCCCATGTTTGGCTAAACGTGGTGGCAGTCCTTTCCTTTTCTTTCCTTGGGGTTTTCTGGAGGGTGACATCTTTGAGTCTTTAGGAGCACCAAAAAACACTGATACCCTACTCGGTCACAGGCCTTTTTTATACTGGAACGCGTCGCCACTGATTGTCTTTACGGCGTATTAGTTTGAGGACAGGCATGACACGTCGTGCAGGGGTACGCAACGGACTAAATCGAGCCAGTTCTTGCTTGGACAAATCCAGTAAACTTTGTAACATGCCCGATCTTTCATGGACTTTGATTTTGGGAGAAGGTACTTTGTGAGCAGCAGCCACTGCCACTAAATTGGAAGGTCCTGCCACTGGGGAAGTTCTTTTGGGGGTCATCAACGGAGAAGTTCTTGGTGTGATCAACGTCTCCAAGTACTCTTCAGTTCCTGGTGACATCAACGGAGAAGTGGATAAACGTGAGGCTGCCGGAGACGCAGTCACCGCTGTGGCAGGTCGTGGTTTGCGAGTGTAAGGTTGCGTCCTGGCCGAAGTGCCTCTCTTGCGACTAGTTTTCTTCTGTGGACTTTTCTTTTTCTGGGGACTTTTTCTCTGTTTCTTTTTCTGGGGGCTTCTTTTCTTTTTCCGGGGTGGTGTCTGGTAAGAGGAGGGTCCTGCCACTGGAGAAGTTATTCTTCTTGGGGACCTGGTTTTTTTCTTTTTCTTCTTGGGGCTTCGTTGGACTTTTGTCTTGGGGATAACTTTGGGGGCATTAGGATCCCATCTTAAGAGTGAGCGAATGATGACCCCTCCTAGAGTACCGCTCCCTCCAGGTTTCAAAATGATTTGTTTTTTGGTTTGAGTGTCGATGCGGGGATCGGCCAGTTGGACCAAAGCAACTTTGTTTCGATCGAAAAAGCGTTGGGTTTGATGAGGAATCTGAATGATTCCTTGGAGTATTTGACGTGCTGTCACAGTGAACCATCGTAAGACTTCTTTGAGACTAGCTTCTAAGACACGAGCTCGTGTTTGTGGATTTTTTTCTCGACTGATGCCATACAAGGCACGAATCAATTTGACGGGAAGATGCGACTGAAGGGACGTCATGTTCACACTGTGTGAGACAGACGAAAAAGGGTCTGAGGTTTTTATAGATTTTTTTCATGGGGAGTGAAATGAAGTCGAGGACGGAGACGTGTACAGGACAGGCCCTCCGTCTTGGCACCAGTGGTGAAACAAGTGGGTACGAAATCGCAAATCCTCGGGAGTCGTAGGTTTCAAATCGACGAGTAAATAGGCGTGTGGCGTTTGAGTGGCATCGTCGTACGCCTGAGTCAGCCAAGGCGTTCCTAACTGTTTGGCTAAGACTTGCACTTGCGATTTATCTCGAGGGCTTTTAAACAAGACCACGTAATGCGCATTGAGACTGATGGTGCGATGGGCTTTACTTTGTTGAAACAAATTTTGGGTGATGTAAACGACACTGGCATTACGGTGATGCCCTTTGCGCGTGAACCACAATTTAATTTCTTCTTCGTCTTCTCCTAACATGTCGTCGAAAATGACCAAATGGGTTTGACGGGAGTCAGAGACGATGCCGTCGTCTTCTTTAGGAATGCCTTCCACAAACACGATGGAATCGCCTTGACTTTCTCGCAAGAGGCTGTACGCCGATTGCCACTCTTTGTAACACCACACGATCCGTTGAGGTGGCCGATCGATCAAATGATGTTTATGTTCGATCAAACGTTTGACGAATTCGGTTTTGCCTGAACCGCTAGGTCCAGCAATGAGCATGTTAAAGGGATGGCGAAGATACAAAGCCTCCCAACTGGCACGATCTAAGTGTTCGTCGATGACTTTGACAGTAGAGGAAGAGGGAGCAGAGACAGCAGAGGTAGCAATGGAGTGAGAAATGTCACTTGTGACACGAAAAACAAACAAGACAAGAGTTTATATCCTTTTTCAGAACACGTTTATTGAATGTTTTTTTTTTCAAACATGAATACGAAAGACAAAAATACATAAAAGCCAAAGGCTTAAGTACAACAATAAAAGGCACATGATAACTATGAACGTGGAATAAACACAAGTGTCTGTACAACAATCACATGTTTTGGGTAATGTTCTAACCAGTTCTATAGTAGGGGGTAAGGTGACACAAGTGTCCTCCCGAAAGGGTCTTTCAGGCCTGTCCACGACAGTCCTGTCCTGGGTGCCGGGTTCTTCTGGCACCGTCACTAACACGGGTTGAAAAGTAACTTTTTTCCTTGAACAACTCTCGTGCATACTGGGCCACTTCTTGGGTCCAAGCCTCAAAACCCCATTCTTTCCAGGCACGGACATCTGTCCAATGGGGATGTAAGTCACAAGCTACACACACATCGTCATACACGTCTTGGGTAGCTAAAAGTTGACGAATCTTTTTTTCCTGTTGAGGTCGAGAAGTATCCAGATGAAAACGCAAGGCTTTGAGCAAAAGGAGTTTTTCGTGACCATTTAAGGCCATTGAGGTGGTAAGTACTGATCGTAAAGAGTCCACAAAGAATCGGCTGGTAAACGAAATCCCAGAAAACAAGTCACTAAGACACACACCACTTGTCGTCCCAAATTGAATGGATAAAATTCTTGTAATAATTGATGATAATGATCCACGGTTTGAATATGATCATTGAGTTCCTTCCACGGAATCTGTTGAATGACATGTGACATAAACCGTGGCATGGCAGCCTGTTTTTATGTTCTCTTTTTTTCGGATGCAATACACGTACTTTCTAGCCAGAGATCTTCGTTCTCCAGTAGGGAATCTAAATCTTGCATACTGTAACCGAAACGTCAGAGTTCGTTTAGAAGTTTCCTGTTCCGCTAAGTAGATTCCACGTAACAAATGTTGGTAATCCTTTAACTTGTCTTCCTCAATGCGTTGCACTAGGTGAATCTCGAAGTAACCATAATCATGAACATGTCGATCATTAGCGACCTCAAAGTTTTGAACAATGTCTGACCATTGAAATAATTTCTGACGAATCAGTTCTCTTATACCATTCAGGTACCAGTGGTTAAAGATCTGGTGACGTAACGGATGCAATTGTTCTTTACGTTTGACTTGTATTTTGACCAGCTCTCGGTAAATGCATTCTCTCAATTCCACAGGCAAGGCACGAATGTTCTCTAGCAAAGTATCCATGAATAGGTCATACTAAATCCTCTTTGGTCTGACACAAGAAATGTACTGTTTGCACAAACATGGTTTTAATTCATTGTCGAATCTAAATCGTTTCACCACTAATCTACACATTACAATTCGTTCAGAAGTTTCCTCTT
Organism: Sinohyriopsis cumingii; assembly: GCA_028554795.2. Classification (NCBI taxonomy): domain Eukaryota; kingdom Metazoa; phylum Mollusca; class Bivalvia; order Unionida; family Unionidae; genus Sinohyriopsis; species Sinohyriopsis cumingii. The sequence goes on along the minus strand of JAPYKE020000102.1, from coordinate 2,600,137 downwards.
TCACCAAGTTGACATTGCGTGAAAGATGTTGGTAATTCGTTAACTCTTCCTCTGGAATTCGATGCAGTAAGTTTACAATGTAGTAGATAGAATCGTCCATACCAAACCATTCCTTTTTATAACCAGGAGGTCGTTGATCAATGTCTGTCCAATGGAACAGTTTCAACTCAATCAGTCCTTGTATAGCCTTCAGGTACCAGTGGTTCAAACACCGGTGACGTAACGGATGCAATTGTTCTTTACGTTTCACTTGTATTTTGACCAGCTCTCGGTAAATCCTTTCTCTCACCTGCACAGGCAAAGCACGAATGTTCTCTTGTAAAGTATTCATGAATAGGTCAGTCCGTACAATTCACAAAAGTAATCCACATAGTGAGTAATTTCTGACCACTGCCATTCAGGGTAACGTCCAAGAATGTCACTGAACTCTTTTGATGTAAACGGTCTAAAGCGATACAATAGGAGGAATGCACCCTTGACCCAAAGAAATCTAACACACTGGTTGACTTTTTTCACTTTCCTCTTATGAATTTCTCGACACAAAAGTTCTACAGTGACCCATTGAGATTTCACTCTGGCAAACCCCTGCCAAACTTCCTTGTAAATCTTCTCTTGTAGTTCTTTAGGTAATGATTCAATATCGTTTTTGAAATGAAGTTTAAATATTGGTCTCGGTGATGTCCAACATTTGACTCCTAACCAATCTGGTTTCTTCTTCGTCAACGACATGGTAAGTTACTTCAATGTCTCGGTCCCACTAAGGGTAAGTAATGACAATTCGGTGACCATCGAGCATGTTCTACGTAGGCCGAATCTTGCGGTTCCCAGTGGTGAAGTGACACACCGCAACTGAAGCACTTGACTTTATCTCCTTCGCCCAAGTAGAAAAATCCGGCTCTGGCTAATTCTTCGGGGGTCGGTCCTCCCAGATACTTAGGCCATTTTCCTTTGAACGATTGAAGACGATTTTCAAAATCGCAGTATTCCGACAAACGCACAGGAAACGAATATTCGTATTTCACAGGTTCGTTTCGATGAGGGTTGAGTGACATGGGTAGGAGTTTGCTCAGGGCTGGATGACATCCGTAGGGGGGTAGACGTGAAGGTGAACATTCCCCTTTAAAACGAAACCCAGTAAAATGTCCAAGAGGACGAGCGGCATCACTTTCGCATCCCACAGGTTTGATACGCACAGCATCCCTTTCCATGATAGGGGTAGGGACACTAAAGTTCCCATGATGCTTTACGGCATCGCTCAGGTTACAAGGTACAGCATCGTACCCATCGCAAGGCTCACAATCGCACTCGTCTGCAAACTCCGTTACGCAATTACAATGGTAACCACATGGACAATCGCAGTTTCCTTCCGGACATTTTCCGTCGCAATGCCTGGGTCTTATCCATACAGTATTAGTCACACTAGAGGAAGATACAACTTTTTTACAATCCCCAAACTGGAACGATGTCTCTTTCAAAGTATTCATCTTGTTCGCTCGGTCTTGGTAGTCCCAATGAACTATCGATCTTGCCTAGGGTTCCTTTTTTATATACAGACCAATACCGACGTGACCGTACGGTAAGGTGAAATGATTGGGAAGTCGCACTCGCTTCTGGTATACAATTTGATAGACTTTTTCCAAGGGTCGACTGACGATGTGGTGAGTGGGTAAACGTACAATTTTGTTCGGTTGATAGGTGGTCACTTTAACGTTTCCATCCCCTCCCGATTGCAAGGCTTCTTTCAATACCCCAAAGTTGACCACTCGACTGGTACGATAATTCAGAGTCAGTCCTTTCACTTTGCACGTCGTGTGCACTTCTCCTTGTTTGTCACGGTATTCGTAGCCGTAATTTTTGGGACCGCCACTGACGAAACTTAGGATCTTGTCGTCGGGATGCTCGTCTGTCCAGGCTCCTAAACGGTCTCCTTCGATGTTAGGGTGATGTTGAATCGGGTGATGGATGTAAATGCAACTGTCCGTGTCAAAGTACAGGACGCGTTCTTCTAACAGTTCTAAAGCTTCGTACAATTTTAAGCGAGCATGAGCTGTCACGTAAGCCGCAATGATGACATTTCCAAAAGGGTCGTCTTGTACAAAGTCCAGATCTTCTTCGTAATTGACCAAGATCAAATTCTCTCGAACGACGTCCACGTGTTTCATGTATTTGGTTTTGTCGTGAATCATCTGGAAGTAGCGGGAAGGTTCTGTCAAATATTCCATCTTGGGTAAACACGGTCGTTGTGCCATTTTACCCCACAAGCAATTTAACATCACTTTGGCAAACGATCGCCTGCCTTTGTTTTTCTCGATGTGGTCTAAAGTGATGCCTTCTTGTTCCCAGTATTTCTCTTTAAATTTTATTTGGTCCTCGGAAGTGTGACACCAGGAAGGATAGCCGCTGGCTTCTTGCTTCAGTTTCAAAAAGGCATCCACGTAGTCGGCGAAAATGCCTTTCTGAGTAGGGTCACCCTTGCGGTACCGTTGTGTCTTGGGAAAGTGGCAAATTTCGTACACTTCTAACAGTTGGTATCCCATGTCCAGAGCTTTGAACAATTCTACGCTGACCCAGGTTCCCGTCAAGGCCCGTTCTTCCTGGCTGTGCTGACAAACTTGGTCTTGGTTGCACGTTTCGGCACAAGTACGGCACAAGGGAAACATCAGTTTGCCTTGACAATGGTGAGGTAAGACGGGATGGTATAGGTTCGTGGGAGGCAAAACTTTGCACTTGATCAAGCCTTCGTATTGTCGAATGTTTTTCAGGTCGATGTGTTCCGTCAGCAATTGCGGGTGCCCTACAGGAAAGCGACAATATTTGCACACGTAGGGATACAACGAACACACGTCCAAGTACTTGATTTCTTCTCCTTTCTCTTCGTCGGCTTGGTACAGCAAACAGGTGGCATTGGTCCTTCCTCCGTACAAACTATCCCTCGGGTTCAGCGGGTCCATGAACTGGTAACTTTCCACGAGGCGTTTAAACTCGGAATCGGTTTTCAAACGGTGATCGTACTCGTGTTCCCACATTTCCACCACTTGGTATCCTTCCTGTTCCAACTTTAGGCGTCGCTGACAAGTGTCCTGGTACAAGTCTTCCATGGTTCGTTGTAAAAACTGATTTTTAGTGCCACGGTCAGGGTAACAGACGGGACATCCGTGAAATAAGCAACCGTTAAACTCGTACACGATCTTGGGGTTTTCTAAGTCCCAGCCATCGACCGAATACGTTCCGATGGTCTTTTCGCCCCCTCCGTTGCGTGCATGCTGAATCCACTTGTCTTCCTTGTCGCACAAATAATGTAACCAACGTAGGGCTTTGACCGAGTATTGACGCTTGACATAGTGAGTCGTTTGAGGGCTGATGACAGCCACGGTGTTTTCAGGCATGAATCGTTGTCGATACACTAAGGAACACGCTTTGGCAATGGTGCAAGCTTCTTTCAAAGGATCGACCCTCCGTGTTCCATGAACAGTTCTCGAAATTTTCCACAGCAACGCCGTAAAATGTCCACGTCGGAACGACAATACTTTAGCATTTCTTCCTGAAAGTCGAAAGGGTCCGAGGCGTGAGCCTGGTACCAAGCGTAGAAAGCTTCTCGTTGTTCGGTACGCATGTTGTCGGGGTCGTAATAGTGAGCCTCAGGTAAATGGGGTAGAACGGCATGTTGATTGGCTTCCGTATTGAAAAACTGTGGAAAGTACCCTTTAGCCATTTCTGTCATTCCAAACGTTTTAGGCATTCGACTCAAAGGCATGGCCAAGTAACTCATCGAATCTTTAAACTGTACTTGTCCCACTTGCATGAAAATGATTTTGGCTCCGTTCAAAGTCTCTTTAGGACGCTCGGTGCCTTGTTCCGTATAGTACCTCAAAAGAAACTGTCCATCGTATCCGGAGAAATTGTGAGCCATCACCGTGGCATGACGATGACAATCTCCGTAACGTTCGATGTCCTCTTGGCTCCACGTCTTGTCGATGGGGTCTAAGACCCATTGGGCAAAATCGGCTAGCGTGTTCGGTCCCCGAAAGATTTTTTCACGCCCTCCAGGAATCTTGCTGCAGTGAGGGCAATGACTGAAGATAGGTTCTTGAATGCACTTCTCGCACGCTCGATGAGCCACGCAGAAATTAGGAATGTGAATGCCGGTTTCTTGCATGCATTCGAAATCGAAAAAGATGAAATTGCCTTTCTTCTTGTGACCGTCCTCTTTCTCTGGTGGGGGTTGGTATTTTTGCACGTAACATTGGTGTTCCAAGTCCACGATGTGGTGACAAATGTGACATTTTTTCTTTCCTCGACATACGTGTGCCTTGGCAGCATTGGTACATATGACTTGTTCACACGTAGGGCACAATCTCAGGAGTTGACAAGCACATTTCTTCTGTGAACCTTGCGTTTTCAGATGTTGTTGGTAACAGGTAGGGCTGACAAACGTACGCAGACAAGTTGAACAAGGCACTGGTTCTTCGCTCAGACAGGGTGAAGAGGCCAAACATCCTGAGCATTTCAATCCACAATACTTGTGCTGCTCTCGATTATTATAACCATGGTCACATTTCTCACAGTAATAACCGTATCCCAGGAATCCGGTGATACTGGAGCAGCAGAGGGGGCGAATCGGACATTTTGTCCAATCGTTATTTTGCTTAATTATTACTTTCTGCACTCAACGATCTAGTGTCGTCAGCGCCTGGTAAAAAAAAAAACGACGACGTCGTTGGGGGATCGTCGCGTCGTCATTTGGTTTAATTAACACCTTCTGCGCGCCGATCCCCAGCGTCGTCAGCGTCCGGTAAGCACATCGACGACCGCGTCGATGTCATCGCCCCCTCTGTTCCTGACTATTTGCCGGATTTGTATCAAATCCATGTGTGACATTGACCAGCATCGATGGGAAACTGTCTCCATCATTGAAGGAACTATTATGACATTTCCTTCATCGGTCTGACACTTTTCCCATGTGTGACATTGACCAACATCGATGGAATTAATAATGACATTTTCTTCATTGATGAGGAAACTGTCATAGTTCCTATAAATAATTATTATGACACTTTCCTCATGTGTGGCAGGTCAGTTTTGTAAAACAATTCCTTCATTACTCTGTCATGGGGCATTGTTGTTATTGTTGTTGTTTTACAAAATAAAAAATTTTTTTATTAAATAATGCCCCATCGGCGGATTTTAACCGACGAGGATACCAATGAAATAATAAGACTCCGTGGGAAAACACCAATATCGGAAATAGCAGATCGATACAAAATCAGTTACCAGCGCATCTATAAAATCTGGAAAAATGAGCCCGACAATGATATCAGAATGATAGACCTCAGCATCGACGATGAAATAAACCAGATTGTTGATACACCCAGTGATGCGAATTCATCCATGGACGCCATCGTGGATAAACAGACCATTCAGGATTTGCAATGGCGGCTAAATAATTTGATCAACGAGAATAAATCATTGCAACAACGGTTAAAACACGTGTCAAGCACGGCCGATTATAATCGAGTACAACGGCGTTATGATTATTTGCAACAGCGTTATGACGATTTACAACAGCGACACGATGATATGCAACGGCGTCACGATGATGCGCAACGGTGTAACGATGATGCGCAACGGCGTCACGATGACATGCGACGCACCATTAGTGGGCTTCAGCATGAACTCGGAAATGTTCGGAAGGAATTGAATGAAGCACAACACGATAATGCGCTACTGATTCAGCGAATCACCGAAATGACCGCCGTCCCCAACGAGCCGGAAATAATCAGAAAAAAGAATAAACCCCCCTCGGACAAACCTCGCGAGGATAAATTTACGATCAACGAGATCCCCGGTGTGGTATCTCGCAGCGATATTAGGTTTGTGAACCGCATGGACAAGGTGCTTCAAGATAGCGACTAGACCTTTCGTTCGGTAATTACCCATACTGTGTCAAATCGTTTGACGTCATGGTTTGGAAACATTTTTTCATACGTTCTTTGGTAATATTTGTCGCGGAGGCATAACCGAGCTTTTGCTGAACGACTTTCGAATACCATACAATCGTATTTATCCCCGCTGGGGAATTTCTGAACCGCATGATATTTTCCGTTCTTAAATTTTACATTGATTGGCATCCTCGGGCAGGATTTTTTATAGTCGCTGATGACGCTGTCGAATTTCACCGGGTGATATTCCAACAACGACATTATAATTAAACCGTTATTTAATTAAATATTAAAATGATATCAGGTGGACGGTCCTGGATGAACAGTTGCACCACCGAAATTACCATTATTTCGGTACGACAAAACCAGAATAATCCCCCCCGGCGAAACAACTTTACAAGGACACTAGAGTCAATACTATCTGTTTAAATATCAACGAGAGAAGGATCTTCCACCGCGGAGACGTGTAAATGGTTTAACCTCAGCCCGGACACAATTCAACAACCCTTTTTTCAGGCCCGAGATGGAATGTTGCGCGGTGATAAAAAACATTGTACCACCAAAGAGATAATTTCCGACGCGATGAAGAATTTAACGCCCGACCAGAAAAACGCGATGAAGGAAGTGTCATGGGGAACTGTCTCCATTGATGAGGAAACTGTCATAGTTCCTATAAATAATTATTATGACACTTTCCTCATCATCGGGAAAACCATCCATTAACCGACCACACATGGAATCGTAACGCGCTGGTATGTTCGTCCGTCGCGGTAACATCCTTTCCAGCAAATCCCGCATCGTCAATGGTCTCGTTGATCCACGCTGGATCGCCTACAAAATCAGATTCGGGCCAGTCGGGATAATACAATGTGTAATTCGATCGATCCGTGTTTTTAGTATCATCGGATATCAATCGACCGCCGAATCCCTTGTAGATCGATTTGATTTTTTCAATGATATTTTTTAGCGTCAATTTACCCCTTCTAAACCTTATATCCGGGAATATATCACCGAAATGTTTCAACAGCGCGTTATACCTGTCAAGTCGGTCTGGTTGCGCTAGCATTTCTGAGATGCTATTGATTAACCCGGCACGACTCACAGGAACGCTCTTCACATCAAGTCGATCCGGAACCACATCGGGAAGGTTCAACGCGCTAAGAACATTTCTAACGATGTTAAGTTGTTGCCGGGGACTGATTTTATCGGATCGACATGGCGTCGTTGCTACGGCGTTACCGTTATTATGCTCGTCAACGAGAACCCGCTGATATCGCTGCAGCCGCGAAACGTTCTTATTCAGATGTTCTATTCGGTAGTTATCTAGTTTTCTTACGTCGGTCTGGAACACGTAATTGAGATACGTCAACGCCTTTTCGTATGGCTCTAGCCGCTGTTCGGGGTCGTATTGGTAGTATTTATCACCAGTGATTTCATCACCGGGCTCACTATTAACCGCAGCAATTCTCTCTCCGACGGAGGATTTTAAAAAATCATCTACGCGTGGATCACTATTGAGTACAGCGTCGCTGACTCGTTTCTGCTTTTGTTGTTTTTTTTTCTTCCATATTTCGTATTCATCTGGTAATTCCCATTCAACTGAATAACCGGTTCGTTTCATCATTTCAACGAGTCTGCACGTGAAATAACGTTTTGAATTGTTCTCGTCAATAATCGTGCTAATAAACATATATCCGTAACCGGTATGTACATCACAGCGATTTGGGGTTCTAAACAGCAACTCCGTCGACGATAAATCCCTTTCATGTGATTCGATTGCGGAAATAATATCATTGCGGGTCAGTGGAAGCTCTGTGCGGCTCCGTTTTGTTGCTGAATAACGTACTTCCGAAATATTTCTGAAACGATGGATGGCTTGTTTGGTCGCCTCTACAGAACCTAATTCCTCGGAAAACACCGTCATGTACTTGAATCGCGGGTCCACAATGGATATCCCGGCCTCGACGGTACAATTATAGATCACCACGTCGATGTTTTCAAACGCCGCAGTGGTATCAGCGAAATCTCGCTGTTTTTCGGCCGGGTCAGTGTACGCATGATAGTACTTTACTCGGTATCCTAATTGCTGTAACAATTTGGCGAGCTTCTCCACAGAATAATTTCCGCGTCGATTGTGCGTGAATACAACTACACGATTTCCTCGTCGTAACATGTCCAACAGTTTACTGTAGTTATCTCTGTGAGACTGTTCCACAATAAATTTTTTACCATGATCGGGCCGATATTCGTTGGTGATGAATTTCATGTCCGGGCGATTCAAGTATTTCCTGAATAATTCCAAGTCGTCATTGTTAGCGTCCGCGTCAAGTACAATTACCCGTTTCGCGGATGAGATCAGCCATGTCAGTGTTCCCCAAATCTGTTTACCGCGTCTTGATGAGACTATCTGTCGAAGGATTCCGTGCCACTCATCCAGCAATAGAACATCGGGAATTCCACCGACCCGTACAATTGATTCTATTTGTGAAATGACTTTACGAGGCTTTTTAACGTTGAATATAATGTCTCCATGGATATTTTCGTACGATTCAAGATTATAGTCGATGGCGGTCTTTCTGGTAAATGTCTTTCTGTACGATACGCACAACACAGACTGATCATCTCGTATTGATTTCCACGCCGACTCTGACTTGCCGAGTCCACAGTGGGATCCATCCATGTAGTCGTCGTTGAGAATGATTTTACATCCCCGGCCGCCTTCATGAACGGGTGACTCGTGATAAGTATAATCGGGAGTCCTCTTGGGAAACTCGCCACTGTAGTCCTTGCGGCGATAATTAAAACTCCTTACATACCTTTCGTAGAGGGTTTTATCGTCATCACCAGTGATTTTATCACCATCACGCGGTATTATTATTTTTTGCGTGCTTCTGTAACAACCGATCACAAACTGATCAGAGTAAACACGCACAAATGCGTCAATGGCCTTTCCCTCAATGAATCCACCGATCTCATTGTACCCGTGACGTCGCTGACATATGCTGCAAAATGAGCCTGCAACTCGCCCCAGCGATATTATGTTGCCGAGTCGATTTGTAGTCCCGGTGATTTGATCGGGTTGTCCGGACAACAACGTGGAAAATTGTCGAATTTGTTCAGCGGTGATTTCATCACCGGTAGGATCATCACTGGTGATTTCATCACTAGTGATTTCAGGTTCGAGTTGTTCGTAACACGGCTGAATAGAGACCGGACAAGATAGCAGCGTGCTGGTGAATCCAACAGGATAAATCAATCGCTTATCAACGCTATTTGGTCTTGCCGACCTGGTTCCGGACAATTTGATGCTATACAGCCCAGCTTGCGTATCAACATTCCATGTTGGTCTATCCGCGGCGACTTTCTTCAACAGCGATTGATGTTCCTCGAAATCTACCGGGATCGTTCTTAACATGATGTGATAACCGCCGCTGGTTTCAAAAACCAAAACATCGTTGATGGAATCAACTAACTCATGGAAATACGACAACAACTCGGCCAGCGATGGCGTCTTGGAATCCACGTCGATGGTAGGATATCTGCACCGGTGTTTCGGAATAATCTCATTAACAGCGGAATGTCCCTGAAATTCCCTTATGTCCGGATCATCTACGAACACGTGAAATCCCCCCATTTGCTGGATGATTACTCCACGAATTTGATAGTCTGCAACGGTGAGAAGGTCAATTGCGGACTTTTTACTGGAAACACTCCAGGATGGACCCAAATGCCTTCGGTAGTATTCTCGCACGTCGTGATACGTTTCCGGGGACGTAAAATATTCATCCGGGGACTCCTCATAGTAAGATGTTCCGCGCCCCAATGCGTCGATGAAGGTGTTATTGGAATAATGATTATCCATTATACTGTATGCTTTTTAATATTTAATTGAATGTTTAATAATGGTTAATAATAATGGTTAATCCGGCGCTTGCTGTCAATAAATGCAAATGGCTTCCCCAGGGATCAGGGGTCCCATGCGGAAAAAACTGCTACGGTGAGTTTTGCGGGGTGCATAATAGTAGATCAAAACAGGGGAGCAAGAACGGTCCTCAGCCCTGTCTCAGATGTGGAGCGGGCGTCCGAGGAAAGATTAGAATTTGTATCGGCTGTGGAAGCCCCCAGTATCGGTCCGCGGTAGAATACTGCCAACGAAAGAATAAACCGATACCATCCCCGGAAGAATTCTTAAAATCACGATGGGGTGACCCGTCACATATGGAGAAAATGTCAATAGTTTCTCCATCAATACTGGTCAAAAGTAAAACCGACCTGTCACACATGAGGAAAGTGTCATAATTATTATTTATAGGAACTATGACAGTTTCCTCATCAATGAAGAAAATGTCATTATTAATTGTTTTACAAAACTGACCTGTCACACATGAGGAAAGTGTCATAATTATTATTTATAGGAACTATGACAGTTTCCTCATCAATGAAGAAAATGTCAATAGGAATTCATCGATGGAGACTGGTCAGAGTAAAAAAATTATAAAATTATAAAATTATCGTTTTTGTTAATTCTGGCCATTTTTTGACTGTTTTTGGCCATTTTTTGACTGTTTTTGGCCATTTTTTGCCATTTTTTGAGGGTAAAAACCCAAGGAAATCATTTAGAGAAAATCGATGTTTTTCCGAAAAATCGAGAAAAAAACGACTATAGGCGACAAAAAACGACCAAAAATGACCAAAAATGATCAAAAATCGAGAAAAAACCAGAAAAAAACCGGATTTTTATTGAGGGTAAAAACCCAAGGAAATTTTGATAAAATTTATTCCGGTTTTTAACAGGAGAAAATGTCAATAGTCCTCCCATGGTCAGACATACTCTGACCCACCCCCGCGATGACGGACTTATTACGTCGTGAAAATGGCTCTATCATCGATGAAGGAAGTGTCATAATTACTATAAATAATTATTTTGTCCTTCATGGTGGTGACTTGTAACGCCAGGGTGCGTTCGTAATACCGTTGGCGTTGACGGCACAAAAATAGCGGAGGCATTTATTTGTGCTGCGATGTAGCGTGTTAATGGAAGGTAATGATTCACAAGTAAATTACCTATCGCGGCGATGAATTACAAAAAAATATCGCGGCAATAATTACAATTAATTTTTTTCTCCGCGGTAAAAATATATCAGTTGTTTTTATTGTTGTTGTTATAGCAAGGTCACTACTAGTAGTAACTGCTTAGGGGTCCATAACAACAACAATAAAAACAACTGATATATTTTTACCGCGGAGAAAAAAATTAATTGTAATTATTGCCGCGATATTTTTTTGTAATTCATCGCCGCGATAGGTAATTTACTTGTGAATCATTACCTTCCATTAACACGCTACATCGCAGCACAAATAAATGCCTCCGCTATTTTTGTGCCGTCAACGCCAACGGTATTACGAACGCACCCTGGCGTTACAAGTCACCACCATGAAGGACAAAATAATTATTTATAGTAATTATGACACTTCCTTCATCGATGATAGAGCCATTTTCACGACGTAATAAGTCCGTCATCGCGGGGGTGGGTCAGAGTATGTCTGACCATGGGAGGACTATTGACATTTTCTCCTGTTAAAAACCGGAATAAATTTTATCAAAATTTCCTTGGGTTTTTACCCTCAATAAAAATCCGGTTTTTTTCTGGTTTTTTCTCGATTTTTGATCATTTTTGGTCATTTTTGGTCGTTTTTTGTCGCCTATAGTCGTTTTTTTCTCGATTTTTCGGAAAAACATCGATTTTCTCTAAATGATTTCCTTGGGTTTTTACCCTCAAAAAATGGCAAAAAATGGCCAAAAACAGTCAAAAAATGGCCAAAAACAGTCAAAAAATGGCCAGAATTAACAAAAACGATAATTTTATAATTTTATAATTTTTTTACTCTGACCAGTCTCCATCGATGAATTCCTATTGACATTTTCTTCATTGATGAGGAAACTGTCATAGTTCCTATAAATAATAATTATGACACTTTCCTCATGTGTGACAGGTCAGTTTTGTAAAACAATTAATAATGACATTTTCTTCATTGATGAGGAAACTGTCATAGTTCCTATAAATAATAATTATGACACTTTCCTCATGTGTGACAGGTCGGTTTTACTTTTGACCAGTATTGATGGAGAAACTATTGACATTTTCTCCATATGTGACGGGTCACCCCATCGTGATTTTAAGAATTCTTCCGGGGATGGTATCGGTTTATTCTTTCGTTGGCAGTATTCTACCGCGGACCGATACTGGGGGCTTCCACAGCCGATACAAATTCTAATCTTTCCTCGGACGCCCGCTCCACATCTGAGACAGGGCTGAGGACCGTTCTTGCTCCCCTGTTTTGATCTACTATTATGCACCCCGCAAAACTCACCGTAGCAGTTTTTTCCGCATGGGACCCCTGATCCCTGGGGAAGCCATTTGCATTTATTGACAGCAAGCGCCGGATTAACCATTATTATTAACCATTATTAAACATTCAATTAAATATTAAAAAGCATACAGTATAATGGATAATCATTATTCCAATAACACCTTCATCGACGCATTGGGGCGCGGAACATCTTACTATGAGGAGTCCCCGGATGAATATTTTACGTCCCCGGAAACGTATCACGACGTGCGAGAATACTACCGAAGGCATTTGGGTCCATCCTGGAGTGTTTCCAGTAAAAAGTCCGCAATTGACCTTCTCACCGTTGCAGACTATCAAATTCGTGGAGTAATCATCCAGCAAATGGGGGGATTTCACGTGTTCGTAGATGATCCGGACATAAGGGAATTTCAGGGACATTCCGCTGTTAATGAGATTATTCCGAAACACCGGTGCAGATATCCTACCATCGACGTGGATTCCAAGACGCCATCGCTGGCCGAGTTGTTGTCGTATTTCCATGAGTTAGTTGATTCCATCAACGATGTTTTGGTTTTTGAAACCAGCGGCGGTTATCACATCATGTTAAGAACGATCCCGGTAGATTTCGAGGAACATCAATCGCTGTTGAAGAAAGTCGCCGCGGATAGACCAACATGGAATGTTGATACGCAAGCTGGGCTGTATAGCATCAAATTGTCCGGAACCAGGTCGGCAAGACCAAATAGCGTTGATAAGCGATTGATTTATCCTGTTGGATTCACCAGCACGCTGCTATCTTGTCCGGTCTCTATTCAGCCGTGTTACGAACAACTCGAACCTGAAATCACTAGTGATGAAATCACCAGTGATGATCCTACCGGTGATGAAATCACCGCTGAACAAATTCGACAATTTTCCACGTTGTTGTCCGGACAACCCGATCAAATCACCGGGACTACAAATCGACTCGGCAACATAATATCGCTGGGGCGAGTTGCAGGCTCATTTTGCAGCATATGTCAGCGACGTCACGGGTACAATGAGATCGGTGGATTCATTGAGGGAAAGGCCATTGACGCATTTGTGCGTGTTTACTCTGATCAGTTTGTGATCGGTTGTTACAGAAGCACGCAAAAAATAATAATACCGCGTGATGGTGATAAAATCACTGGTGATGACGATAAAACCCTCTACGAAAGGTATGTAAGGAGTTTTAATTATCGCCGCAAGGACTACAGTGGCGAGTTTCCCAAGAGGACTCCCGATTATACTTATCACGAGTCACCCGTTCATGAAGGCGGCCGGGGATGTAAAATCATTCTCAACGACGACTACATGGATGGATCCCACTGTGGACTCGGCAAGTCAGAGTCGGCGTGGAAATCAATACGAGATGATCAGTCTGTGTTGTGCGTATCGTACAGAAAGACATTTACCAGAAAGACCGCCATCGACTATAATCTTGAATCGTACGAAAATATCCATGGAGACATTATATTCAACGTTAAAAAGCCTCGTAAAGTCATTTCACAAATAGAATCAATTGTACGGGTCGGTGGAATTCCCGATGTTCTATTGCTGGATGAGTGGCACGGAATCCTTCGACAGATAGTCTCATCAAGACGCGGTAAACAGATTTGGGGAACACTGACATGGCTGATCTCATCCGCGAAACGGGTAATTGTACTTGACGCGGACGCTAACAATGACGACTTGGAATTATTCAGGAAATACTTGAATCGCCCGGACATGAAATTCATCACCAACGAATATCGGCCCGATCATGGTAAAAAATTTATTGTGGAACAGTCTCACAGAGATAACTACAGTAAACTGTTGGACATGTTACGACGAGGAAATCGTGTAGTTGTATTCACGCACAATCGACGCGGAAATTATTCTGTGGAGAAGCTCGCCAAATTGTTACAGCAATTAGGATACCGAGTAAAGTACTATCATGCGTACACTGACCCGGCCGAAAAACAGCGAGATTTCGCTGATACCACTGCGGCGTTTGAAAACATCGACGTGGTGATCTATAATTGTACCGTCGAGGCCGGGATATCCATTGTGGACCCGCGATTCAAGTACATGACGGTGTTTTCCGAGGAATTAGGTTCTGTAGAGGCGACCAAACAAGCCATCCATCGTTTCAGAAATATTTCGGAAGTACGTTATTCAGCAACAAAACGGAGCCGCACAGAGCTTCCACTGACCCGCAATGATATTATTTCCGCAATCGAATCACATGAAAGGGATTTATCGTCGACGGAGTTGCTGTTTAGAACCCCAAATCGCTGTGATGTACATACCGGTTACGGATATATGTTTATTAGCACGATTATTGACGAGAACAATTCAAAACGTTATTTCACGTGCAGACTCGTTGAAATGATGAAACGAACCGGTTATTCAGTTGAATGGGAATTACCAGATGAATACGAAATATGGAAGAAAAAAAAACAACAAAAGCAGAAACGAGTCAGCGACGCTGTACTCAATAGTGATCCACGCGTAGATGATTTTTTAAAATCCTCCGTCGGAGAGAGAATTGCTGCGGTTAATAGTGAGCCCGGTGATGAAATCACTGGTGATAAATACTACCAATACGACCCCGAACAGCGGCTAGAGCCATACGAAAAGGCGTTGACGTATCTCAATTACGTGTTCCAGACCGACGTAAGAAAACTAGATAACTACCGAATAGAACATCTGAATAAGAACGTTTCGCGGCTGCAGCGATATCAGCGGGTTCTCGTTGACGAGCATAATAACGGTAACGCCGTAGCAACGACGCCATGTCGATCCGATAAAATCAGTCCCCGGCAACAACTTAACATCGTTAGAAATGTTCTTAGCGCGTTGAACCTTCCCGATGTGGTTCCGGATCGACTTGATGTGAAGAGCGTTCCTGTGAGTCGTGCCGGGTTAATCAATAGCATCTCAGAAATGCTAGCGCAACCAGACCGACTTGACAGGTATAACGCGCTGTTGAAACATTTCGGTGATATATTCCCGGATATAAGGTTTAGAAGGGGTAAATTGACGCTAAAAAATATCATTGAAAAAATCAAATCGATCTACAAGGGATTCGGCGGTCGATTGATATCCGATGATACTAAAAACACGGATCGATCGAATTACACATTGTATTATCCCGACTGGCCCGAATCTGATTTTGTAGGCGATCCAGCGTGGATCAACGAGACCATTGACGATGCGGGATTTGCTGGAAAGGATGTTACCGCGACGGACGAACATACCAGCGCGTTACGATTCCATGTGTGGTCGGTTAATGGATGGTTTTCCCGATGATGAGGAAAGTGTCATAATAATTATTTATAGGAACTATGACAGTTTCCTCATCAATGGAGACAGTTCCCCATGACACTTCCTTCATCGCGTTTTTCTGGTCGGGCGTTAAATTCTTCATCGCGTCGGAAATTATCTCTTTGGTGGTACAATGTTTTTTATCACCGCGCAACATTCCATCTCGGGCCTGAAAAAAGGGTTGTTGAATTGTGTCCGGGCTGAGGTTAAACCATTTACACGTCTCCGCGGTGGAAGATCCTTCTCTCGTTGATATTTAAACAGATAGTATTGACTCTAGTGTCCTTGTAAAGTTGTTTCGCCGGGGGGGATTATTCTGGTTTTGTCGTACCGAAATAATGGTAATTTCGGTGGTGCAACTGTTCATCCAGGACCGTCCACCTGATATCATTTTAATATTTAATTAAATAACGGTTTAATTATAATGTCGTTGTTGGAATATCACCCGGTGAAATTCGACAGCGTCATCAGCGACTATAAAAAATCCTGCCCGAGGATGCCAATCAATGTAAAATTTAAGAACGGAAAATATCATGCGGTTCAGAAATTCCCCAGCGGGGATAAATACGATTGTATGGTATTCGAAAGTCGTTCAGCAAAAGCTCGGTTATGCCTCCGCGACAAATATTACCAAAGAACGTATGAAAAAATGTTTCCAAACCATGACGTCAAACGATTTGACACAGTATGGGTAATTACCGAACGAAAGGTCTAGTCGCTATCTTGAAGCACCTTGTCCATGCGGTTCACAAACCTAATATCGCTGCGAGATACCACACCGGGGATCTCGTTGATCGTAAATTTATCCTCGCGAGGTTTGTCCGAGGGGGGTTTATTCTTTTTTCTGATTATTTCCGGCTCGTTGGGGACGGCGGTCATTTCGGTGATTCGCTGAATCAGTAGCGCATTATCGTGTTGTGCTTCATTCAATTCCTTCCGAACATTTCCGAGTTCATGCTGAAGCCCACTAATGGTGCGTCGCATGTCATCGTGACGCCGTTGCGCATCATCGTTACACCGTTGCGCATCATCGTGACGCCGTTGCATATCATCGTGTCGCTGTTGTAAATCGTCATAACGCTGTTGCAAATAATCATAACGCCGTTGTACTCGATTATAATCGGCCGTGCTTGACACGTGTTTTAACCGTTGTTGCAATGATTTATTCTCGTTGATCAAATTATTTAGCCGCCATTGCAAATCCTGAATGGTCTGTTTATCCACGATGGCGTCCATGGATGAATTCGCATCACTGGGTGTATCAACAATCTGGTTTATTTCATCGTCGATGCTGAGGTCTATCATTCTGATATCATTGTCGGGCTCATTTTTCCAGATTTTATAGATGCGCTGGTAACTGATTTTGTATCGATCTGCTATTTCCGATATTGGTGTTTTCCCACGGAGTCTTATTATTTCATTGGTATCCTCGTCGGTTAAAATCCGCCGATGGGGCATTATTTAATAAAAAAATTTTTTATTTTGTAAAACAACAACAATAACAACAATGCCCCATGACAGAGTAATGAAGGAATTGTTTTACAAAACTGACCTGCCACACATGAGGAAAGTGTCATAATAATTATTTATAGGAACTATGACAGTTTCCTCATCAATGAAGAAAATGTCATTATTAATTCCATCGATGTTGGTCAATGTCACACATGGGAAAAGTGTCAGACCGATGAAGGAAATGTCATAATAGTTCCTTCAATGATGGAGACAGTTTCCCATCGATGCTGGTCAATGTCACACATGGATTTGATACAAATCCGGCAAATAGTCAGGAACAGAGGGGGCGATGACATCGACGCGGTCGTCGATGTGCTTACCGGACGCTGACGACGCTGGGGATCGGCGCGCAGAAGGTGTTAATTAAACCAAATGACGACGCGACGATCCCCCAACGACGTCGTCGTTTTTTTTTTACCAGGCGCTGACGACACTAGATCGTTGAGTGCAGAAAGTAATAATTAAGCCAAATAACGATTGGACAAAATGTCCGATTCGCCCCCTCTGCTGCTACTGGTAATGGTATCGAAATGGTCATCGTGATGATAAACATGAATGTATTTTCCGTCCTTAAAGTCTTGGCCTCGAAACAACAGAGGTCCGCGCACTTCTTGAGGGTGCACTTTCATGGTGTAGCGTGGAGCTAGGGCATCTTGCAATTTTTGCATCTCAGGAATGCCACAGGGTGTGTCTTTGGACAGTCCGGCTTGTTGTAACAGGAGTTCTGCTTCATTTCGTTGTTTGGCTCGATCGGATCGTTGAATAGTTTTCCAGGTTCTTTTCCATTCTACCGTGTCGTTCTTGTTGGCATAGGTTCGTCCCACCACGATGGCACGGGCTAAACACATCTGGTCATGAGGGTTGTGAATTTGGACAAGGCTACGCTTAATGCTGCGAAGGTCGTTCACCAATAACATCTTTTTGCGTCCGGTCCCTTGAGGAGGAGAGACGTGGGTCATGTCCAATGTGGCTTTTCCATCGGTGATGTCAAACTGGTCGTTGGATTGTTGTACGTGTTGAATCTTGTCCATGACTTTGGAAGCAGTCAGTTCTGCAGGGGTGCTAAACTCGATCCAAACAGGGGATTTCAAACCGTCGTGTTGTATGGAAAGTCTCAAGCGATCGTCTTCTTTGGGTTGACATTGTTGATTGAGTGCAGTGAGCAAAGAATCCCACACCTCAGTGATGAACACTTCTGCTTTCTCTAACGGCACTTCAGCCTTGAAATCTTTAAACTTCACTGTGTATTTGTAAGCCGTGGTTCTAAATTTTCTAGAGGAGCGCTTTTCCGTCTCTCGAATGGAATAGTACTTTTCAGGGTTGACTAAGGGTGGTGAACTTGGTTTAGAGGGTTCTGATTCTGGTTCACTCATGTCCTCTTCAAAATCACTGGCATGAATTTGTGCCAAGATTTCAGCCCTGGTACGAGGCGATAGATCACGTTTCTGCCTCTTACTTTCTTCTTCTTTCTTCTCGAATGAATTAGATCGTTTCATCTTGAAAGCAAAAAGTCAAATGACTCAAGTTCAAACACCATGAGCTTCTTTATAGTCATAGCAGACCAGCGTATATAAAAGGGTGTGTGTCTTGTCCTTTCACTATTCATTTCACTCTCAAGCCGAGCACAACGATGGAAGAGACTAACCAGATGGAACGTTTCGTCAGAGCTTTGCGAGGGGTCATTAGAAAATTCTCTTCAGACCAGCCTACGGACTACTCTCCTTCCTTTCGAGATAAAAGTCAAGATACTTGCTATATCTGTCAGAAGAAAGGGCATTGGTCTTCAGAGTGTCCAGACCGTCAAAAAAGAACAAAAACAGGGACTAAAAAAGACAAAAGTCAAGATACCTGTTATTATTGTAAAGAAAAAGGACATTGGTCTCCAGATTGCCCAAAAAAGAAACAAGAGGAGTCAGAAGAAAAGAGGGATTCTTCAGAAGAAGAGAGGGATTCTTCGGAAGAAGAGAAGGATTCTTCAGAGGAAGAAGAGGAAGAAAGAAGACAATTCTATTTACAAGAGGCAAAGAAACAGGAGAAGAAGAAAAGAAGAAGGGAAGATAATGAGGAAAAGACAGTGAAGAAATTTAAAAAACAGAGAGACTAAACAAGGAGAAAGAAGAAGTCAATGAACTTTTTATTAAAGTGTTGTGTTGTGAATGGTGAAATGGATTGTAAAAAATAGATAAAAGAATAAATTAATGATATAAGGTAAGTGTCTTTGAGTTTTGATTTTAAAATAAGAACATACAATCACGCAATCATACATAGACACGTACTATAAGGGTAAAATGGGTGGTTTTTTTTTTTTTTTTGAGTTATTGGCAAATTGAAATTGTATTTCTTTTCGAGAAATGTGGGTGGCCCTGAAAAGGGCCTTTTTCTTCATGGTGAAGGGGTGAGTTTAAGCAATCAACTTTAACTGCCTTAAGCCTTTGCCACGGCCAAGGCCTACTTCTGGACTGCGTAATGTTGATGATGATGATAATGATTGGGTTGAAATCACTAAGGGTGGTACGGTAGGCTTAGTCACAGGGTTGACGTGTTTAGCTCGGGAAGGTCGTATTCTCTTCGGTCGTAATAAAGAAGTCTGATACATTTGTTTCAGACTTCTTAACTCCGCTAAAATGTCCAACAGTACCGTGACCGTTTGATTTTCACCCTCTTGTTTCTTTGCTGCTACTTCTTCTTGCTGTTGTTGCTGTTGTTTTTTTCTTACCTCTTCTTCTTGCTGCTGTTGCTGTAGGAGAAAAGCCTGTTCCGCTTCCTTTTGTCGTTGTATAAATTTCTCCAATTCTTCTTTCTGTCTCTGTCTAAAATTCTCCACTTGCGGTAATGAAGAAGGTAACGAAGGTTCCGGAACAAATTCTTGCGAGGAGAGAAAATCCACAAAATCCCAATGTACCTCTTCTGAAAGTAAGTCCGGGTTCCCTTGGGCGGTCTCCCCTGCTGGTGCACCCCATTGGATCGTTTTCTGAGTTTCCGTCATGTTGAATCACTGTCGCATAGATTGACTGCACACAAGCGCTAGCGAATCTATATAGACCAACAGACGTCACAGACTGCTCTCTTCGGATTGGATGCGGGCTGACTGAATTTTGTAACGCGTGTTCGGATTGGTGAATGAACTCAATCCGTTTCAATCCTACCACTGCCTATAAATAAGCGCAATTCACTGCATTGATTCACCTGTTCTCGTCGCTTCAAGATGTGGACCACAGTTGAGTCGTCCACCCTTGTGTCTTCCATGATGTTTCGGACAGACTTGCTCATGTATGTCCGATCCAAGTGGACCGTTGTCCACAGGACAAACACCAGCCTGTGGATACGTAGGATCTACGTCGAAAGACAAGGATGCCTCAAAAGAGTGCTGATTTACGGACCAACAGTGAGACGCAGCCTAAGGACAAGAAGAAGACCAATGCGGTGCCCTTTATGTTAATGAATACATTAACATAAACCCAAAGGCCCTTTTCAGGGCCAGCCATATTTCTCGAAAAGAGATAGCCTTTCAATTGCCTACCCCTTTTTATAAATTTAAATTTAAAAAAAAAAAGATCCCATGTTCAATTCCCTTGTCGCTAAACAGTCAAACGAGTTTTCTCCATATTCAATTCCCTTGTCGCTCAACAGTCCCACGATTTATTCCCATGTTAATTTCCCTTGTCGCTATATGTTCCCACGATTTTTCTCCATGTTAAATTTCCATTGTCGCTATATGTTCCCAAGGGTGTTTTTAATGCTAATTCCCATTGTCGCTATACTATCCCTATTCACTACTATTGTAGTTCTGTTTATACGTCTTCCTCTTTGGCTTTCACGATCCTTAGTTCTGCTTAACAACCCATCTTGAATCCATCAAGCATTTCTGAAATAGTTTTAGCCAGTTCAGTTTCTGGTTTCCTTTTTCTTTTCAGTTTTTCAGTTAATATTTGTGCTTTTATTTCAGATGGCAAATTCTCTGTATTCGCGCCCTTGTATATCAAAACTATTTTTTTTTAAAACACGTGGTGAATCTTGTATTACACATTCCTTGCCATTAACAGAGCTCCTGATACATTGTACCAGCCTCTTTTGTTTATATGATATAGAACAAATTATATTAGTAGTTAATGGGGACACCCTAGGGACAATGGGACTTATCATTTTTGTTGTTTTGGGGCTTAACGCCATTTTTCAGCACACGATAGGCTATACATGGCGGCCAGTATTAATGGTGGAGGAAGAACCCGGGAAAACCCCGGAAAGAACCACCGACCCACGAGAAGCTACTGGCAAGCTTTCTCACATACCCACATTGGCTGAATCCTAGACTCGAACCGCCGCAGACAGAGGTGAGATGGCAGTGATCCGTAACGGAGAGCGCTTTAGACCACTCGGCCACTCGGGGCCCCTGGACTTATCATTAAAAAACACCTTGGGACACTCTGGGGACAATGGAAATTTAACATGGGAAAAATTGCTTTGACACTCTAGGGACAAGGGGAATTAACATGGGAATCTATTTTGGGTCAGTCTAGGGACAAGGGAAATTTAACATGGGAGGAAAAAAAACAATTCTAGGGACAAGGGGACTTGAACATGGGATTTTTTTTTTTTTCAAAATAAAAAAAATAAATAAAATAAAATAAAATAAAAATAAATTTAAAAAAAAATGGCAATTGAAAGTCTAACTCTTTTCGAGAAATGTGGGTGGCCCTGAAAAGGGCCGTTGGTTTTCTTCTTCTTCTAATTTCTTCTATTTCTCCACCAGCTTCTTATTTTCTGTCCTACACTCTTTCTCTTCTTTTCTTTCTTTTCTTCCTTCTTTTTCTCTTCTTTCTTCCTCTTCTCATTTTCTTCTTCCTTTTCAATTTTTTCGTTCCATACTCTCATCCTTATCCTTTCCTCTTCATCCTCCTTCTCCTCCTTTATTTCTTTCATCAGAGCAGTGATCATTTCCTTTACTTTTCTTAAATTGTTGATCTCCATCTTCACTCGATGGGGACTATAAGAATAGTGATCCTCGTTTAACCTCACTAACATTTGCTCCATCATACCCAAATTGTCCAGGACGTCTTGCAACGTTATCATTTTATCAAGTTGGTTTGAAGCCATCTTCTTTTTTATTCTTTGTAGAATGGTTTGCACGACGAATACTGTGGGTTCTTATAGTGAAAGCGCGGACGTGATGGAAAACATCCCCCTGAAACATAAAATTGATATTACCTCGATTATCACTTAAAACGCGCGGACGTGAAGGAAAACATCCCCTACTTTTCTCATTTCATATGATCTACTATTCACATACGTAAAGCAGGAATAAACAAACCCCAAATCTACTATTCACACACGCAAATTATTAAAATGAAACCCCAAATCTACTATCCACACAAACGTACGTGAGCGCTTATAAACACACACACACACACACACACAAGGAAAAAAGAGTCAGTGTTCATATTCACACTACTCTACCTACATACATTGGCAAATCGATTACTATTTCTTTTCTAAAGGTTTGGGTAGCCCTGAAAAGGGTTGTTTTTTTAACTCCATGGCACCTGGTTAATGATGGCACCTTCCAGGCCTGGCACCACACACACATCTTCTTCCCCAGTCTCTTTTCACTCTTTTTTGGGGGAGAGCAGAGGCAGGATAAGTGGCTTCAGAATCCCAGTTTTCTGTCTCTGGGATTCTGAAATTTTTTTCTTGTGGTTGTGGCCATTCCTCTCTCCTTTTCCTCCTCTTCTTTCTTTCTTCTCTCCTCCTCTTCTTTGTTTCTTCTCTCCTCCTCTTTCATCCTTCCCTCTTCTACAACGACTTCCGCGGCCAGTTCATTTAGTATGTGCCAGTAGTTAAGGGGGACACCCTAGGGACTAGTGGACTTCCATGTAAAAAAGGCAATATCCACTCTGGGGACTATGGAAAATTTAACATAGGAGAAAAAAATATCCACTCTGGGGACTATGTAATTTAACATGGGAGAAAAAGATATCCATTCTAGGGACAAGGGGAATTTAACATGGGAATAGAGTGTGGGTCTATCTAGGGACAAGGGGAAATGGAACAGGGTCGGGACACTATTTTAATATGGTCCCGACCTGATGGGTCTATGAGTAGTGAATAGGGATACCCTAGGGACAATGGGTCTTACCATTAAAAACACTCTTGGGTCAATCTGGGGACAATGTAAATTTAACATGGGAAAAATTGCTGGGTCAATCTGGGGACAATGTAACTTTAACATGGGAAAAATTGCTGGGTCACTCTAGGGACAATGGGAATTTAACATGGGGAATAGATTTTGGGTCTGTCTATGGACAATGGGAATTTAACATGAGGAATAGATCGTGGGACTGTCTAGGGACAATGGGAAATTTAACATGGGGAATAGATCGTGGGACTGTCTAGGGACAATGGGACATTTAACATTACGGAAACCCCTGGGGGGATATAGCCTCAAGGGAATTTAACATATGGAAATTGAACATGGTGGGTCTGTATAGCGTCAAGGGGAATTGAACATGGTGGGACTGTCTAGGGACAATGAAGGTAGAGGGTCAAACACAACAGAGACAGAGACATACATACACTAGTACAAGCGTGAGATTTATATATAAAGCATTACCAAGACCTGAAATCTTGGTAATGGTGGGGTGTTCAGAAATTTGCATAATTGTAATGATGCTATAAATAGCTATAATCAAGGAAATGCTCAACGACAAAATGGATGTGACTAAATGTAACGCTAAAATGACGAAATTGTCCCAGAATTTAAAGGAAAATAAACATATCCACGAAAATTAAGTTACAATGGTTTAGACTAAAATGGATAAAATTAGTAACTACTTACAATATCAACTTGTGTGACGATCGTGGATAAACACCCATGTATCTATTTATAGCCATAATCAGCTGATTTTCCTATGAAATCTCACTATCTATTTATAGCTACAACTTGTGGGTTATTCCTTTGGAAAATCCCACTATCATTTTATAGCCTCAGCTTGAGTGACGTTCCTGGTTATGAACTCTAGTACATATGTATAGCTACAACCTGTGGAAAACCCCAAGTCCATATTTATAGTCTCAAAATTTCCAGCGTCAGTGACGTCACTGTACTGGAAATTAGGGGATAAATGGCAACAGTGTTGCAAGTGGCTGACCTGAATACGCGCTACTGTAGGTAGATAGGTAGAATGTATTTGATAGGGATAAAGGGAGTTTTAGAGGGACAAACAGAGACCAATACACACACACACACACACACACACGCACACCACAGAGAGAAGAAGAAAAAACAAACCCAAAATATACTATTCACACAGGGAAGAGGAAAAAAAACCAACAAATATACTATCCAGACGTCCTTACACTAACACACACACACA
Source organism: Sinohyriopsis cumingii (assembly GCA_028554795.2). Taxonomy (NCBI): domain Eukaryota; kingdom Metazoa; phylum Mollusca; class Bivalvia; order Unionida; family Unionidae; genus Sinohyriopsis; species Sinohyriopsis cumingii. The sequence goes on along the minus strand of JAPYKE020000102.1, from coordinate 2,575,632 downwards.
CACACACACACACACACACACACACACACAGATAGAAGAATAAAACCAAAATTAAAATATACTATCCATACAAACGTACGTGAACGCATACAAACCCCAAATATACTATCCAAACAAACTTACTCGAACGCATACAAACCCCAAATATACTATCCACACAACGTCGCTAACGCGTACAAACCCCAAATATACTATTCATACAAACGTACGCGAACGCATACAAACCCCAAATATACTATCCATACAAGCGTACGCGAACGCATACAAACCCCAAAAATACTGTCCATACAAACGTACGCGAACGCATGCAAACCCCAAATATACTATCCATACAAACATACGCGAACGCATACAAACCCCAAATATACTATCCACAAAAACGTACGCGAACGCATACAAACCACAAATATACTATCAATACAAGCGTACGCGAACGCATACAAACCCCAAATATACTATCCATACAAACGTACGCGAACGCATGCAAACTCCAAATATACTATCCATACAAACTTACGCGAACGCATACAAACCCCAAATATACTATCCACAAAAACGTATGCGAACGCATACAAACCACAAATATACTATCCATACAAGCGTACGCGAACGCATACAAACCCCAAATATACTATCCACACAAACGTACGCGAACGCATGCAAACCCCAAATATACTATCCGTACAAACGTACGCGAACGCATACAAACCCCAAATATACTATCCATACAAGCGTACGCGAACGCATACAAACCCCAAATATACTATCCACACAAACGTACGCGAACGCATGCAAACCCCAAATATACTATCCATACAAACTTACTCGAACGCATACAAACCCCAAATATACTATCCACACAACGTCGCTAACGCGTACAAACCCCAAATATACTATTCATACAAACGTACGCGAACGCATACAAACCCCAAATATACTATCCACACAAACGTACGCTAACGCATACAAACCCCAAATATACTATCCACACTCGGGAGGAAGAAGAAAAATAACCAAATATACGATCTACACAACGTGCGCGAACACACACACACACACACACACACACACACACACACACACACACACCACAGAGGGAAGAAGAAAACCATTATACACTATCCACACGGAGTGAAGAAATAACCCTTTATATATACTATCAACAGAGAGTGAAGAAAATAACCCAATATTTTCCAGCAACGCAGAGTGAAGAAGAAAAAGTTTTTTTAAAGCACCTAAGCCCTCACCTGCAATGACCAACTCTGCCAAACACCTACACCCCACCCCCACCCCCAACACTACAAAACCCATTTAACCCGTTGTTTTATGGCATCAGTGTGTGATTTAGGAAACATCAAGACAAAATGATGGATGAATAGGCTGACTATTGTTTACCGACTTGCATGCCTAAAGAGCGTGCGTGAAGGAAAATATCCTTCCATTTCAATTCTAACTAAAACATGATCCAGAGGGATAGAGAGAGGTGAAAGAGCACAATTTCATAAAGTGTGAGTAAAAACAAAACACGCCATCGTTATTATACAATGTCAAGACCAAGAGACACTTACGTTTTCTTTCTTTTCTATTCTCTTTTAGAAGGTAGTATGAAATTTCACGTCAGGGCCAACGCATCGGCTCACATTGTCAATTTTTCCATTTCCATGTCTTCACTGGCACAAGTTTCTCCTCATCTTCAATTTCTTCTTCTTCTGAATCCCTCTTCTCTTTTACGTCTTGTTTCTGTTTCTTCTCTTTTCTCTTAGGACACTCTGAATCCCAGTGTCCTTTCTCCTAACAACGATATTAGGTATCTTGACTTTTGTCTCTCTTTCTTAGACGAAGCAGGTAATCTGAAGACAAATACCCATTTACCTTTGCAGATATAGCAAACTTCATCAGCATTTACACACTTTCGTATGACTCTCATCAAATCAACAACCAAAAGAGTAAGTTTTGTTGCCACTTTCGCCTGTGAATTATGCTTTCGTATGACTTTTAGCAAATATTTGACCAGCAGGTCGATCTGTGTTGACTCTTCCATCTTCTTGATCGTTTGAGAGTGGAATGAATACTCTGACGCTAAGACACTCTCCCTATATACAGGGACCTGCTGCGTATGAAACCTAGTCAAATGTAATTTTTGCAATAAGATGAAAAGATTTCATTGAGAAAGTAAAAGGCAATGACGTGCCGTGTCGCCTCACACAAGACCTGAAGTGTTAGCTCAAATCCGTGTCAGCGATTTCGAAGACGACATAACTGAGCTTTAATCAATGCTCTCCATTTATGCCACAAAACCACGAGTCCTGATTCACGCCAAAAGAAATTTCGTTCGGTCCATAAAAAATAGTATCACATCTGAGAAACGCAAAAACGAACTTCCAGAAAACTGAGAACGACGGCTTACACCTACAACGTGAAATGTATGAGTTCATGTAGTGCGCAAAACTTAGTCAAATTAAATTTTTATAGTCAAGACGAAACGATCTCTTTTCGAAGAAGAAAGCAGACACCAAGCGACAATGGCCATCCGTGTCACATAACACTTTTCAAAATGTGTATTATCAGAGGTTTGTTCTAGCGATCTGCACGGTTAAATTCAATGTTGATGTATTTTGCAATCAGACGGACACAGTTTCCATGGGATCGCCCATGGTACCATTGTTCGTGCATTAGTTTAATTTTTTTAAATATTTTTTTATATAAATCGCCTATAGGATAGACCCAGTAAAGCATGGCCATTCTCGTCACTGTGTGAATAGCTACTCAAGTCAATTCGAAGTGAACGCGGTCAGAAAATAAGTATAGCCAATGAAATGGCTTACAACGGGTGATGCATTGTTTTGTTCTAGGACTGTGTGGCATAATAATCCCTACGCTCTTGCGTTGTTACCATTACAGTGCAGACAGACTGGAATGTGAACTTACAAGCCCTCTTTGTGTATTGTACCATTTCTTCTTACCACATCAAAATACTGAGCGTCACAGTGTTGGTTCGCGTTTTCAAGCTGACCATTTTTTTATATCTTACTTAAACCTTTTAACATAAACACTCACACTCACATCGGTAGAGTCAGAACAGACGTGTTACAGTATTGAGGGGCATGTTATCTTTTTTTCTTCAAACTAATAAATTTGGGGTTTGTATGAAGTAAAGAACCGAAAGTACAGTGAACCTCAAGGATGATGACCCAATCTGTCTGTCTATTGATGCGTGTATTTACTTAAGAAGAAATATGACCTCTAAAACACAAAGAGATACGCCAAGCATGATTAGAATGAACACAACGATGTTTTCCTTCACGCCCATGTAATTTAGAGTTTCAATCCTCTTTCAAGACAAACTTGGTCCCCTTTTGTAGGGCTTGAAATAAAAAAAAACTGAAAAATCTTAAGCATTTTGCTATAGATAATTTCATCAACAGACTAAACAACATAAATACCGTTACAACACCAGAAAGCCTTAAATCTTCTATCAAAAAGAAATGCATCAAAAAATTAAAGATTAACGATAACTAACCAATGAAACCGAAATTAACAAAGGCAATCACATGTGAAGAAATGTCTCTCACTTTGGAAAGGTAGGCGAATGTAAGCTATCATGCACCATCAACTTGAAAAAAATATAAACAGAGAGAAACCTGAATTCAAAATTCATTTTTTTTAAAATTTGTTTTGTTTCTTTTTTTTTCTTTTTTGGAACAAATCTAAGCACTAATATAGAGTGGAAAAGGGAAAATGCACATAAAAGCTTTGTTATTTCTGAAAAAATGAGGGGATATTCCTAACGTTCATAATCACCTATATATGCTTGGACTTGTCTGTGACTTATCCACAAAACAAGATGTACATATTTCTGGTCAAGCTGCAAGTGTGTGCGTGTTTTGGAAAATGGTAAAAATTGGATATACAATTTTCTCGTGACACTTATAAAGTGAAGAGTCTGTGCAAGTGTCAAAAGCCAAAGTCATATAAGTTTTGTATTTTGTACGTCTTGTAAAGATTTCCACTTTAGAAAATGTGAAGTATCACAAGTTATTATCACAAACAGAAGTGGAACATAGGGGCTTGCAAGAAAGAAAATAACCCAGACAGTTGGTGTCATCAAGAGTGCTTGCTTGCTTACTTGAATTAAAGTGATTTTCGCTCCAATGGAGCATATATCACTGGTTTAATCACGCACCGCGTGATTTTTAATTACTCCTGGGGAAGGAAAGAGAGCCTCATCCCCCAGGCTTTTATGTACTCACAGACTACTTTTAAATTTAGCCACTCAAGGTGTAGGACTAACTAGTCCTTAACAACCTGACGGAAAGGCTTTAAACATGAGTGGGAATAGTCTCACCACACACTCATTTTTCTTAGCTGGTTTGAAATGCCTCAGGTGTCAACCCAAGCAGTATGTAAAGCCCGCTACGATTGGTCGGTAGCGATGACGTCACATTAGGACACATGGGCGTGTGGCAGGTGGAAATCGGTCCACATTCTGCCACGTGTACGATGTCCGAGCGTGGTAAAGGAGGAAAAAAAGGTGCTCATCAAGCCAGCGATGGATGTTAAGTACTCCCCAAAACGCTAGTCCGTACCTATTTCAAATCAAGTCGTGTCACCAAAAAAGAAGACGTGTACGACATCGAAGGCATTCTCGAACGCAGAACCCGTAAAGTGGGCAAACGACGTGTCAAAGAAGTGAAAGTATGTTGGAAAGGATATCCACCCAGTGTTGATTCTTGGATCGACGCTTCGCAAGTCATCGACTATAAAAAGAAGTGACCATCATGCCCTTTAATGCAGATTCAGCTACTGCGATCACTCGTTCACCCAGTTCTTCTCTGCAAGATTTGCAAAAACAACCCTTGTAGGTGTGGTGTGAAGAACGTGTGCCTAAAACGCAAATCGTCTTTTTCTGCCAAATCTTCGTGGTGTATTGTGTCATCGGGGCAGCCATTGCCAAGTTGAGTTTGCAACAAGGAGACAAACAATTGTGGACCATTTCATTAAGCAGTTGCATCCGTTACCTGCTTCCCAATCCCTTCCTGAAATTCTCCTCGAACGGGAAGAACGGGAATCTTGCGTCCAGTGTCAGTCACCACTCTAACAACAACAACAACATCCCCATTTTTGGGCGGAGACACTCCTCTGACTTCCAGTAACCCCTCGGACAGTCACAGAACTCTGGAATTATGAATAATAACAACCAATTTTACTTAACCTTACCGAGTGACAGTTCTATGGAGGTGTTTCCCAACAACACTTTGTGCTGTTACACGGTCAAGTTACCTCAAACCATCCAATTAGATCACGAAGCCCACTGGGAAGTGGCTTTGGTGGAAATCATTCACCCAACACAAATCAAAAACATCACCGAAAAGCAAAACACTTTCCAGGTGGAAATCCTGAATGCCCAATTGGAAGAAGAAATCAACAAAATCGGATTTTTGGAGACACAAGACCAGCCAGCAATCCAGCCTTCATTATCTACACCTTGAAAATTCCTTCAGGTTATTATTTTAGTGGTGAACATTTGGTGGACACTATTGCGGACAGGTTCAACTAAACCTTTGGAAAAGCACTGAACAGAGCCAAAAAAAGTGTGAAGATTGAGTACCATAAAGTGGCTCATCGTCTCATGATCAAATTTCAAGATACGGACACATTGTCCCTCAGGGTCAATGGTAGTTTGTTTGAAATTTTGGGTGGAGATGCAGAAATGGTCGCAAACAACTTCAGCCCCAAGTTCAACAGTAATATGGATTTTTAAATAGCTTTTGGAAACCCGGTAGAACTGAACCAAGGACTGAATTTGATCTTTGTGTATTCCGATGTGCTGGAGTACAACGTGGTGGGACACACCTCCGTACCGTTACTGCGTATCATTCCTTTCAAAGTGGATAGTGCCACGACCAGTGACTAGGAAGGTGGAAACACCTATCACGTACACCGCGAATTTGTACATCCTCATTACTTGCCCGTCAGTAAGTCGTATTTGGACACTGTCAACATTGCTATAAAAGGAGATCTGGGACAAAATATTCCATTCACCAAAGGGAAAGTTACATTGAAACTCCATTTTCGAAAACGGTTCTCTAACGAATTGTAAGTCAAGGCAGCGACGAGGGACATTTCCACCCTATAAAATCCGGCCAGATTCGTGTGGAAATTCAGTTTGCAGAAAATCTAAGCGCAGACAATATGGTGAACGTCATCCTGTATGCTGAATTTGACAATACGATAGAAATCAACAGTTTGAGAGAAGTCATCCTAGACTATTAGAAGTCATGGAAAACTTTTATCAATGTTTATATAGGAGGAATTCTTTGGACATGGAATGTGAAGATCCTGAGGAAGGAAAACCCCAAGACAAAGACGAAGAAGTCACCATGATGAAGTCTAGATGGCCAGAACAAGAAGCCCATTTAGTTTCCTGTTATGCTATAGTCTTGGCAGAAAAAAATGAAGGAATTGATCAAGAAAGGTTGTTATGGATGTCATAACGATCATCCCAGTCAAATTCAACACGATACATGCCTGATGTTGAGTCAAGAAGAAAATTGGACGAATATCTGGACGAGGCTTGGAGTCTCATCTCGGAAGAAGACGTGTTGCAACAGTGGTATAAAGGCTTACGTGAGCATTCTTTTCCTCCATTAACAACTGAAGAGATCCATCGCATCGAAGCTCTCTTGGATCAGAGTTGGGAGACGAGACGAAGAAACGGTTACTTGTCAGACATTTTCAAACAAAAAGTCAGGATCGAATTGATCACTTATCATTACCTGTGAAGAAGAAAAAAACATGGATACCTGGGAACTTTATTACCTTTTGAACCACAGCTCGTACACGGCTTCTTGGAATCCTGTCGTATGTGCAAAAGATGAACTCCCTCATCGCAAACCTCAAGACCATCAAGCTTATGGATCAACACGGACGACAGTCATCTCCCAGGAACCCACTGGGTAGCCGTCTACTTTCCTCAAGAAGGATGTGTGGAATATTTCGATTCGTATGGATTGCTCCCTTTGGAAGACGATATCATTGACTTTATGAGAAGAAATGCTCAGACCACCCGATTCAATGATGTGAAATCACAAGGCACAGATTCCTTGGTGTGTGGACAATATTGTGTGTATTTTCTGCATCATCGCGGCCTGGGCTATTCCTTAGAACATTTAGTGACTCATTTTGATCCTCGTTCTTCTTCTAGAAAGGATGTGAAAGTAGGTAAATGGTTTTGTGACCATTATACTGGTCTTTTGTCTCAAGCTAGGACACGTAGTGTCCATCAATGGCCTAATGACTTCCAACAGTGGAAATCACAATTTCATTCACAACGTTGTCAGCCCTGTCCAAAATAATGTGTTAGCTGAGAAAAAATATTTGTGATTTGAAACAAAATGTTTGATGTTATATTGTTTAATTATTGTTAGTTTTAAGTGATTTTGAATAAAAAAATGTTGTGTTTTGAAGAAAGAAAAAATGCCTTTGTGATTTGTTTGGCTATATGTATCATGATTCATGCTCTTTGACTTCTTACTATCCCTCTCATGACACTCATTGAACGTTCCGACTCGAAAACCATTTGTAGGGATGTTTTCCTTCACGTCCGCGCTTTGACTTTAAAAACCCGGGTAGTTTCCAGTCTAACCATCCATTATCGACTCATCTTCCTACGAAGATGTGCTCCAGACTAGCTAAGTTGAACGAAGCCTATGTGAATTTGCATAGGGTCATGACAAGTCTGATATCGCGACCTGAAGAGATAGAGAATGTGAGAATATTGAAAGTCACTGAAGAACTGAAAGAAGAGCTCTTCAAGGAGGAAATGAAGAAGGAGAAAGAAGAATGGACGGAGAAGTACAGACTTCATAAACAGCAGAGAGAGAGAGTAGCAGCAGCAGCTACAGCATGAACCTGACAGAGGCTTTGTCGACTGTCGTATCGATACCAAAGAGTTCTTCTTCTCTTTCCGAAGAAGCAGACCTTATCCTGTGAGAAAGCCTGTCGTCAGAGGAGGCAGCCATCTTATAACCTAAAAGATCGCCATAGCTTCAAATTCACTAAAATAAATAAAAATAAAAATAAAAACAAAAAAAACTTTTCAGGGCTACCCCATACTCTCGAAAAGAAATAACATTCCATTATTAGAGTACTTAACATCCATCGCTGGCTTGCTGAGCACCTTTTCTTCCTCCTTTACCACGCTCGGGCATCGTACACGTGGCAGAATGTGGAACGATTTCCACCTGCCACACGCCCATATGTCCTAATGTGACGTCATCGCTACCGACCAATCGTAGCGGGCTTTACATACTGCTTGGGTTGACACCTGAGGCATTTCAAACCAGCTAAGAAAAATGAGTGTGTGGTGAGATTATTCCCACTCATGTTTAAAGCCTTTCCGTCAGGTTGTTAAGGACTAGTTAGTCCTACACCTTGAGTGGCTAAATTTAAAAGTAGTCTGTGAGTACATAAAAGCCTGGGGGATGAGGCTCTCTTTCCTTCCCCAGGAGTAATTAAAAATCACGCGGTGCGTGATTAAACCAGTGATATATGCTCCATTGGAGCGAAAATCACTTTAATTCAAGTAAGCAAGCAAGCACTCTTGATGACACCAACTGTCTGGGTTATTTTCTTTCTTGCAAGCCCCTATGTTCCACTTCTGTTTGTGATAATAACTTGTGATACTTCACATTTTCTAAAGTGGAAATCTTTACAAGACGTACAAAATACAAAACTTATATGACTTTGGCTTTTGACACTTGCACAGACTCTTCACTTTATAAGTGTCACGAGAAAATTGTATATCCAATTTTTACCATTTTCCAAAACACGCACACACTTGCAGCTTGACCAGAAATATGTACATCTTGTTTTGTGGATAAGTCACAGACAAGTCCAAGCATATATAGGTGATTATGAACGTTAGGAATATCCCCTCATTTTTTCAGAAATAACAAAGCTTTTATGTGCATTTTCCCTTTTCCACTCTATATTAGTGCTTAGATTTGTTCCAAAAAAGAAAAAAGAAACGAAACAATTTTAAAAAAAAATGAATTTTGAATTCAGGTTTCTCTCTGTTTATATTTTTTTCAAGTTGATGGTGCATGATAGCTTACATTCGCCTACCTTTCCAAAGTGAGAGACATTTCTTCACATGTGATTGCCTTTGTTAATTTCGGTTTCATTGGTTAGTTATCGTTAATCTTTAATTTTTTGATGCATTTCTTTTTGATAGAAGATTTAAGGCTTTCTGGTGTTGTAACGGTATTTATGTTGTTTAGTCTGTTGATGAAATTATCTATAGCAAAGTGCTTAAGATTTTTCAGTTTTTTTTAATTTCAAGCCCTACAAAAGGGGACCAAGTTTGTCTTGAAAGAGGATTGAAACTCTAAATTACATGGGCGTGAAGGAAAACATCGTTGTGTTCATTCTAATCATGCTTGGCGTATCTCTTTGTGTTTTAGAGGTCATATTTCTTCTTAAGTAAATACACGCATCAATAGACAGACAGATTGGGTCATCATCCTTGAGGTTCACTGTACTTTCGGTTCTTTACTTCATACAAACCCCAAATTTATTAGTTTGAAGAAAAAAAGATAACATGCCCCTCAATACTGTAACACGTCTGTTCTGACTCTACCGATGTGAGTGTGAGTGTTTATGTTAAAAGGTTTAAGTAAGATATAAAAAAATGGTCAGCTTGAAAACGCGAACCAACACTGTGACGCTCAGTATTTTGATGTGGTAAGAAGAAATGGTACAATACACAAAGAGGGCTTGTAAGTTCACATTCCAGTCTGTCTGCACTGTAATGGTAACAACGCAAGAGCGTAGGGATTATTATGCCACACAGTCCTAGAACAAAACAATGCATCACCCGTTGTAAGCCATTTCATTGGCTATACTTATTTTCTGACCGCGTTCACTTCGAATTGACTTGAGTAGCTATTCACACAGTGACGAGAATGGCCATGCTTTACTGGGTCTATCCTATAGGCGATTTATATAAAAAAAATATTTAAAAAAATTAAACTAATGCACGAACAATGGTACCATGGGCGATCCCATGGAAACTGTGTCCGTCTTATGGCAAAATACATCAACATTGAATTTAACCGTGCAGATCGCTAGAACAATCCTCTGATAATACACATTTTGAAAAGTGGTATGTGACACGGATGGCCATTGTCGCTTGGTGTCTGCTTTCTTCTTCGAAAAGAGATCGTTTCGTCTTGACTATAAAAATTTAATTTGACTAAGTTTTGCGCACTACATGAACTCATACATTTCACGTTGTAGGTGTAAGCCGTCTTTCTCAGTTTTCTGGAAGTTCGTTTTTGCGTTTCTCAGATGTGATACTATTTTTTATGGACCGAACGAAATTTCTTTTGGCGTGAATCAGGACTCGTGGTTTTGTGGCATAAATGGAGGACATTGATTAAAGCTCAGTTTTGTCGTCTTCGAAATCGCTGACACGGATTTGAGCTAACACTTCAGGTCTTGTGTGAGGCGACACGGCACGTCATTGCCTTTTACTTTCTCAATGAAATCTTTTCATCTTATTGCAAAACTTACATTTGACTAGGTTTCATACGCAGCAGGTCCCTGTATATAGGGAGAGTGTCTTAGCGTCAGAGTATTCATTCCGCTCTCAAACGATCAAGAAGATGGACGAGTCAGCACAGATCGACCTGCTGGTCAAATATTTGCTAAAAGTCATACGAAAGCATAATTCACAGGCGAAAGTGGCAACAAAACTTACTCTTTTGGTTGTTGATTTGATGAGAGTCATACGATAGTGTGTAAATGCTGATGAAGTTTGCTATATCTGCAAAGGTAAATGGGTATTTGTCTTCAGAATACCTGCTTCGTCTAAGAAAGAGAGACAAAAGTCAAGATATCTAATATCGTTGTCAGGAGAAAGGACACTGGGATTCAGAGTGTCCTAAGAGAAAAGAGAAGAAACAGAAACAAGACGTAAAAGAGAAGAGGGATTCAGAAGAAGAAGAAATTGAAGATGAGGAAAAACTTGTGCCAGTGAAGACATGGAAATGGAAAAATTGACAATGTGAGCCGATGCGTTGGCCCTGACGTGAAATTTCATACTACCTTCTAAAAGAGAATAGAAAAGAAAGAAAACGTAAGTGTCTCTTGGTCTTGACATTGTATAATAAGGATGGCGTGTTTTGTTTTTACTCACACTTTATGAAATTGTGCTCTTTCACCTCTCTCTATCCCTCTGGATCATGTTTTAGTTAGAATTGAAATGGAAGGATGTTTTCCTTCACGCACGCTCTTTAGGCATGCAAGTCGGTAAACAATAGTCAGCCTATTCATCCATCATTTTGTCTTGATGTTTCCTAAATCACACACTGATGCCATAAAATAACGGGTTAAATGGGTTTTGTAGTGTTGGGGGTGGGGGTGGGGTGTAGGTGTTTGGCAGAGTTGGTCATTGCAGGTGAGGGCTTAGGTGCTTTAAAAAAACTTTTCTTCTTCACTCTGTGTTGCTGGAATATAATGGGTTATTTTCTTCACTCTCTGTTGATAGTATATATAAAGGGTTATTTCTTCACTCCGTGTGTATTGTGTATAATGGTCTTCTTCTTCCCTCTGTGGTGTGTGTGTGTGTGTGTGTGTGTGTGTGTGTGTGTGTGTGTGTGTTCGCGCACGTTGTGTAGATCGTATATTTGGTTTTTTTTTCTTCTTCCTCCCGAGTGTGGATAGTATATTTGGGGTTTGTATGCGTTAGCGTACGTTTGTGTGGATAGTATATTTGGGGTTTGTATGCGTTCGCGTACGTTTGTATGAATAGTATATTTGGGGTTTGTACGCGTTAGCGACGTTGTGTGGACAGTATATTTGGGGTTTGTATGCGTTCGAGTAAGTTTGTATGGATAGCATATTTGGGGTTTGCATGCGTTCCAGTACGTTTGTGTGGATAGTATATTTGGGGTTTGTATGCGTTCGCGTACGCTTGTATGGATAGTATATTTGGGGTTTGTATGCGTTCGCGTACGTTTGTATGGATAGTATATTTGGGGTTTGTACGCGTTAGCAACGTTGTGTGGATAGTATATTTGGGGTTTGTATGCTTTCGCGTAAGTTTGTATGGATAATATATTTGGGGTTTGCATGCGTTCGCGTACGTTTGTGTGGATAGTATATTTGGGGTTTGTATGCGTTCGCGTACGCTTGTCTGGATAGTATATTTGTGGTTTGCATGCGTTCGCGTACGTTTTTGTGGATAGTATATTTGGGGTTTGTATGCGTTCGCGTAAGTTTGTATGGATAGTATATTTGGGGTTTGTATGCGTTCGCGTACGCTTGTATGGATAGTATATTTGGGGTTTGTACGCGTTCGCGTGCGTTTGTATGGATAGTATACTTGGGGTTTGTATGCGTTCGCGTACGTTTGTATGGATAGTATATTTGGGGTTTGTATGCGTTCACGTACGTTTGTATGGATAGTATATTTTAATTTTGGTTTTATTCTTCTATCTGTGTGTGTGTGTGTGTGTGTGTGTGTGTTTGTGTGTGTGTGTGTGTGTTAGTGTAAGGACGTCTGGATAGTATATTTGTTGGTTTTTTCCTCTTCCCTGTGTGAATAGCATATTTTGGGTTTGTTTTTTCTTCTTCCCTCTGTGGTGTGCGTGTGTGCGTGTGTGTGTGTGTGTGTGTGTGTGTATTGGTCTCTGTTTGTCCCTCTAAAACTCCCTTTATCCCTATCAAATACATTCTACCTATCTACCTACAGTAGCGCGTATTCAGGTCAGCCACTTGCAACACTGTTGCCATTTATCCCCTAATTTCCAGTACAGTGACGTCACTGACGCTGGAAATTTTGAGACTATAAATATGGACTTGGGGTTTTCCACAGGTTGTAGCTATACATATGTACTAGAGTTCATAACCAGGAACGTCACTCAAGCTGAGGCTATAAAATGATAGTGGGATTTTCCAAAGGAATAACCCACAAGTTGTAGCTATAAATAGATAGTGAGATTTCATAGGAATTTCAGCTGATTATAGCTATAAATAGATACATGGGTGTTTATCCACGATCGTCACACAAGTTGATATTGTAAGTAGTTACTAATTTTATTCATTTTAGTTTGAACCATTGTAACTTAATTTTCGGGGATATGTTTATTTTCCTTTCCAATGTGGGTATGTGAGAAAGCTTGCCAGTAGCTTCTCGTGGGTCGGTGGTTCTTTCTGGGGTTTTCCCGGGTTCTTCGTCCACCATTAATACTGGCCGCCATGTATAGCCTATCGTGTGCTGAAAAATGGCGTTAAGCCCCAAAACAACAACAACAACATTTTCCTTTAAATTCTGGGACAATTTCGTCATTTTAGCGTTACTTTTAATCACATCCATTTTGTCGTTGAGCATTTCCTTGATTATAGCTATTTATAGCATCATTACAATTATGCAAATTTTTGAACACCCCAGCAAGATTTCAGGTCTTGGTAATGCTTTATATATAAATCTCACGCTTGTACTAGTGTATGTATGTCTCTGTCTCTGTTGTGTTTGACCCTCTACCTTCATTGTCCCTGGAAAGTCCCACCATGTTCAATTCCCCTTGACGCTATACAGACCCACCATGTTCAATTTCCATATGTTAAATTCCCTTGAGGCTATATCCCCCCAGGGGTTTCCGTAATGTTAAATGTCCCATTGTCCCTAGACAGTCCCACGATCTATTCCCCATGTTAAATTTCCCATTGTCCCTAGACAGTCCCACGATCTGTTCCCCATATTAAATTCCCATTGTCCCTAGACAGACCCAAACTCTATTCCCCATGTAAAATTCCCATTGTCCCTAGAGTGACCCAGCAATTTTTCCCATGTTAAATTTACATTGTCCCCAGATTGACCCAGCAATTTTTCCCATGTTAAATTTACATTGTCCCCAGATTGACCCAAGGGTGTTTTAATGGTAAGTCCCATTGTCCCTAGGGTATCCCTATTCACTACTCATAGACCCATCAGGTCGGGACCGTATTAAAATAGGGTCCCGACCCTGTTTCATTTCCTCTTGTCCCTAGATAGACCCACACTCTATTCCCATGTTAAATTCTCCTTGTCCCTAGAATGGATTTTTTTTTCTCCCATGTTAAATTACATAGTCCCCAGAGTGGATATTTTTTTCTCCTATGTTAAATTTTCCATAGTCCCCAGAGTGGATATTGCCTTTTTTACATGGAAGTCCCCTAGTCCCTAGGGTGTCCCCCTTAACTACTTGTGCCTGGCATATTCCAGGTGCACATGAAGTTCCAACAGTTTTGCTACCCTTCTGCTCATTCTCAAGTGTTGATCAATCAACAAGGGTAGCTCGACTGCCTAGCGAGTTTCAATTTATACTAAAAGCGCGGACGTGAAGGAAAACATCCCCTAAAACAAAATTGATCTTACCTAGATCACGACCAAACAAACGCGCGGACCTAAAAGAAACACTCACTCACTTTTTTATATTACCCATTACTAATTTAAAAATTTTCATTAACCACTTCAATATACTATCCACATACGCAAAGCAATCAAATCAAATCCCAAATCTACTCTCCCCACACGTCAAACAGCAAAAAACATGATCTTAATCTACTATCCACACAAACGTACGTGAGCGCTTACAAACACACAATCATATACACAAACACATGCACTCACACTATAAAAAAGAGTCAGTGTTTATATTCACACTACTCTACATACACACACTGGCAAATGGATTGTTATTTCTTTTCTTGAGTATTGGGTAGCCCTGAAAAGGGCTGGTTTTTTTTGCTTGTGCAAAGTTGAAGCTAGGGCGATCTTTTAGATTCTAAGAATGCGACGTCCTCTGACGATAGACTTTCTGACGATAGGTCTGCTTCTTCGGAAAGAGAAGAAGAACTTTTTGGTGTCGATACGACAATCGACAAAGCCTCTGTCAGGTTCAGGTTTCTGCTGCTGCTGTTGTTGCTGCTGTTGCTGCTCTCTCTGCTGTTTCTGAAGTCTGTACTTCTCTGTCCATTCTTCTTTCTCCCTGTTCACTTCTTCTCTGAAGAGCTCTTCTATCAGGTCTTCAGTGACTTTTAGCATTCTCACATTCTCTATCTCTTCTGGCTTCGGTATCAGACTGTGTCTGACCCTATGCAAATTCACGTAGGCTTCGTTTAGCTTAGCTAGTTTGGAGCACATCTTCGTAGGAGGATGAGTCGACAATGGATGGTTAGACTGGAGGCTGCCCCGGCTTTAAAGTCAAAGCGCGGACGTGAAAGAAAACATCCCCCACGGATTTCGAGCCGCAACGTTCAATGAGTGTCATGAGAGGGATAGTAAGAAGTCAAAGAGCATGAATCAAAATTCTTATAGCCAAACAAAAGACAAAGGCATTTTTTTCAAAACACAACATTTTTTATTCAAAATCACTTGACACTAACAAACAATTATAACATTTTTAACAATAATCCAACAATATAACATCAAACATTTTTTCAAATCACAAACATTTTTTTTTCAATTAACACTCTACTTTAAACAGGGTTGACAACGTTGTGAATGAAATTGTGATTTCCACTGTTGGAAGTCATTAGGCCATTGATGGACACTACGTTTCCTAGCTTGAGACAAAAGATAAGCATAATGGTCACAAAACATCGATCTACTTTCACATCGTTTCTTGAAGAAGAACGAGGATCAAAATGAGTCACTAAATGTTCTAAGGAATAGCCCAGACTGCGATGATGCAGAAAATACACACAATATTGTCCACACACCAAGGAATCTGTGCCTTGTAATTTCACATTATTGAATCGGGTGGTCTGAGCATGTCTTCTCATAAAGTCAATGATATCGTCTTCCAAAGGGGACAATCCATAGGAATCGAAATATTCCACACATCCTTCTTGAGGAAAGTAGACGGCTACCCAGTGGGTTCCTTGGAGATGACTGTCGTCCGTGTTGATCACATAAGCTTGATGGTCTTGAGGTTTGCGATGAGGGAGTTCATCTTTAGCACAGACGACAGGATTCCAAGAAGCCGTGTACGAACTGTGGTTCAAAAGGTAATAAAGTTCCCAGGTATCCATTGATTTGTGTGTTTTTCTTTTTCTTCACAGGTAATAATAAGTCATCAATCCGATCCTGACTTTTTGCTTGAAAATGTCTGACAAATAACCATTTCTTTGTTTCGTCTCCTCACACTGATTTAGGAGAGCTTCGATACGATGGATCTCTTGAGTGGTTAATGGTGGACAAGAATGTTCACGCAAGTCTTTATACCACTGGTGCAACACGACTTCGTCCGAGATGAGACTCCAAGCTTCGTCCAGATACTCGTCCCAATTTTCTTCTTGACTCAGCATCAGGCATTTATCGTGTTGAATTTGACTAGGATGGTCGTTTTGACATCCATATCAATCTTTCTTGATCAGTTCCGTCATTTTTTCGACCAAGTGTTTGGCAAAACAGGAGACTAAATGGGCTTCTTGTTCTGGCCATCTCGACTTCATCATGACAACTTCTTCGTCTTTGTCTTGGGATTCTTCTTCCACAGTCTCCTCACATTCCATCTTCAAAGTTTCTCCACTAGGTAAAGAGGGATAACAGTCTTCCATAGTTTCAAATAATCTAGAATGACTTCTCTTAAACTGCTGATTTCTATGGTATTATCGAATTCGGCATACAGGATGACGTTCACCGTGTTATTTACGGGTAAAGGTTCTGCAAACTGAAGTTCCACACTAATCTGGCCGGATTTTACAGGGTGGAAATGTCCCTCGTCGCTGCCTTGGTCTGGAGAGAAATCGAAAGCCCACAAAGCATAGCCTCCTGCATAATCCTCGTACGTAATGCCGTGACTGGTGTTGGTTCCTAACTGTCCCGTGGCTTCGTACAGCGACAAGTACGATCTCAAAGAATTCTTGTCGGGTTCAAATTTAGGTTCAAAGGGTCGGGTACACAAGGTCTTGCCGTCGCGACTGACTTCGATTTTGGACACTTTGTAATGATGAAAGTTGAAAGGGTTTTCATGGTAGACTCCGTTGAAGGCTGTATTCTTGACGATGCCAACGATCAAACGTTTGGGTAACTGTCCTTGGAACAGATGATCTTCGATCATGGATCGCTGTCCAGCAGGAATGGTGAAGGTTTTCACTTCCACTCGTCGGATTGGATACTTGGCAGTCGTTCTGCTCAATGTCTGACTGATGTCGTTTCCCACTTTCGGCAACACTTCAACACGACGCACGTAGAGTCTGGCTTCTTGAATCATAGTTTTGTAAGTGGCACCATGAGCAGCCATTAAATGGAAAGCGGCACTGCTGCGATTCAGTCTCAAGTGGATATCCACCCCGTTCAGCAAATATTTCTCTTGCAACCACATGTCCAAATGTAAACGATCCATCAGTTGTAAAGTGCGACTTAGTGCAATTTTCGTTCGTCGTTCTACGTCCCCAGCAACTGTAATGCTGTCGAACTTAGTCGCTTTGTCAGGTTTCCATACCACGCAAGCATCCAGATGAGTGTTCTTGGCTTCTTTTTCGTACGTCAAGAGATTTTCCAGGTACGCTCGATAAGGGTAAGTATCCATGCTGCTGCTGACCAGTTTGTTATTCAAGTACAAGTCCACTTCGCTAAACAAGGAATGCGTGAAATTGTTGACGGGAGCTACTACATCATCATCGGCTAGGTTAGCTTTGGGTGGTTCGATCACTTTCACTTTCAAGTACAGGTAACTGCTATTCAGATCGATGTAATCTTCGGGCTGTCCTTTGATTTCAAACTCGATGGGAGCGGAATCTGTCAATGAGGAGACGGGATGAAATTCCAACCACTGGGATTCTTGCATGGTCATCATGGTGGGGGGCATGGCAAACAGATCCAGTTCCGACTTGGAACAAGCGCAAGATTCTCGGTGCATCATTTTTCTCTGTGTCTCAATACTTTAATAATCGAAAACGTCTAAGTCTCGAACGGTTCTTCTTTTCTTTGCCTTTCTAGCTTTAGAAGTGTGAAGTCTGGTGAAAGGGTGTTTTCTTCGTCGTCTCTTTCTACCTTGTCCTTGCTGAATGCCTGACTCGGTAGCGTGCAGGGCATTTATAGGTGTGTCTCGTCGGCCCAAAAGGTCTTTACCCGTTTGCAGCAAGACATTTTTGACTGCTCTTAAGAAAGCTTCTTTGGGGTTTTGTTTGTCGATGATGACATTTTGGAGAAATTCTTTGCCTTGTGTCAGTGCCGCATCTTTCAAGGCATGCATTTCGCGTGTCACCATCGGTTTCAATACCGGAGCCACCGAACGAAAAGCCGATTTTAACATATCTCCTAAACCGTGTCCTCGCTGTCGAGCAACCCCTCGGTACACTGGATACGTGACTTAAAACTGGTGAGAGAACCGTTTTCGAAAATGGAGTTTCACCGTGACTTTTCCTTTGGTGAATGAAATATTTTGTCCCAGATCTCCTTTTATAGCAATGTTGACCGTGTCCAAATACGACTTACTGACAGGCAAATAGTGAGGATGTACAAATTCGCGGTGAACGTGGTAAGTGTTTCCACCTTCCTCGTCAGCGTCCGTGACAGAATCCACTTTGAAAGGAATAACACGCAGTAATGGCACAGAGGTGTGTCCCACCACGTTGTACTCCACCACATCGGAGTACAGAAACATCAAATTCAGTCCTTGGTTCAATTCTACCGGGGCACGAAATAACTTGCTAAAAGACTCGTTGTCGTAAATGATTGGTAATTCCTTTTTCTTGATCATGTCCTTTCTCAGGTCCATGGCTCCGCCCAACATGTCAAACAATTCAGGAGAAAATAAAATGGACACGATTTTACTCCCGTCAAATTTCATCAAGAAGCGACGAGCTGTTTTGTGGTATTCCATGGTGACACTTTTTTTTGCACTTTCCAAAGCTTTCATAAACACGACATTTAACCTGGAGGCTATGGTGCTGACCAAATGTTGACCACTAAAATAATAGCCTGGGGAAATGAACAAGTGATAGGTGGTGTACTTTTGAGTTTTTGTGCCAGGGGTTTTCTTATCATATTTGACATGGGTATCCAAGTACTGTTGCATTTGCTCGTCATGAACTTCCACATCAAAAAAGTTCTGATTAGGAAGGAGATTGAGGACTTGGGTTGGGTGAATGATTTCTACTAAAGCCACTTCCCAATGGGCTTCGTGATCTAATGGGATGGCCTGAGGTAATTTGGCCGTGTAAGAGCACAACGTGTTCCTGGGAAACACCTCCATGGAACGGTCACTGGGTAAGGTTAAGTATAATTGGTTTTGGTGACTCATAATTCCAGAGTTCTGTGGCTGTCCGAGGGGTTACTGGACGTCAGAGGTGTGTCTCCGCCTAAAATGGGGTTGTTGTTGTTGTTATTGGAGTGGTAACTGGCACTGGCACTGGATACAAGGTTCCCGTTGTTCCCGTTCGAGGAGAATTTCAGGGAGGGATTGGGAAGCATGTAACCGATGCAACTGCTCAATAAAATGGTCCACAGTTGTTTGTCTCCTTGTTGCAAACTCAAATTGGCAATGGCTGCCCCGATGACACAATACACCACGAAGATTTGGCAGAAAAAGACGATTTGCGTTTTAGGCACACGTTCTCCACACCACACCCACAAAGGCTGTTTTTCTAAATCTTGCACAGAAGAACTAGGTGAAGGAGTGGTCGACGTAGCTGCGTCTGTGTGAAAGAGCATGATGGTCACTTCTTTTTATAGTCGATGACTTGCGAAGCGTCGATTCAAGAATCAAAACTGGGTGGATATCCTTTCCAACGTACTTTGACTTCTTTGACACGTCGTTTGCCTACTTTACGGGTTCTGCGTTCGAGAATTCTTTCGATGTCGTACACGTCGACTTCTTTTTTGGTGACACGTTGTAACTCGGGCAAATAAAACGTTCCTTTGAGCACTTCTCCGTTCATGTCTTCCAATTTATAGACGGCGGGATGACGGACATGCACTCGTCCAGTGACACGAAACAATTCGGTCGTCCAGTTAGGTAAGTAACCTTTGTCGAAAGTGCGTTTGGTTTTGCCAATGAGTACCCAACCTCCTACGGCCAACACTCCACTTTTCTTGGGGACAGCCCTCGTCGAAGACGTACCAAACAGGCGCTCAAACACCAGCACTTCGTTCTCGGGAGTCACTTCTTGCGGGGCACGTCCGATGCTTCGATGGTAAGATTGGTTGTACGCTTGCACCAGGTGCGGTAAGATGTCGATGTACTTCAGAGTGTGGTGATGCGTAAAATATTTCCACATGCGTTCTTTCAAAGTGCGTTGAAAACGTTCCACTATGCTGGCTTTGGTTTCAGGATTCTCGGTGGTAAAAAAATGAATGTCACGTTTCTTTAATTCTTTTTGGAAAGCTTTGTTCAGAAATTCGGTGCCTTTGTCCGTTTGCCATCGAAGAGGGTGACGACCGCTTTGTTTCAACACTCGTTGCAGGGCTCGCACTAACTCGCTGCTCGATTTGGAAGTCAAGGGTACGACCCAGGCACATTTGGAAAAGACGTCGATGACACAAAACATATATTTGTAGCCGCGATTGTAGCTGGCCAAATGAGAGACTTCGGCTAAATCGGCTTGCCATTGATGATAGATGCCTTCCACTCGGGTGCGACTTCTGGCAAACTTGCGTCGAATGGGTTTGTGTAAAGTGTAGGTAGCTTGTTCTTGTAACGATCGTTGCACTTGAGGTAAACGGAGACTTTTCAGTCGCGTTTTGGCAGCACGATACAATTTTTGAACTCCTGCATAACCTGCAGGATGGGAGGGATCGTAGTAAATACTGGCTAAGACTTTTTCCATTTTTTTTGTTTGTTTGTTAATAGGACACCCACTCTTGGAGGATGCTACTCTTTTTCTCTTGGGGTAATTTCTTGGATTGCAATGCTTTGCGTGTGCGACCAGCAATAGGTGTCGAAGAGGAGGATGTCTGAACAGGGGATATCGGTTCTTGTTTCACTTCTGTCTTCACTTCTGTCTTCACTTTCTTTTTCTCTTGTGATGAAGAAGGGGTGGCCATCATCTTTTTAATCCATCCAATTCTGGAGGTAGTTGGTGCTGTTAACTTGCGTACTTTTTCTGGTGGAGTTTGAAACCCTTCTTCTTCTTCTCTTTTTTCTGGCTTGGTCACTGGTAGTGGTGGTAGTGGTACTGGTGATGGTGCTGGACTTTTCATCAAGGTCTTAAAATCTTTCAGAGTGGGTAGAGCTGTTTCGTCTAAAGCTTTCTGGTGAAAAAGTTGCAGTCGTTGTAAGAGTTGACCGTACTTTTGCGATTTTTCTGTTTCGGACAAATCTTGGCGATCCATCAAGGACTGCAATTCGTGTTGTGACTGGGACATCTCGCTTAAATTGGGATTGGGAGGTAAATGCGGGGTGCGTTGTTCTTGCCAACGATGGTATTCCATCCATTGTTTGTAAGGCACTAAAGCTGGTTTTCGTCCTTCCATGGGGTTGTCAGGAGTCGATTCTGAGATCTTGGGACTTCAGAGGGCCTTTTTATCTTGCTCCCACCAGTCCTCTCAACATGTTTCCCAAGACTCCTTTCAGTAATGGACGTAACAAGAGGGGTAAAATGCCTCCACGTTGGACCAACATCTTCTTTCGATGATGGGGAATTTTCTTTTGAACCATTTGGCGAAGAACGTGATGATGCTTGCCTAAGCATTCTTTCTGGTGTTTGGACAAAGGGATCGTGCCTTTCAAGACGTTCAAACAACATTCGCACACGGTATCGATGACCTCTTTGGAGACTGATTGAATGAGTTTTTTTCGTAGGGGTGGATAAGCTTTGAACAGGACAGATAACATGTCCCCATGTTTGACTAAACGTCGTTGCAGTCCCTTCCTTTTCTTTCCTTGGGGTTGTTTAGAAGAGGGATGTTTTTTGGAAGGTGACATCGTTGAATCTTCAGGAGCACCAAAACACTGATACCCCAACCTGGTCACACACCTTTTTTATACTGGAACGCGTCGCCACTGATTGTCTTTACGTCGTATCAACTTCAGAACAGGCATGACACGTCGTGCAGGGGTACGCAACGGACTAAATCGAGCCAGTTCTTGCTTGGACAAATCCAGTAAACTTTGTAACATGCGCGATCTTTCTTGGACTTTGATTTTGGGAGAAGGTACTTTGTGAGCAGCAGCCACTGCCACTAAATTGGAGGGTCCTGCCACTGGGGAAGTTCTTGGTGTCATCAACGGAGAAGTTCTTGGTGTGATCAACGTCTCCAAGTACTTTCAGTTCTTGGTGTCATCAACGGAGAAGTGAATGAACCTGAGGCTACCGGAGACGCGTTCATCGCCTTTGCAGGTCGTGGTTTGCGAGTGTAAGGTTGCGTCCTGGCCGAAGTGCCTCTCTTGCGACTAGTTTTCTTCTGTGGACTTTTCTTTTTCTGGGGACCTTTTCTCTGTATCTTTTTCTGGGGACTTCTTTTCTTTTTCCGGGGTGGTGTCTGGTAAGAGGAGGGTCCCGCCACTGGATAAGTTCTTCTTGGGGACCTGGTCTTTTTCTTCTTCTTTGAGCTTCGTTTGACTTTTTTCTTGGGGAGAACTTTGGGGGCATTAGGATCCCATCTTAAGAGAGAGCGAATGATGACCCCTCCTAGAGTACCGCTCCCTCCAGGTTTCAAAATGATTTGTTTTTTGGTTTCAGTGTCGATGCGGGGATCGGCCAGTTGGGTCAAAGCGACTTTGTTTCGATCAAAAAAGCGTTTGGTTTGATGAGGAATCTGAATGATTCCTTGGAGTAATTGACGTGCCGTCACCGTGAACCATCGTAAGACTTCTTTGAGACTAGCTTCTAAGACACGAGCTCGAGTTTGTGGATTTTTTTCTCGACTGATGCCATACAAGGCACGAATCAATTTGACGGGAAGATGCGACTGAAGGGACGTCATGTTGACTCTGTGTGAGACAGACGAAAAGGGTCTGAGGTTTTTATAGATTTTTTTTGTGGAAAGAAGTTAAGTCGAGGACGGAGACGTGTACAGGACAGGCCCTCCGTCTTGGCACCAGTGGTGAAACAAGTGGGTACGAAATTGCAAATCATCGGGGGTCGTAGGTTTCAAATCGACGAGTAAATAGGCGTGTGGAGTTTGAGTGGCATCGTCGTACGCCTGAGTCAGCCAAGGCGTCCCTAACTGTTTGGCTAAGACTTGCACTTGCGATTTATCTCGAGGGCTTTTAAACAAGACCACGTAATGTGCATTGTGACTGATGGTGCGATGGGCTTTACTTTGTTGAAACAAATTTTGAGTGATGTAAACGACACTGGCACTACGATGATACCCTTTGCGCGTGAACCACGGTTTAATTTCTTCTTCGTTTTCTCCTAACATGTCGTCGAAAATGACCAAATGGGTTTGACGGGAGTCAGAGACGATGCCGTCGTCTTCTTTAGGAATGCCTTCCACAAACACGATGGAATCGCCTTGACTTTCTCGCAAGAGGCTGTACGCCGATTGCCACTCTTTGTAACACCACACGATGCGTTGAGGTGGTCGATCGATCAAATGATGTTTATGTTCGATCAAACGTTTGACGAATTCGGTTTTGCCTGAACCGATAGGTCCAGCAATGAGCATGTTAAAGGGATGGCGAAGATACAAAACCTCCCAACTGGCACGATCGAAGTGTTCGTCGATGACTTTGACAGTAGAGGAAGAGGGAGCAGAGAAGCAGAGGTAGCCATAGTGTTAGGAATGTCACTTGTGACACGAAAACAGACAAGACAAGAGTTTATATACTTTTTTCAGGACACGTTTATTGAATGTTTTAAACACGAACACGAAAGACAAAAATACATAAAAGCCAAAGGCTTAAATACAACGATAAAAGTCACATGATAACCATCAACGTGGAATAAACACAAGTGTCTGTACAACATGTTTTGGGTAATGTTCTGACCAGTTCTATAGGGGGTAAGGTCATACAAGTGTCCTCCCGAAAGGGTCTTTCAGGCATGTCCACGACAGTCCTGTCCTGGGTGATGGGTTCTTCTGGTACTGTCACTAACACAGGTTGAAAAGTAACTTTTTTCCTTGAACAACTCTCCTGCATACTGGGCCACTTCTTGGGTCCAAGCCTCAAAACCCCCTTTTTTCCAGTCACGGACATCTGTCCAATGGGGGTGTACGTCACAAGATACACACACATCGTCATACACGTCTTCGGTAGCTAAAAGTTGACGAATCTCTTTTTCCCGTAGAGGTCGAGAAGTATCCAGATGAAAACGCAATGCTTTGAGCAAAAGGAGTCTTTCGTGACCATTTAAGTCCATTGGGGTGGTAAGTACTGTTCGTAAAGAGTCCACAAGGAATCGGCTGGTAAACGAAATCCCAGAAAACAAGTCACTAAGACACACACTACTTGTTGACCCAAATTGAATGGATACAGTTCTTGTAATAATCGATGGCAATGATCCACGGTTTGAATATGGTCATTGAGTTCCTTCCACGGAATCTGTTCAATTACATGTGACATAAGCCGTGGCATGGCAGCCTGATTTTATAGTCTCTTTGTTTCGGAAGCAGTAAAGGTAATTTCTAACTAGACATCTTCGTTCTCCAGTAGGGAATCTAAATCTTGCATACTGTAACCGAAACGTCAGAATTTGTCTAGATGTTTCGTCTTCCGCTAAGCAGATTCCACGTAAAATATGTTGGTAATCCTTTAACTCGTCTTCCTCAATACGTTGCACTAGGTGAATATCGAAGTAACCAAAATTATGAACGTTTAGTTCATTCACTAACTGAAAGTGTTCAACAAGGTCTGACCATTGAAACAATTTCTGACGAATCAGTCCTCTTATACCATTCAGGTACCAGTGGTTAAAGATCTGGTGACGTAACGGATGCAACTGTTCTTTACGTTTGACTTGTATTTTGACCAGCTCTCGGTAAATGCGTTCTCTCAACTCCACAGGCAAGCCCAAAATGTTCTCTTGTAAAGTATCCATAAGTATATACACTGTTTTTGGAATCCTTGGGTGGTGGCCAATAGCCTCGTTTACCTTTGTGCCTGATGTAATATCCACTCATAATCAGTCTTCTTATACTTTGGAACAGAGCATAATTTAAAAACGGATGAATAACTTTGCGTTTACGTTTCACTTGCATTTTGATCAGTTCTCGGTAAATGCGTTCTCTCAACTCCACAGGCAAAGCACGAATGTTCTCTAGCAAAGTATCCATGAATAGGTCATACTAAATCCTCTTTTGTCTGACACAAGAAATGTACCGTTTGCACAGACATGGTTTTACTTCAGTGTCGAATTTAAATCGTTTAATTACTAATTTACACATTACAATTCGTTCAGAAGTTTCCTCTTTCACTAAGTTGACATTGTGTACAAGATGTTGGTAATTCGTTAACTCTTCCTCTGGAGTTCGATGCAGTAAGTTTACAATGTAGTAGATAGAATCATCAATAGCAAACCAATCCTTTTTAAAACTAGGGGATCGTTGATCAATGTTTGTCCAATGGAACACTTTCAACTGAATCAGTCCTTGTCTAGCATTCAGGTACCAGTGGTTCAAACGCCGGTGACGTAACGGATGCAATTGTTCTTTACGTTTGACTTGTATTTTGACCAGCTCTCGGTAAATCCTTTCTCTCAACTCCACAGGCAAAGTGCGAATGTTCTCTTGTAAAGTATCCATAAACAGATTATGGTAAGTTACTTCAATGTCTCGGTCCCACTAAGGGTAAGTAATGACAATTCGGTGACCATCGAGCATGTTCTACGTAGGCCGAATCTTGTGATTCCCAGTGGTGAAGTGACACACCGCAACTGAAGCACTTGACTTTATCTCCTTCGCCCAAGTAGAACAATCCGGCTCTGGCTAATTCTTCGGGGGTCGGTCCTCCCAGAAACTTAGGCCATTTTCCTTTGAACGATTGAAGACGATTTTCAAAGTCGCAGTATTCCGACAAACGCACAGGAAACGAATATTCGTCTTTCACAGGTTCGTTTCGATGAGGGTTGGGTGACATGGACAGGAGTTTGCTCAGGGCTGGATGACATCGGTAGGGAGGTAGACGTGAAGGTGAACATCCACCTTTAAAACGAAACCCAGCAAAATGTCCAAGAGGACGAGCGGCATCGCTTTCGCATCCCTCAGGTTTGACACGCACAGCATCACTTTCCATGATAGGGGTAGTGAGAACAAAGTTCCCATGATGCTTTACGGCATCGCTAAGGTAACAGCGTACAGCATCATTCCCATCGCAAGGCTCACAATCGCATTCCACTTCAGAAGCCCCACACTTGAATTGTGCCTTTCTAAACTTGTTTTGTGTTTCTCTGAAAGTATTCATCTTGTTCGCTTGGTCTTGGTAGTCACAATTAACTATAGATCTTGCCTAGAGTTCCTTTTTATATACAGATCAATACCGACGTGTCCATACGGTAAGGTGAAATGATTGGGAAGTCGCACTCGCTTTTGGTACACGATTTGATAGACTTTTTCCAAGGGTCGACTGACGATTTGGTGAGTGGGTAAACGTACAATCTTGTTGGGTTGATAGGTGGTCACTTTAAAGTGTTCATCCTCTCCAGATTGTAAGGCTTCTTTCAATACCCCAAAGTTCACCACTCGACTGGCACGATAATTCAGAGTCAATCCTTTCACTTTACACTTCGTGTGCACTTCTCGTTGTTTGTCCCGGTATTCGTAGCCGTAATTTTTTGGACCGCCACTGAAGAAACTTAGAATCTTGTCGTCGGGATGCTCGTCTGTCCAGGCTCCTAAACGGTCTCCTTCGATGTCAGGGTGCTGTTGACTCGGGTGATGGATGTAAATACAACTGTCCGTGTCAAAGTACAGGACGCGTTCCCCTAACAGTTCTAAAGCTTGTACAATTTTAAGCGAGCATGGGCTGTCACGTAAGCCGCAATGATGACATTTCCAAAAGGGTCGTCTTGTACAAAGTCCAGATCTTCTTCGTAATTAACTAAGATCAAATCCTCACGAACGACGTCCACGTGTTTCATGTATTTGGTTTTGTCGTGAGTCATCTGAAAGTAGCGGGAATGTTCTGTCAAATATTCCATCTTGGGTAAACACGGTCGTTGCGCTATTTTACCCCACAAGCAATTTAACATCACTTTGGCAAACGATCGCCTACCTTCGTTTTTCTCGATGTGATCTAAAGTAATGCCTTCTTGTGCCCAGTATTTCTTTTTGAATTTTATTTGGTCTTCGGGAGTGTGACACCAGGAAGGATAGCCGCTGGCTTCTTGCTTCAGTTTCAAAAAGGCATCCACGTAGTCGGCGAAAATGCCTTTCTGACTGGGGTCACCTTTGTGGTATTGTTGTGTCTTGGGAAAGTGACAAATTTCGTACACTTCTAACAGTTGGTATCCCATGTCCAGAGCTTTGAACAATTCTACGCTGACCCAGGTTCCCGTCAAAGCCCGTTCTTCCTGGGTGTGCTGACAAGGCTTGTCTTAATTGCACGTTTCGGCACAAGTACGGCACAAAGAAAACATCAGTTTGCCTTGGCAATGGTGATATAAGACGGGATGGTACAAGTCCTTGGGAGGCAAAACTTTACACTTGATCAAGCCTTCGTATTGTCGAATGTTTTTCAGGTCGATGTGTTCCGTGAACAATTGTGGGTGCCCTGCAGGAAAGCGACAATATTTGCACACGTAGGGATACCGCGAACACAAGTCCAAGTATTTCATTTCTTCTCCTTTCTCTTCGTCGGCTTGGTACAGCAAACAGGTGGCATTGGTCCTTCCTCCGTACAAACTATCCCTCGGGTTCAGTGGGTCCATGAACTGGTACCTTTCCACGAGGCGTTTAAATTCGGGATCGGTTTTCAAACGGTGATCGTATTCGTGTTCCCACATTTCCACCACTTGGAATCCTTCCTGTTCTAACTTTACCCGTCGCTGACAAGTGGCCTGGTACAAGTCTTCCATGGTTCGTTGTAAAAACTGATTTTTAGTGCCACAGTCAGGGTAACAGACGGGACACCAGTGAAATAAGCAACCGTTAAACTCGTACACGATCTTGGGGTTTTCTAAGTCCCAGCCATCGACCGTATGCGTTCCAAGGTCTTTTCGCCCCCTCCGTTGCGGGCATGCTGAATCCATTTGTCTTCCTTGTCGCACAAGTAATGTAACCAACGTAGGGCTTTGACCGAGTATTGACGTCTGATATAGTTGGTCGTTTGAGGACTGATGACAGCTACGGTGTTTTTAGGCATGAATCGTTGCCGGTCCACTAAGGAACACGCTTTGGCAATGGTGCAAGCTTCTTTCAAAGGATCGACCCTCCGTGTTCCATGAACAGTTCTCGAAATTTTCCTCAGCAACGTCGTAAAATGTCCACGTCGTAACGACAATACTTTAACATTTCTTCCTGAAAGTCGAAAGGGTCCGAGGCGTGAGCCTGGCACCAAGCGTAGAAAGCTCGTTGTTCGGTACGCATGTTGTCAGGTTCGTAATAGTGAGCCTCAGGCAAATGGGGTAGAACGGCGTGTTGATTGGCTTCCGTATTGAAAAAGTGTGGAAAGTACCCTTTAGCCATTTCTGTCATTCCAAATGTTTTAGGCATTCGACTCAAAGGCATGGCTAAGTAACTCATCGAATCTTTAAACTGCTCTTGTCCCACTTGCATGAAAATGATTTTGGCTCCGTTCAAAGTGACTTTAGGACGTTCGGTGCCTTGTTCCGTACAGTATCTGAAAAGAAACTGTCCATCGTATCCGGAGAAATTGTGAGCCATCACTGTGGCATGACGATGACAATCTCTGTAACGTTCGATGTCCTCTTGGCTCCACGTCTTGTCGATGGGGTCTAAGACCCATTGGGCAAAATCGGCTAACGTGTTCGGTCCCCGAAAGATTTTTTTACGCCCTCCAGGATTCTTGCTGCAGTGAGGGCAATGACTGAAGATAGGTTCTTGAATGCACTTCTCGCACGCTCGATGAGCCACGCAGAAATTAGGAATGTGAATGCCGATCTCTTGCATGCATTCGAAATCGAAAAAGATGAAATTGCCTTTCTTCTTGTGTCCATCCTCTTTCTCTGGTTGGGGTTGGTATTTTTGCACGTAGCATTGGTGTTCCAAGTCCACGATGTGGTGACAAATGTGACATTTTGTCTTTCCTGAACATACGTCTGCCTTGGTATTATTGGTACGTAGACCTTGTCCACACGTAGGGTACAATCTCAGCAGTTGACAAGCACATTTCTGCTGTGAACCTTGCGTCTTCAGATGTTGTTGGTAACAGGTAGGACTGACAAACGTGCGCTGAGAAGCTGGACAATGCATTGGTTTTTGCCCTTCGCTCAGACAGGGTGGAGAGGCCAAACATTCTGAGCATTTCGATCCGCAATGCTTGTGTTGCTCTCGATTGTTATAGCCATAGTCACATTTCTCACAGTAATAACCGTATCCCAGGAATCCGGTGATACTGGTAATGATATCGAAATGGTCATCGTGATGATAGACGTGAATGTATTTTCCATCCTTAAAGTCTTTCCCTCGAAACAACAGAGGTCCACGCATTTCTTGAGGGTGCACTTTCAAGGTGTAGCGTGGAGCTAGGACATCTTGCAATTTTTGCATTTCGGGAATGCCGCAGGGTGTGTCTTTGGGCAAGTCGGCTTGTTGCAACAGGAGTTCTGCTTCACTTCGTTGTTTGGCTCGGTCCGATTTTCGAATATTCTTTCAGGCTCTTTTCCATTCTATCGTGTCGTTTTTGTTGGCATAGGTTCGTCCCACCACGATAGCCCTGGCTAAACACATCTGGTCTTGAGGGTTGTGAATTCGGACGAGACTTGTTTTGGTGCTGCGAAGCTCGTCCACCAATAACATCTTTTTGCGTCCAGTCCCTTGAGGAGGATAGACGTGGGTCATGTCCAGTGTGGCTTTTCCATCGGTGATGTCATACTGGTCATTGGATTGTTGTACGTGTTGAATTTTGTCCATGACTTTGGAAGCGGTCAATTCTGCTGGGGTGCTAAACTCGATCCAAACAGGGGATTTCAAACCGTCGTGTTGTATGGAAAGTCTCATGCGATCGTCTTCTTTGGGTTGACATTGTCGCTTGGGTGTGGTGAGTAAAGAATCCCACACCCCGGTGATGAACCCTTCTACTTTCTCCAACGGTACTTCGGACTTGAAATCTTTAAACTTCACCGTGTATTAGTAAGCCGTGGTTCTAAATTTTCTAGAGAAGCGCTTTTGGATCTCTCGAATAGAATAGTATTTTTCAGAGTTAACTAAGGGTGGTGAACTTTGTTTAGAGGGTTCGGATTGTGGTTCACTCATGTCCTCTTCAAAATCACTGGCATGAATTTGTGCCAAGACTTCAGCTCTGGTACGAGGCGATAGATCACGTTTCTGCCTCTTACTTTCTTCTTCTTTCTTCTCAAATGAATTGGATCGTTTCATCTTGAGTGCAAAACATCAAATGACTCAAGTTTAAACACCATGGATTAATGTATGGTCATGGCAAACCAGCGTATATAAAAGGGTGTTTGTCTTGTCCTTTCACTATTCATTTCCCTCTCAAACCGAGCACAACGTTGGAAGAGACTACCCAGATGGAACGTTTCATCCGAGCTTTTCGAGGGGTCATTAGAAAATTCTCTTCAGACCAGCCCACGAACTACTCTCCTTCCTTTCGAGATAAAAGTGAAGATACTTGCTAAAGCTGTCAGAAGAAAGGGCATTGGTCTTCAGAGTGTCCAGACCGTCAAAATAGAAAAAAGTTGTTAGAAAAGACAAAAGTCAAGATACCTGTTATTATTGTCAAGAAAAGGACATTGGTCTCCAGATTGCCCAAAAAAGAAACAAGAGGAGTCAGAAGAAAAGAGGGATTTTTCGGAAGAAGAGAGGGATTCTTCAGAGGAAGAAAGCAACCAGGTAAAGAAAAAGAAACAGGAGAAGAAAAGAAGAAGGAAAGAAAGCGAGGAGGAAGAGGAGGAAAAGACTGTGACGGTGAAGAAATTCAAAAAAGAGAGAGACTAAACAATGAGACAGAAGAAGTGAATAAACTTTTTAAAGTGCTCTGTTGTGAATTGTGAATTGGATTGCAAATATTGATAAAAGAATAAATTAGGTATAGAAAGGTAAGTGTCTTTGGGTTTTGATTTTAAAATAAGAACGTACACTCACGCACTCATACACAGACACGTACTATAGGGGTAAAATGGTTATTTTTTTTTTTTTTTGAGTTATTGGCAATTGAAAGTTTATCTCTTTTGGAGGAATGTGGGTGGCCCTGAAAAGGGCCTTTGGTTATTGGTGTAGGAGTGAGTTTAAGCAATCAACTTTAACTGCCTTAAGCCTTTGCCACGGCCGAGGCCTACTTCTGGACTGCGTACTGTTGATGATGATGATGATGATTTGGTTGAAATCACTAAGGGTGGTACTGTAGGCTTAGTCACAGGGTTGGCGTGTTTAGCTCGGGAAGGTCGTATTCTCTTCGGTCGTAATAAAGAAGTCTGATACATTTGTTTCAGACTTCTTTACTCCGCTAAAATGTCTAACAGTACCGTGACCGTTTGATTTTCACACCCTTGTTTCTTTGCTGCTGCTTCTTCTTCTTCTTGTTTTTTTCTTACCTCTTCTTCTTGCTGTTGTTGCTGTAGGAGAAAAGCTTGTTCCGCTTCCTTTTGCTGTTGTATAAATTTCTCCAATTCTTCTTTCTGTCTCTGTCTAAAATTCTCCACGTGCGGTAATGAAGAAGGAGACGAAGGTTCCGGAACAAATTCTTGCGAGGTAAGAAAATCCACAAAATCCCAATTTACCTCTTCTAAAAGTAAGTCCGGGTTCCCTTGGGCGGTCTCCACTGCTCGTGCACCCCAATGGATCGTTTTCTGAGTTTCCGTCATGTTGAATCACTGTCTCATAGATTGACTGCGCACAGGCGCTAGCGAATCTATATAGACCACGTGACGTCACAGACTGCTTTCTTCGGATTGGATGCGGGCTAACTGAATTTTGTAACGCGTGTTTGGATTGGTGAATGAACTCAATCCGTTTCAATCCTTCCTGCCCCTATAAATAAACGCAGTTCACTGCATTGATTCACCTGTTCTCGGCGCCTCAACATGTGGACCGACGTACACTCTTCCACCTTTTTGTCAGCGATGATGTTCAGGACGGACATACCCATGTATGTCCGATCCAAATGGACAGTTATCCATAGGACAGACACCAGTCTGTTTATACGTAGGATTTACGTGGAGAGGCAAGGATGCCTGAAAAGAGTGTTAGTCTATGGACCTACCATGAGACGAAGCCTAAGACGAAGAAGATGTTGCAGATGCCCTTTATGTTAAGGGCATATTAACATAAACCCAAAGTCCCTTTTCAGGGCCACGCACATTTCTCGAAAAGAGATAGACTTTCAATTGCTTACCCCATTTTTTTAAATTTTTTTTTAATTTTATTTTATTTTATTTATTTTTTTATTTTTTTAAAAAGAAACAAAATAAATCCCATGTTCAATTCCCCTTGTCCCTAGAATTGCTTTTTTTCTCCCACGTTAAATTTCCCTTGTCCCTAGACTGACCCAAAATAGATTCCCATGTTAATTCCTCTTGTCCCTATAGTGTCCCAGCAATTTTTCCCATGTTAAATTTCCATTGTCCCCAGGGTGTCCCAAGGTGTTTTTTAATGGTAAGTCGCATTGTCCCTAGGGTGTCCCCATTAACTACTTATATTACTCCTCTTTTCTTGATGCACTTTACTTGATCTTCTTGGATTAATTTGTATATCATTTGTAACCAGATAGCACATGATATCTTAAGAAATTAACTCTTTCTCTGTTTCATTGCCTAGTCTGGTCCTAGAGCCTCTTTCCTTCTCTTCGTTCATAATGTTTTCTCCATCTTCATTCATGCCTTTTTTTCCATTTCATAAATCTTTTAGTACACTTTCATTATTTTCCATTTTGTGATATTTTCAATATCTTCAATATGGATAATTTATTATCTTTCAATTTACTTTTCTTAGTTTTACGTTTTCTTGAATGTTCAATAAAATCATCGGTTCTTATGATGGCTACATATTTAATCACGATTTTTAATTCTTAGTTTCAAAATTTCTTTATCCCCAGCATTTGTACGTCTTGAGATATACCCTAGCAAAACAAAGACGTGGAAGTTATGAAGAAATGTAAGCAGTATATTAGAAATGTCAGCGTATATAATATACTCAAAATTAACATATTTTAGATCTATTTCTATGATATTAGATTGTGGAGAATTTAATATTCCTGTATTATCAATATTCTTGTTATTATTAATAGATTTATAAATCTGATGTTTAGCAGCAGAGGAGGTGAACAGACCTTTTGCTGGAACGTCATTTTTGAAAAAATAAAGCTTCCTACGAAAACGAAAATAATAAGGTCACTAACGCCAAACCGAAGCCTCTAACAGACCGAGAGGTTCTCCAATTTGATAAGTTTTTTTTTGTTACTTTATCTTTCTCGTTCATGTTTTTTATTATTTATAAATTTGTATGTGCGTTCATTTACCCGCCGGACGTTTCATGGAGGTCGCACCTCCTTTGCTGCTATAAATGTATGAGTAATTAAACCGATCTCTCAACCAAATATTTTATCAAGACATATACAATACCGCGATCGCGGATCGTGTAAGTTTATTGTTATAAATCCGTGTGGAGCAGAGTGTACTTTTGAAAAGAAGTTTTTGAATTTAATCATATCCATATCCCCACTACACCAAGTCTGATGAATATGTCGCAGAGTATGTGTATCGACTCCATTAAACACAACTAAAATATTGCAGTTATCACTGATCACTTTAGGTATTTGTGTATATCGTTGAGTAACATAAATCACATCAGTATTTTTATGTCTGCCTCGAGAAAATATTCTAGCTGGATTTGATTGTTTGTCCAGCACTACGTCGTCATATACTACTAAATTATTAATAAATCCATCGAGGTCATCTACAGATGGGGTTTCAATATCGGTGATAAAATTAACAATAGCATTACCATCTTCGTCGAACAATTATGCATTTTCATTAAAATCTTTAGGTACGTGGTAACATCTTCAACCGACGGAGATACTGTATGACTGGCTCTTGCTTTCGTGTCGCTGAGAAATCAATGACATCCATGTTATACAAGTATAATAAATACTATGAATCTATATTGTGTTCGATGTTGAGCATCCATCCTCACAAGTGGATTAACATCAATAATAAAAACTAAAAAGCGTACACTTACTGGTAAATATGTGAAATGTGGTACAAATAAATATAAATTTATTTCTAGTAATAAAATTGGTAGTGATATTGCTATATTGTTAGGAAAATTACCAAGAACTCCATGGGCTAAATACCCAGGACAAGATCATCTTCCAGGATATACCTACTGTGGTACTGGAACCCGACTTGATATCCGAC
Organism: Sinohyriopsis cumingii; assembly: GCA_028554795.2. Lineage (NCBI taxonomy): Eukaryota > Metazoa > Mollusca > Bivalvia > Unionida > Unionidae > Sinohyriopsis > Sinohyriopsis cumingii. Next base: position 2,541,201 of record JAPYKE020000102.1, on the reverse strand, counting down.
TTGACGAGCGAGATCAACCAAGACCTGGAGAGTATCCAATAAATGCTATTGATAAAGCATGTCACGTTCATGATGTAGCTTATAAAAGTAAAGATCTGCAACAACGACATATTACAGGTGTGAAGTTGATTCACTCGTTAAATTCCATAAAAATATATCTTTTAGAGAATCATTAGCTAATTGGTTGGTGAAATCTGCGATGAAGGGTAAACTAGTAGTAGGAGCTGGTAATTAATCAACCGATTATTATAAAATAATGGAATCAGTTTATTATAGCCCAAGAGGATATTGGAAAGGCAGATCAGCGATTAGTAAACTCGCTGATGCAGCAAATGTTACACGTTCTGTTGCTGCAAAATGGTTAGCACGACAGGCAATATGGCAAATTTATCTAATTTTAAGCATGAACATTTTGATGTCAACACTCCTAATGAAGTTCATCAAGCAGATATCTTATTTTTACCACATGATACTATTAAAATTGGTAGACATCAATCACGTGCATACAAATACGTGTTGACTGGCGTTGACGTTGCAGGTAGATATAAAGAGGCAGAACCACTATCAGCTAAAACAGCATCTGACGTTTATCTGCTTGTCAACAAATTTGTCAACGAGGACCTTGCGATGGCTACACTTGCTACAGGTTGATCCTGGCAAAGAATTTCTTGGTGCAATATCATCTCTGATGAAGAAAAAAAAAATAACGTCAAAATTAGACGAGGACATACAGCAATTCATCGTGATCAGGCAATTGCTGAACAATTTATTCGAACACTTGCTGAGCGTTTCTTTTGGATATCAATATGCGAAGGAAATAATTCAGAAAGATACGAGATCTCGCGAATGGGTTGCAAGATTACCAAGTGTGATAGACACGTTAAATAATGAAATTACTCAACCAACTGCCATGAAACCCGTTTATGCGATTGAAAAAAAATTCACGTACCAATACATGACTTTCCAAAACAATCAGTATTAGGTAATTTTACTGTCAGATATTTATATGAAACTGATGAACTTGAAGGTGGTAAAAACAGAGCGACTGATCCTATTTGGAGTATTACGACATTTCTAGCGTGGAAAGATCTGCGTGTAGACCTGCAATCTACAGACTGCTCCTCATCGTGGATTTTTACGTGTACAATTACAAGTAATTACTGAAGACACACAATTACCACTGCATTCACTTTGAAAACTAGCTCCTCGACGTCGATTAAATTCAAGACAGGTCAGCACCACATTTTCGCTTGTATGACCAAAATTACTATTAATTCTGTCCACGGTAAACTGTTTTGAATTATTTTTCTAATATTGCCACAACATTTCTACGTTACGGTTCGCACAATGATTATTCTGTCGTGATTTCAATGTCATGATAAATTCAGCATCGAGATCAAAGTCAGGCTTATTTTTTTGTCACGTTGTTTATAACTAATTTTTTCTTACTATACCATCGCCATTGCCAGCAATGGTTTCCTGAATTTGATCATTATTTTCTGTGAAGTCTATGACAATTCTCCGCAGCTGCGATATTCTTCTGACTCGAGACACTGCGAGATAAACTAAGTTTGACGATTCGATACGATCCAAACAGTTGTATCAGAGGTGGTTAATCCTTGTGATGAATGAATTCTCATTGCGTATCCTAGCGTCAATGGAGTTTTTTCAATAGTTAACGCGTTCTCAACAACACTGACAGGAACTAAAACAATATCATTTAATACAAGATTTTGTTTCTCTGGCGATCCTGTTATATCAACTTCAATATTTTTTCGTCGAGTATCTGCTGGTCCATAAGACAATGGTACGGGTAGATTTGAAATTTGAAATAAATAATTGTTGTTGAAGTGTATCCCGAACTATCTTTCTACTTGCCACCATCAAATCATTTGGTCTCCATAAATTCCAAAAATTGTGAATAGGAGTTTCTGAAAGTATTTCATGCTTTATTTTATATTGAATTTTACTCGGTTGTAGTCTGATTAATTTCTTAAACTCTTAGTTCTGGATCAAGTGCTCTATGATCATCAGCTATTTCTTCATAATAATCTACAAAATTCCTCACCCAGTTACGTGGAAACAATCCAACAACAGGCGCTGGATGACCATGATCGCCACACATTATTGCAGCAGTATTTTCTGTCAATAACCAATCAAGAAATATTGTTAACGTTTCTAATGAAACAGTGCATATTTCATCCCAAACAATAATTCTTGGAATATATTTCTCTCCCATTCGTCCAGGAATCCATTTATTTCCTTCCATCGAAAGAATATATGATAAGTGCATGATTTAATATTTCTTTCTCTCATTTCTCTTGCGAGTCTATGTGTAGGTGTTAATACAAGTATTTCTGAATACCAGTTCACGAATTATTCGATCACACCAGTTGTTTTACCAGAACTCCAGGCCTATAGAGATAAACTATTGTATGTCTAGCTACAGGATCAAATACACATGGTGTTGATGACAATTTTGATATTTGATTTCTTTTATAACAAATATCCTTCATTTCAACGTCGGCGTATTCCGAATAATTGAGTATATTTTCTTGTTTTATTCTCCATTCACCCCATGATGCATAAGTGCCGATATGTAGTTGTTCTAGCAATCCTGTATTTTTTTTTATTGATATAAACGAATCTGTAGCAAATCTGACAGCAAACTCAGAAAGTCTATTTATCATCGATAATATATTTATCGAAATGTATGCAAGCATTGAAGATCTTAAATGAGTAAACTGCGGTGACACACGATCAATATAACTCACAATTGTACCTAATTTAGTTCCGTCTGATAAATTAACATTAATTCGACTTATAAATGTGTTTCTATTCTTTGTATCAGCAATTATAAAATATAGTTAAGCATCATCTATATTTCATCTTGTACAATGACTTTTATGATCATATGATCCTCCTTGGGTGAATTATTTTCTGCCAAGATTTTTTGCGATTTTATTCTCAAAATCAGTTATATCAGGATTTTCATCATCAGAATATTTCTTTTGTTGTGGTAACCAAACTTGTTTCTGCGGACGGTACATTATAATTGCTTCACTTACTGTTAACAATAACAATATTTTTACATGCAGCAAATATCGTAATAAAACTGTTGGTGAATACATTTGTTCTGAAAAATGTTTGCCAAACCAGACATAACAAATCGGATGAAGATTTTCAGCAAACTTAAATGACTCGATACAAGCGAATCTAGTGAAATAAAAATCTGATAATGGTCTATTTATCGATACTCTGGTCATCTCCAAAAGGCTCATAATACTTGGAACACTCGCCCATACCAAGAAATTTTCCGGGATAACATGCAACCATAGCAACCGAAATAATATACTATAATCGTATATGGCATTCCATAATCCATCGTGTCCGTAGTCGACACAACTGCGTTGTATTTCTTCAAGAAGATCTAATCGTGTTGGTTTCCACCACTTTTTCTATCTAGCAAAACGAGCAGCAACTGACAGAACGTAAAAACAATTACTCAGTAATTGTACGCATCGACATGGGTATATTTCAACGCAAGATTTTTCATTTCTTCATGGACAGATTCTGTACGATAAATATCTCTATTAGGCTGTACAAACTGATTATAGTTTCAGTTGTCGTAACTCTGAAATAACCACACGGATACACGTTCGTGCTTACTTATTTCGTCAATAAAATAAAATATATCTTCTTGGTAAAATGTAACAGTCCGATTTCGTGGAAATAGTGTTACTGCATTAGTCCACGCATGCGCCTTATGATCAATAATTTCAATCCAAGCTACTTTCGATTTATATTTTAATTCGTATAAAATCTTTCCTGTTATCGTTCTTACTATTACCGGGAATTTTTATTTCTATCCTAGCTCAGCGACGTCTTTGACAGACGCTCCGATATCTTTAACTATTTCTCTCCACTCGTTTTATATTTACATCTTTAATCCATTAAACCATTTCCACGTATCGCGTTTGTGAAATATCCCGTTACTCGCTCGGCTACACAATTTATGTTTGAACATTTCATCGGTTTTAGATTATTAACGCTGGGTTTATCATTTATCGAATAAATTCCATAAACAACCTCGGTTACAGCATACGCTCTTTCATAATACGGTTTGACAATACCAGTCAACATTCCTGGTTTGGAATTTTTGCTTAATACGGCAATTATTTCATTATAAAAGACAGTGTCACGTTTGTCACTGATAATCCAATTATTATTGTTCATTTCTGCTAATACAATAAACTTTACTCTGAAAAATATCTGTGATCATCGTGATAATTAATAATCGTTGCCGCTCGTTTGTCGTTCATTGTATCATTGATAACATCGTCGACACCGTCGGTGTTGCGGACGACTTTGAACGTTGACCACACATGAGATGCACCATCTTTACTAAATTCTTTCTTTGCGTCATGAATAGTGTTAATCAAGTTTTACTGGTCGGATCAACCAGAGCACGCATCGGTAAGTCAGAGGATATTCTGTCAAGATTAAATTTATCCTTAGGTGGTTTAATCTTGAGCCCTGTTAATTCGTTCATATTATAATTAAGACAAATGTATATTAAAATTTAAAAGTTATATATATATATATATATATATATATATATATATATATATATATATATATATATATATATATATATATATATATATATAATGATTTCTACCAAAGAATAAATGCAAATGGCTTGTGATAGGCCCTCCTTGTGACAAAGCTTGTGTAAACTAATTCTGCGGATATCAATTACAAAGTGTACGAAGAAGGAGTTTGGGACCAAAACCATGTTTGAAGTATGATGTTGGAGTGAGAAGAGAAACACAGTTGTGTGTGCAAGATGGTGGTAAAATATACAGGGAACTGAAAAGATATTATGATACAAAAATATTAATACTGATAATAATGTCAAAGTTACAAGAAACGCTGAAGGCTATGTTGCTAGATTTTTAAAATATTATTTAGACAAATAATAATTTAGAGAAATAATAATTATATATAAATGGAACAAAAAGAATTTGTAAAACATCCTATCATCAAGGATTAAGAGGCATCTTGTGATGATATAATCAGGAACTGTCGACTAAAAAAACAGTTGGTAATGTCACTAATACTTGTTATCTTATGATCAATACTAAATGGAATAAACATTATTTCAGTCACAGGTTTGTCTACGAGTGTTTTCGGGGCGGGGGTTATTGGCGAAGACGGTCTTGTGATCGATCATATTGATGGAGAAAAACACAATAATTCTTTAGATAATGTGCCAGCCAATACACAGAGCTAGAACATCAGATTTGGTGATAATGGCAAACAATCAAAAATTGCACAAAATGTTAAATTTGTAAATACAGAAACTGGTGAAGAAATAATATTTCAATCATTGAACGCAGCTGGAAAATATATTTATATTTTTAGGTCTTCAATACATTATGTCGCAAATACTATTATCAGATTTGCTTTCTCTAAGAAGTATACACAAACTATAATTTTTCATTATTCTTGAAGGGAGATAGCTCTGACAAGCTAAGGTATCTCCGGTAGAGTAATTATGTAGTTACATTGCTTGTTGCTTCTAATATTATATTACGATTTATTTAATTTTTTGTGTCATTATACTCATTGTTAACATAATTATTGATAAAACAATTATTTATTTATTCTGATTCTTCACCGTCAGTGGCAGAAGTTGTTATTGTTTTTGTAGAGCTTAACGCCATTTTTCAGCACACGATTGGCTATACATGATGGCCAGTATTAATGGTGGAGGAAGAAACCGGGAATACCCGGAAAGAACCATCGACCCACGAGAAGCTACTGGCAAGCTTTCTCACATACCCACATTGGCCCAATCCGAGACTCGAACCCACGCAGACAAAGGTGAGATGGCAGTGATCCTTAAGGCTTTAGACAACTCTGCCAGAGTGGCAGATGTGCAAAATTATCTATGATAATCATAATTTTGTGCACTTTTGCAATGGCATAATAGAACGGTTATTTATCTATTTTGATACTTCTATTATTGAAGGGTAATTCTCACCGGCAGAGTAATTCAGTAGTTACTCTGCTTGTTACTACGTAATATTTATACGACTTATAAAGATTATATTTTTGTGTGTGTCATCGTAACAAATTTTATACAATAATTTAAATATCTGCGTGATAATTAACATAAGAAACTATTTTACTTACTTCTGTTCACTCCAGAGTACATTTCCAGACTGACTGAGATAAAATGAGTCTGACTGTATTTTATAGTCAAATACACCCACGCAAGTATTCTGGAAACTACGTCATTTTGCGTAAGCGAATGTTTCAGAATGTTTCAGAAAAATCATGTGACTGAGTTATTCTGATAAATCTTTTCTAGAACACTTGCGTAGGTGTATTTGACTCTAAAAGACGGACAGAATCGCGTCTCTCCAGTCAGTCTGAAAAAAAAAGCATCGAGAGGGAATCGAGGTAAGTAAAATATTTATTTAGTGGTTAGAGATTGTATTTTTGCGCTATATTACAAAACTGTATTATATGTCTTGGTTGAGGAATACAATATATATATATATATATATATATATATATATATATATATATATATATATATATATATATATATATATATATATAATGAATTACGAAAATATTAATGATATTATTTCTGCAATTAAAAAATAAAGAAAGACGGCATAAAAATTCAACATCAGCTAGAAAAAATTATTTGTGAGTTTTAATCATTGCAAAAACGTAAATCTGATGATAGATATACACTACCAGCAGAGTACAGATTTATAAAAGAAATCCAGCAAGCTATGTTGCAATCTTTGACTACTGTGAAATATAAAGAAGTTAAAAAAATTCGTACCTCTCTCAACCGTGATTGAAAAATTAGATCAGAATTAGCTCACGAATACGAAATGAATACGAAACGAAAAAAACATTATTAAATCGCGTGTGAGGCAGTTGAAAAGCTTATGCCAGATCGTGAAAATAAAAGCGATGACAGAGTTATTAGTGAAAGGGAAAAAAAGTAAATCGGATTTTGAAAGTGAATGTGAAAATAGTAAAGAGGACTTTGAAAGTGAAAGTATTGACAACTTGGGTCACTGTCGTGGGTAATTATCCTCTGACTTTATGCTACATGGGAAATAAATTTAAAAAATTACTCGTGCAATTTTTTCAATAATTTGAATATATCCAAGAAATCGTTAAGATCTTACGTAGATATTTATATTCAAATTTTCATTTCCTAAATCAATTAAGTGTCTGGGTTGGTAAGCAAGTTTGAAATGTATTCTTGATAATAACGGATTTGACAACGCAGGTAAACAGGATTAATAGGCTCTTGCATAATCAAATATCCTGGAGGTACTTGCGGTGTAAATGTATATAAAATATATCCTTGTTGAGCTTGAATAGATTTTTCAAGATTTATTTGATAACTGCCATCAACTGCATGACATACAAGATTGACTGCGATTGTTAAAGTTATATTTACAATTTCTGGTGAAATATATCGGCCACCACCGTATGGATCGTAGTTATGCATGAGAAGAGATGCTGGCGGTGCTGTTTTTCTCCATGATTCAGACATTTTAGAAAGTTTTCGTTCAAAAGATTACTGACCGATTTTTGTAGTCCATTAGTTCTAAATTCTTGCAGTATAAACTTATATTGACTTTCCTCAGTTATTTTATAATGATGGAGAAATATTTGTTTACAATTTGCTCTTTATATATATATATATATATATATATATATATATATATATACCTTAAATATTCTCAGCATGTTTTTTAATGTTTTCTAATTTCATGGTGTTTGTTTTTGTAATCATATATCTTATAGGTGCTGTCTAATGTTGTAAAGCGCTTAGAGCTTCTAAAGATTAGGCGCTATACAAAGTCCTCATTATTATTATTATTATTATTATTATTATTATTATATATATATATATATATATATATATATATATATATATATATATATATATATATATATATATATATATATATATACATACATACATATATAGACTTCATGTCTTTTTCTCGTTGTTTCCTTGATTGATTAGCTTCTTCAAGTTGAAACTTCATTTTTCCTCTTTTTGTCTCCTTTCTTGTCTTTTTTATTAAATATAATCATTTATTTTCTGGTTAAAGATGCTAAAATCATTAATATCTTTCACAGATCTGATCTGCGGAGTATTAGTAGCGACACGATATACATCCTTAATCCAATCGGGAGGTCTTCGAGTATTATTATATTCGGGTTTTACATATTTTTCACATTCACGATATCCAAACACGGCAATATCAATTACTTTGTCTGTGTCTTCGATATCGGCAATACCTTCAGGCGTAAATTTATATATTACCCTGGTTCTGACTCTTGGCAGAGGTTGTTGTTGAACTTTAGGTTGTGGTTGAGGAGGTTGATGGGGTGGTGGTTGAGCTGCTTGGAGACGGCCAGCAATATCAACAGGCAATGTTTCAAGAGCTTTTGATGTAGCCTCAGTTGCTGTGACAATTTTTTTGGTTGGTTCGACAATTGGTTTAAATAATTTTTCTGTACCTTCTGCATATTCAACTTGTGCTTCTTCTTGGCATTCTTGCAGTTTTTGTTTGAGAGGATCAAGATATCTTCTGATTGCTTCTAATCTTTCTCTAGCTAATCTACTAGTGCAAGATTCCGTTATTGATATAATAATGATTTAATAACTCATACATTCATAGCAGCAGAGGAGGTGCTACATCAATGAAACGTCCCGCGGATAAAAAAACGTACATCACTTTTTTTCGAAAAAAAAAAACACGAACGACAAAGATAAAGTAACAAAAGAACTAATCCAAGTCGAGAAACTCTCGGTCAGTCAGAGACTTCGGTTTGGCGTTTTTGGCCTTATTTTTTTCGTTTTCGTAGGAAGCTTTATTGTTTCAAAAATGACGTTCTAGCAAAAAGGTCTTTTCACCTCTGCTGCTTATTCTGTTGGCGTTTTTAATTTCTCTTTTGTATCTAATGATAGTTAAACAGTGAGCAGTTAAATTACACATTTCCTTCTTGTCTTTCTATCCCAACATAACAAAATATTTTAATAACCCCTTAAATCTCTTTCAATTTTGACTTGACCTTCATTACAACTACAACGCAATAACGGTGACTATAATACACACAAGAGAGCAAAACGTCAATTTCAAGCAATTTCAAGCACTTGAACTTGATCCAATTCCAACATCACTGCTGTTTGAGTGCTCAGATCCAGTATTGCCTTCACTAACTGATGTTATTAATACTTCTCTCTCATCAGGGGAATTCCCATCATTTTTCAAAACTGCCATTGTAATGCCTCTGAAGAAATCAATATTTGACCATAACGATTTAAAGAACTACTGCCCAGTTTCTAATCTCCAATTCATATAAAAAATCTTAAAAAGGTTGTTCTATCCCAGCTTGTATCTCATCTGAATTCAAACAGTCTTTTTAGCAATGTACAATCTGCATATCGCCCTGGCCACAATACTGAAACTACTCTTCTAAAAGTAGTTAATGACATTCTCTCTGCTTTTGGATAACAAAAATATTACAGTCCTTACCCTCCTTGATTTGTCTGCAGCATTTGACACAATAGACCATGATACAGTAATTCACCGTCTTCAGCTGTATTTGGCATTCATGATATAGTCTTAATGTGGTTCAAGTCCTACTTGGTCAACAGGACACAACCTGTCTGCAAATGGAATATACTCCAGCCCAGTTAATCTATGTTGTGGTGTTCCACAGGGGTCTGTTGTTGGACCTGCGTTCTTTATTCTATACACTCAGCCGCTCTCAAGTGTCATAGATTATCATCCAGTATCTCACCAATTGCACCCTGACGACACCCAGATATGCAAATCTAGCTACCCAACTGAAGTTGATGCTACCATCCAAGGTGCGTTTCTGATGTGAAATCGTGGATGACATGTAACAAGCTGCAGATGAATGATAATAAAACTGAGGCCATTCTGGTCACAACACAAAGACTTTCTCATTCACATCTTTTACCTCAAACAATAAATATCAGCAACACCAACATTAAATTCACAGTCAGTACGAAACTTAGGTGTTACTCTGGACAGTACTCTCACAATGCACCAACATATCATGAACATATGCAAGAACGCATATCTTGAGCTGAGACGCATCAGCTCCATTCGCAAATGTCTTTCAATTGATGCCACAAAAACACTTCTGTGTTCATTAGTACTTTCAAGACTGGACTATTGTAACTCAATTATGTCTGGTTCATCTCAATATCTACTCCAGAAACTTCAAAACGTTCAAAACACAGCTGCTTGGATCATATTTAGAGGACCACAATCAGAGCACACCTCCCCGCTATTCTGTACCCTATACTCAGGGCCGGCGCTACCATATAGGCAAACTAGGCAGCCGCCTAGGGCGCTGATTTCAGGGGGCGCATTTTTTAAAAAAAGTTATTGTTTATAAATTTTGAAATTGATATATTCGGGGGGGGGGGGGGCGACAAAAATCTAACTTTGCCTAGGGCGCCAGATAGTCTGGCAGGGTCTGGCGCCGGCAATGCCTATACTTGCTAACCATTCGATCCAGAATCAAACACAAAATTTGTTCTCTGTGCTACGTTTCACTAACGGACTCCAGTCCAACATTCCTATCCGACCTCACCCATGTGTACACACCAGCAAGATACTTACGCTCCTCTTCTGACAATCGTATACTCATTATTCCCATTATAAAAACGAAGTCATATTGACAATGTTCTTTCGCATACCAGGGCCCAGCAACATAGAATGAATTGCCCACTGAACTTAGACACAAAAAACACAGTGATTCCATTCAAGAGTGCTTTTAAAATTCACTTATTTTGACTGCAAGAACAAACTTAAAGACCTAATAATATTTTCTACCTTAAATATTTTCCACATTTTTTTGTTTTATAATTTCATGGTGTTTGTTTTATGTAATCATATCATTATATACGTTTTTATGTTACAGGTGTTGTCTGATGTTGTAACGCACTTTGAGCTTCTAAAGATTAGGCGCTATATAAAGTCCTCATTATTATTATTATTATTATCCATACACGAAATTTTAGAATACATTCAACAATGAACCACGGTCAGGTTCCATTTTAGATACAGTTTGACCTACTGCCGAGAAACTAACACTACAGATGCATCATTACACGATGATGTTGAACAGTACACATGGTCGATCAAATAATCATAATCCGATAACTGTAATCAGAGCTGAGAGAGCGAGAGAGAGAGAGAGAATTGACTAAGTGTCCCTGTGTTCAAAAGTAATATGTAGATCAATCGGTACACTATAATTTATTTTTTAAAAATTACATTTAAATGCAATGTATTTTATTTTATGCTTGAACTATTTTGGCGAGGTATTTACAATTTCAAAAGTCATATTGGGCAAGAACGTTCATTCCCTATATTCTGGAATTCCGGTAGCATCTCTTAAATGGTAACTCCAATGAGACTTAGTCTATTAAGACGTTTGAGTTATAGCCAGTCTAATTGTTCAAAACAAACTTCCGTCTGCAGCAACACATGCTTCCGGTCAAAATAAACTGGCTATGCTCAACAGTTCTTAAAGAGACTGAGTCAGAATAAGAAGACAAAACATGAAGTATGTGATTGTCCATGAAAAAGTTCATTGAATCCTGGTTCTCAAATATCTTGGCAGTTTTTGGATAAGCTTTTCCTTTCTTGATCCGAGTGTTTCGGGATCGATGTTTACATTTCGTTATCGTTATATTATTGTGTTGTTACCGTATATAAATTGTAAGTTCCGTCACCTAGGGTTGATATGCATAATATTTAAGGTAGAATTGTCCTTACATCACAGTTCTGAAGTTTCTTCATCCATGAAATAATTATGTTGATTTACATTGAAAACACTTTTTACCTCATAGTTTGTTTGCCAATAGCGAAAACAAACATGGAAAGATGGACCAATGAACATACAGAAACAATGTAGTTAAATTGTTCTATAGTGACTGTGAGTTGGTTATTTACTTAGTGTCGGTTAGAAGTCAGCCCAGTTAAGCTGCTTCAATGTTGCTTTACAGTTGGCTTCCAGTCTATCATGAATCACACCCGACATTTTTTCTCCGAAAGTATTGTCGTGGCACAATTCCAGTCTAGTTGAGAATTATTTACTCCTTGTATAACTTATAAATATCAAACCATGTCATGCTCCACAAGTGCAGACGTTTTAATTTGGAAAAATATAGCCCTCAGGAACAAGTACAATGTCAAGTCCTTTTTTCCCCATTTCTTCTCCAAAAGTATTGTCATGGCACAATTCTAGTCTGGCAGAGAATTATCACAATTAAGTACAGTGTCAAGTCCTTTTTTTTTACATGGAGCTGCCTAATGTACATGAAAACCACTGCTATGGTGGCCTAAGTGGTTAGAGCAGCTGCCAGAGATGCAGGTGATCACAGGTTCGAACCTTGACTGAATCATATCAAAGACTTATAAAAATGATACTAGCAGCTGCCTCGCTTGGCGCTTAGCATTAAGAGGTTAGAGTTAGCACCGGTTGGCGTGGTGTTGGTTTAATGTGACTGGTGGAACATGATACCTAAGTGCTCGACATAAACTGCCACACTGCAGACACCATAGGAAAATGACTAAAAAATGGCTAAAGCTTTGTTAAAAACCCACATACATGAGCTGCTAGGGTGTGAAATGGGCCCTTTACTTAGGTAAAAAGATAGTAAATACATATAATATACACTATGCAAGACACCTGTCATTATAACAGCTGCAATTAAAATGACAGAATATGACCTAAGTCTCAAAATTCTCAGAGTAATAAAAATGTCCATTAAGATGAGTAAAATCATTCTTTACATAAGCATTCTATGATAATGCAGTGAGATTAAAGGTGTCTTTATATTTTTTTTTTAAAAATTCATTTTGAACTAGTATTTAAAATGACTGATGATTGATTATATTTTTTAAAATAATTCAGACTATTATTATTAGTAGTAGTAGTAATAGTAGTAATAGTATTACTGTTAAGAAAGAAAACAGAAGATCTATTTACATGTTTATGTGGAATCTAACTAATAATTTAAATATTCAGATTCAAACTTTAAAATACAAATAAAAATAATAATAGAAAAAGTTATTATTATTTGCTGATTTTTTTTTCATCATTTTTAAATTAAGATATTTAATCAGTTTAAATTTACTTTTTAGGAATTTTTTGGGTCATATTATGATAATAATAATAATGTCTATACTACATATTCTTTTAAAATATCAATCAAATTTTAAAGACGCTAAATACAAACCAGATAAAAAAGAAACAGTTTTAGGCTAAAGATTCAGACTACAGAGTTATGGAATTTTTGGCATATAATAACATATATACACTGTACCTACAGGACATATAATAACATATATACACTGTACCTACAGGACATATAATAACATATATACACTGTACCTACAGGACATATAATAACATATATACACTGTACCTACAGGACATATTTATGATTAGAGAATTTTACAGTTTAGTTTAATCTCCTATTATTTTAATGGTAGCCATTATAATGGACAGGTATCTTGGATGGTAACAACAGCACACAGTACAGATAATGCAGGTTACAGAAAATACATGTTTCCATGATGGAAACTAATCCATTGACACCATTGTCCATCACGGACTGGATATATTGATAATCACATATGATTACGTTGTGGCTTGCTGTGCAGGGTTTTCAATAGACGTGTACCCTGAGGTTTTGATGCTTGGAATTTAAATTTGATCCATTCTGGTGCATGGAAATTCTGACCTATGCATTTTTATGATGCAAATTGATTGGGTCAGACAGAGGTCTCACTAGGATTTTCCAGGACTCCTAAATTGGTAAAAATCTGAGTCCCACCAGCAAAAGTTGCAGTCCCATCCCAGAAACATGTTGAAGTGGCTAAATGTCCATTAAAATGCCAGGAATAAACAGACAAAACTTTTTCAGTTTTATTTCTGTTAATCATTTATTATTCTACAAAAACTATGTATTAAAATTGATATCATATACAAATATCATATTCTTTAACTACAGTATAGTTCACTTTTGTCAATGTCGCATTTCACACAATTTTCTGATGCTTGGCTTTGGATTGTATTCCTCCACACTGGGTTCCTCATTGACTTGCATCATTTAAGTTAAGGTCTCATATTTTATTCTGGACCTTCCCTTAGTCTTGCCAAGTTGTCTAAAGCACTCACTGTTATGGATCACTGCCATCTCACCTCTGTCTGTGTGGGTTCGAGCCTTGGCTCGACCAATGTGGTTACATGAGAAAGCTTGCCAGTAGCTTCTTGTGGGTCAGTGGTTCTTTCTGTGGTTTTCCTGGGTTCTTCCTCCACCATTTATACTGGCCACCATGTATAGCCTATCTTGTGCTGAAAAATGGCGTTATACCCTACAACAACAACAACCCTTAGTTTTGACTTTGTTCTGCACACTGAAGCCTCTCTTGCATGCCATGCATGTTACTGGTGACACCAACACAATCACAGCTAGGACTGCAAAGTCTGGAAATCTCTGTAATCTTGAAGTAGAGTTCTACAGGCTTCTGTCATTGTGAAGTTCAATGATATTATAAACACCTGGCAAGTAGGTTGTCTCAAGATGTCTCATGCCAAAAAAATATGGAACTTTGCAGATTAGAAGAACCAGTAGTTGTCATTGAGTTTAATTTTCCACTGGCATATAGCTCTTATTTGTCAGTCAGGATGAATTTTGTGAATCCAAGGAAAGTTTTTATTCCAAACACTAAGCCAGGCATCATGCACTTTCTTACACTTGGCTACTGTCCCATCCAAACAGTCAGTTCTAGCAACTTTAGCAGAGTTCTGAAATTCTTTAAAATCAGTTTTCTGTTTAACCCCAAAATACTTATCCAAATTTGCACATAGCATTTTGTCCAAGTCTCAACGTGCCTTGATTTCAAGGTCGCATGAAATATTTATATGGCTACAATCAGAAATGAACACAATAAAAGGGATTGTGCTGGGTTTTGCCAGTGTCACAAATTGCAATTTTTTTTCCTAATTGGCAACAAAATATACTATCTGGAGATATTTTTGGTGGCAACATGTTTGGCTGATAAAAGCTGCATATACAGTCTTGGCTTTGGAGTGAAGAAATTCAAAGGCACCATGACAGGTCCTGCAGACTTGGATATAAAAATGCACTGGAATCTATTGTTACATAAACAAATCCTTGTTTCATTTTGACAAACCACCCCACAGTGCATTATTATATCATAATCTGCTTATGCTGGTGTCTGGCCTTGGTACTGTATGCTGTAATATAACCAAAATAGCCATGCAGCTGACTAGCTACACTCGATCACCTCTGAATGTGAGAACAAGGAATGACTACAGTCGATCAGAGGACAGCAATTAAAAAAAAAAATGTAACAGAAAAAAATAGTTTCCTGCAACTTCAAAGAAAACTGATTACCTTTGATGCACTGATATATACCAAGCAAATTAAAAAAATCTGTTTCAGTGTTCTACAATTACTTGATGTTGCCGCAGCAATAACAAATGGGCATTTGTTTGGTCCTTCAAAGATAGCCTTTAGCGGTGCCTTCAATAACACATACACCTTCATCAAAGCAAGTCAACAACCTTTGATCAAAGGAAGTCAGCAACAAACTTATTTAAAGCATTGTTTCATTTTTCATAGTTAATGGAACATATTTATTGTGCTGCGAAACTTTCCTGTTTGCAACAAAAAAGTCAGTATGGAGGACTCCTGCATGGGTAATTTTCTGTGTCGCAGATCAAAACTTTGCATCCAGATACGAGTAATTAAGCGTTTCAAAAATTTCTGGTCAGAACATCATTTTTATTTACCCTTTATTCTATGACTGCTCAGTGTGTGCTGTCCATAACAAATGTATTGTATGCACCAGTGGATGACATTTGCAGGACTACTGTTTATTGGTCAGTAATATTGTACCTATGTAAAATAAATATGAACTAGGTAGGCTGACAGGTTACTAATGTTACTCTCATTACTGAATCAAACTTGATAAATGTTTTGAGATTATCTTTGATGTTTATTATTGGAAGTTGAATAGGGAATCAATTATCACTTGATTAGAATAACTTTTGATCAAATATAAGTGGTTGTTTAATTGACCATCACATTATAATCAGTTAGAAAATCAAGTGGAAAATACAGCAGCTTGCAGATCAGTTGTCAAAAGTAAGTGGACAGATTTTAGTTGGGTTTTATTGGTGATTACTTTCTTTTAATCATCAAGACGTTTAAAAGTTTGAAATCAATGGTAACAGATTAAGTTTAAATCAAATATTGGCATTTGTTTGACCTGTTTCCAGATCAGGCAAAAATAATGTGTTTCCAGGTGGCCAACCATCCTTCTTTTTCTTTGCTGACCCTAGTTCTATTTCTCAGCGTTAAAAAAAAATATATATATAAAAAAAAACTGATCAAAAAGTTTATTTGTGCATCTGATTGAGCTGGTTTACCCTGGTACTTGAAGTGCATATATACTAATCATTATAATATCTATGTTATGAAGAAAAAATAAATGTAATAAAAAATTTCCAGAAATTGATTTGTGCATCTAATTGAGCTGATTTAACCCAGTACTTGAAGTGATTAGTACATTATATATTTGTGTGTGTGTGCGCGTGTGTGTGTGTGTGTATTTTTTTTTAAATTACCTACTAACCGAAATTTTAAAAACAGTGCAATAGGAAATTCAATTTTTTTTTGCCATGTAGTGTACTGGCCAAGTATGTTCTGACCTGTTACAAGTATGGTTTTTGACGATTTTATTTTACCAGTCCCATAAGATACGTTCAGACTTTGTTACCCTGAGCATATGTAAGAGAACTTATGGACACGAAATAATCTGTGTTGAATATGACACACCCCACTACTGCATGTTACAATAAAGTAGGTAGATAGAATGCTTATTTGATAGCACACTGAAAGAATCTGATCTTGTACTTTTCTTGTTTGGTTTTAGTTTTTGTTCTTCATAAACAATTTATGTGCAAAATTAATGTATCCACTATCGCAAATCATATGCTGCGATGTAGCATAAACTTTTATGTTGAGTAAAAACATTGACATATTTGTTCGTTAATGTGAAGATGTACTAATGTGTTTGCTTCTTATCAAGGAGTCTACGTGCAAATTTAACTTTGAGTACCGGTACATTTTTGGAGATGCAAGTTTCAAATGATTTCATTTTAAATCCAAAAGGTGAAACCCATATCAAGCATGTTACCAGCTGAGCACTGATATTATGATTGAAAAGATGTGCTAATTCGTACAGTTCAAAAAAAAAGATCAGTACCAGAACATTGTGCACACACAAAAATACTTAAAAAATTAATTTGTGGTGTCCTAACATATATGGTGTCACAGCATATATTGTAAACAAAGTAAATTGAAAATGTTTTCACTGAAGAATATCAGAGACAGTTTCAACACTCAGCAGTTAAAGGGGTCACGGGTGGCCAAGTGGTCATGTTGTCTTTTCAGATCTGTCCCATCTCATCTTTGGCTGTT
Source organism: Sinohyriopsis cumingii (assembly GCA_028554795.2). Lineage (NCBI taxonomy): Eukaryota > Metazoa > Mollusca > Bivalvia > Unionida > Unionidae > Sinohyriopsis > Sinohyriopsis cumingii. Next base: position 2,523,578 of record JAPYKE020000102.1, on the reverse strand, counting down.
TGGGTTCTAGTCTTGACTCAACCAATGTGGGCCTGTGAGAAAGCTTGCTGGTAACTTTCTGTGGGTCAGTATTTATTCCAGGTTCTTCCTCCAAATATACTGACTGCCATGTATAGCTTGATCATGTGCTGAAAAATGGAATTAAACCTCACAAAACCCTACACTCAGCAGTTAAAAGAAAGAAATATTTTTATTTTTGATTCTTGGAAACATTCTTTTGAGTGACTGTTGTTACTTTATGTGTGATTAGATGTCATACTGACATGAGTTGAACAGTACTGTGCTACTCAGTTATTAGTGTTTAGTAATTATGAAAGTGACAAATCTAATAATGTCAGGTACTTATAAAAGTTAAAAATCGAAAAAAATCCAGCAATTATGAAAGTGACAAATCAAATAAAATCCCGTAATTATCTGAGTGAAAAAACTAACGTCCAGTAATTATCAGTGATAAATATAATAAAATCCACTCATCATCAAAGTGAAAAATCTAATAAAATCCAGTAATTATTAAAGTGATAACATCTAACATTTAAGAACACATAGCGGTAAGGAATCAAATTCCAACTATGTCTATCGTAATTTGGGTATAAATATAAAGGCTGTGACAAGACTACACACATACCAACTATGTCAGTCCTAATTTGGGTATAAATACAAAGGCTGTGACAAGACTACACACATACCAACTATGTCTATCCTAATTTAGGTATAAATACAAAGGCTGTGACAAGACTACACACATACCAACTATGTCAGTCCTAATTTGGGTATAAATACAAAGGCTGTGACAAGACTACATACATCCCAACTATGTCTATCCTAATTTGGGTATAAATATAAAGGCTGTGACAAGGCTACACACATACCAACTATGTCTATCCTAATTTGGGTATAAATACAAAGGATGTGACAAGACTACACACATACCAACTATGTCTATCCTAATTTGGGTATAAATACAAAGGATGTGACAAGACTACACACATACCAACTATGTCAGTCCTAATTTGAGTGTAAATACAAAGTCTGTGACAAGACTACACACATACCAACTATGTCTATCCTAATTTAGGTATAAATACAAAGGCTTTGACAAGACTACACACATACCAACTATGTCAGTCCTAATTTGGGTATAAATACAAAGGCTGTGACAAGACTACACACATACCAGCTATGTCTATCCTAATTTGGGAATAAATATAAAGGCTGTGACAAGACTACACACATACCAACTATGTCTATCCTAATTTGGGTATAAATACAAAGGATGTGACAAGACTACACACATGCCAACTATGTCTATCCTAATTTGGGTATAAATACAAAGGATGTGACAAGACTACACACATACCAACTATGTCAGTCCTAATTTGGGTATAAATACAAAGGTTGTGACAAGACTACACACATACCAACTATGTCTATCCTAATTTGGGTATAAATACAAAGACTGTGACAAGACTACACACCTACCAACTATGTCTATCCTAATTTGGGTATAAATACAAAGGATGTGACAAGACTACACACCTACCAACTATGTCTATCCTAATTTGGGTATAAATACAAAGGCTGTGACAAGACTACACACATCCCAGCTATGTCTATCCTAATTTGGATACATAAAGATCTACTGCATTCCTCATATTCATTATTTGTCATTGTAGAGGATGAATATTTTTGAGGGAAGTATTCTTTACACCAGGTCATCATGGCACTTGTATAAACATGTATGACAGACATTTTAAAAGTGTCTCAAAGTTGATGAATCTATTCAAATGTATTCTAAACAATTCATCTGACTGGATTCTTAAAGGCATATAGCCATTGAAATTTTTTTTAGAAAAGGGCTAGCGCTTCATCTTGAAAATATTGGCTGTTTTAATGGCAGTGAGTACAACATCTGAATACCATGCTTACATTTATTTCAGAATGCTCTCTGCTAACAATTCCTTCTACAAACATTAATCAAACCTTTTGATGATAGCTTTAAATTTATTCAGTAAACAGTGTGAAATACACCACTTTTGAAAGTCTTATATTTAATGTCAGCTTTCTTGGGAATGTAGACTAGACAAATAACTACTTCTGAATAAAGATTTACACTAGTAGGCTAGACAAACAACCACTGAATAAAGATTTACACTGGTAGACTAGACAAACAACTACTAAATAAAGATTTATACTGGTAGACTAGAAAAGCAACTACTGAATAAAGATTTATACTGGTTGACTAGACAACTACTGAATAAAGATTTATACTGGTAGACTCGACAAACAACTACTGAATAAAGATTTATACTGGTAGACTAGACAAACAACTACTAAATAAAGATTTACACTGGTAGACTAGACAAACAACAACTGAATAAAAATTATACTGGTTGACTAGACAATCAACTGCTAAAGATATACACTGGTAGACTAGACAAACAACTACTAAATAAAGATTTATACTGGTGGACTAGACAAACAACTACTAAATAAAGATTTATACTGGTAGACCAGACAGACAACTACTGAATAAAGATTTATACTGGTAGACTAGACAAACAACTATTAAATAAAGATGCACACTGGTAGACTAGACAGGCAACTACTGAATAAAGATTTATACTAGTAGACTAGACAAACAACTACTAAATAAAGATTTATACTGGTAGACTAGACAAACAACTACTAAATAAAGATTTACACTGGTAGACTAGACAGACAACTACTGAATAAAGATTTATACTGGTAGACTAGACAAACAGCTATTAAATAAAGATGTACACTGGTAGACTAGACAAACAACTACTGAATAAAGATTTATACTGGTAGACTAGACAAACAACTACTGAATAAAGATTTATACTGGTAGACTAGACAAACAACTACTACTGAATAAAGATTTATACTGGTAGACCAAACAAACAACTACTAAATAATGATTAATAGTGGTAGACTAGACAAACAACTACTGAATAAAGATTTATACTGGTAGACTAGACAAACAACTACCGAATAAAGATTTATACTGGTAGACTAGACAAACAACTACTAAGTGAAGATTAATACTGGTAGACTAGACAAACAACTACTAAATAAAGATTTATACTGGTGGACTAGACAAACAACTACTAAATAAAGATTTATACTGGTAGACTAGACAAACAACTAAGTAAAGATTTATACTGGTAGGCTAGACAAACTACTGAATAAAGATTTATACTGGTAGACTAGACAGACAACTACTAAGTAAAGATTTATACTGGTAGACTAGACAAACAGCTACTAAATAAAGATTTATGCTGGTAGACTAGAGAAACAACTACTGAATAAAGATTTATACTGGTAGACTAGATAAACAACTACTAAGTAAAGATTTATACTGGTAGACTAGACAAACAACTACTAAGTAAAGATCTATACTGGTAGACTAGACAAACAACTACTAATGAATAAGAGCCAGCTCTCATCAAATGATCTGTTATATCCAAGTAAGAATAGTTCTCTTCAACGTGACACATGTGATTGGTGAAGTGGTTCAGAAAAGAAAGTGAATTCAAAGATGAAAATCCACACTGACAATTCTGCACTCAATCTGAGTCAGTGAGTGTCTAATTAGAATTAAAAAAAACTTGAAGTACTTTTTTTTTAAAAACACTATAGAAATAATACAGCATTTCAATTTGGCCCTGAATTTACATTTGTTATTGCAGTTAGAGATTAGGATTCTTGGTTATTATATTCCTTGTCTCTAGCTGGAACCTGTAAGGTTCATCTGTTTGGCAGTAGTAATCAGTATTTATTGAATGAATAGAAAAAGACTAAAAGAAATGGAAAAACATTTTGTTTTTCTTGATTGCAGAGATTTGACATAACCTGAATGATTTTATGCAATGCTTAAAAAATAATTGTTTTGCAATCATACTAATGATGCATATTTTGCAAACATGGTCTTGTTTATATATTTTTCAATTTATTTATGTATGCAATATTATCATGATACCTATTGTATTGAATACAATTAGCATGATGTGTACAGTGATACAATATGATTGGTGATGCCTAACTATAATGATAATGAGTCTAGCCTACATGATGTGTACAGTGATACAAAATGACTGGTGATGCCTAACTATAATGATAATGAGTCTAGCCTACATGATGTGTACGGTGATACAAAATGACTGGTGATGCCTAACTATAACGATAATGAGTCTAGCCTACATGATGTGTACAGTGATACAAAATGACTGGTGATGCCTAACTATAATGATAATGAGTCTAGCCTACATGATGTGTACAGTGATACAATATGACTGGTGATACCTAACTATAACGATAATGAGTCTAGCCTACATGATGTGTACAGTGATACAATATGACTGGTGATACCTAACTATAACGATAATGAGTCTAGCCTACATGATGTGTACGGTGATACAAAATGACTGGTGATGCCTAACTATAATGATAATGAGTCTAGCCTACATGATGTGTACGGTGATACAAAATGACTGGTGATACCTAACTATAATGACAATGAGTCTAGCCTATAAAATATATGAAGTTAAGCTCCTAATTTTGTATAATACTGATATTTAAAGTTATCATTTATGTATAACTAAATACAGTCATCTGTCACCAACTTATTCTCATTTGAATTATAATTTCCTAAGAATTATAATTTCATTTGAATTGTTCACTGATGAAGTTTAGCTGTATGCAGTACCTGCTATGTCTACTCACTTAAAGTCAAGTCAGACTGCAAATGACAAAGATCCTGATCTGCCATAACATAATGCACCTGCAGATAAGGGTCATTGTAGTTTGTTCTGCTGAATAATCCTAAGAAACTGCAAGATCCAGATCTGCCAGCATATTATGGGATGGCAGATCTAGGCCTGGTCAGCCTGCAGTTGGTCTGTCTTAAATGCAATTACAGACAGTATATGCAGCAAACATTTTCTATTTGTATTCACAAGTTTGATACATTTATTTCTATATGATTTGTATTCTGTCTCAGTACTGTCTCCTTAATCTTAATTAGACCGAGTTTTGAGATTTTTTTAATTCTCAAAACTGTCACATCATTTAGGATTGGTTTTTGTACGGTAAGAGTAAAGAACTCTTGTGGTAATATATGTGGTCTTAATATCAACACTTATAACAACAAAAACTCAAAATACCTTTATACTGTTTTTAAAACTCTAATAGCTTCATACATTTACATACACAGCCATACATGAATTCAGTGGTCTTGTATAAAAACTTCATAATGTCCGTGAAATATTTTCTTTTACCTCACTACTTACATTTGTTTTTGACTTGATGAATCTTGTACATAGGAAACTGGATGGACAAATTTAAAAAAACTGACGGCCCCGGACCAGAAACTGGTGGTGCTGGAAGCAGGCATTCTAGCTACTGAGCGCTCTGTGAGTGCAGTCCAGGATAAGTGTTAGAGATTGGTTTTGGGAATTCTTTAACCAAATAAAGACTGCTCAAAATTGTGCAGTTTATCATGCAAATTATGCCATTGCTTAAATGAAATTAATATAAGCCTTTGCAAACAACAATACTGTGAAATTGATTAAGACCCGGCCTACACAAATTTCACTTGTAGTTATGAAGATACAATTTTGATGCATTGTTTTCTTTTGTAGGGTTAACATAGATGGCCTTTTGGTCTACTTTCCCTATGACTATATCTACCCTGAGCAGTACATGTACATGTTGGAACTCAAAAGAACCCTGGATGCAAAGGTAAGAATTTTCATTCATAGGCAGGCAAACATACAGTTAAGATAGCTATTACAATTTCCTGTGTGTCTGCATTGTCAAAAGAAAATGCTCAGGTAATAATAATAATAGCAATAATAATAATAAAGACTTTATTTTGAGAACATTGGATGGCACTGGCATTAATAAAGTTGGAGACAAACAAAAATTGCCAACCTCAATATTTTGTCACCAATTTTTAACAAAATGTTGCCATTTTCATAATACAGTACTACCCATTTATCTCGATATCCCTTTTACCAACATAATATTGTCAACTTCAGTGGATTTAGAGATAAGTGGAGGAGGGCTACAGAATCAAATTTTGCATACCAGTGAAATTTGTAAGAGGTTAACTGACGTTAGTGAGCAGCCCTGACACTGAGAGAAAATAATTGAATTTTTTATTCATTGAAGGCAAAACTTATCTGACATACACGTGTGTATTGACAACCTACAGCTGTGTAGAAGAATCCATAATGCGTGAAATAAAGTATGTTTATATGAAACATCCATAAATTCTAGTATGGATCACATGTTAGAAAATTTATATATCATTCACATTATGTTAGAAAGCACAAATAAATAGTATGTAAAAAAAAATGTAGTCCTCATTTGATCTATACCACTCTCAATAAAACACTAATCAGTTCAATTCATGGTTGCCAGCAGCTCATGGCTGTATGGTTGTTTACATGCCACATGTACATGACCTAGTTTTTGGTCAGGTGTCTTGCTGAGGCTACCTTGGAGATGAAGCTTTTAATATTGAAATGAAAACACATGAACAAAATAAAAAGTTTAACAAAGATCATTGCAGCCAGATGTATATGGTTTCAAAAGATTCAAAATTTAATTTGCGTTTTATGCCACCCTTGGTAGTGACCATAAGCCTAAACATATTCTTGCAAAGTAGAAGCTTTTGCGACACAATAAAAAGTGTTTGAATCACTTTGGAAAATGCAACAATCAGTCAGCTTCTGTCGTTTTTATTTATGTTTGGTGCTGACTTCCTTTTGATGTAAGATGCTTTGTTTTTATTGAATATTGTAGATGACTTGCTTTGATGAAGGTTGCATGCATTTTTATTGAATATTTTAGTCGACTTGCTTTGATGAAGGGTGCATGTGTTATTGAAGTCACTGCTAAATGCAAACTTTCGAGGACCAAACATTAGGTTATTGCAGTGGTGACATCAAATAATTGTAGTAGAGCATTGAGATAGATTTTTTTTTTGGGGGGGGGGTCATTTGCTTAGTATTTAAATAGAACAATCAGTGCTTCAAAGATAATCAGTTTTGCAAAATTATGTTTTGCGTGCATTTTTAAAAAAATGTCATCGGAGAATTGATTGTAGTTGTCTGCATAATCGGATTATAAAGTATAAACATGCTTAAGATGCATTTGTAAATATTTTAAGACAATGATGTGTTTATGTAACAATAGATAGCTCCTGGTGCATTTTATATCCAAGTTTATGTCTTCCTTTCATAGTGCCTTTGAATTTCTCAACCCCAAACCCAAGATTATATATATACAAGTTTAAACAGCTGAAAAAATGTAAGAAAAACAAATCGCAATTTGCAACATTGGCAAGCCCAGTGCCATCTATGGAGAAGGTAACTCAGTTAGTTACAGAACTAATCTACACTGGGGCCTTCTAGCTGTTATGTATAATATATACAAATATATAAAACACGATGTAAAAAATCTGGCTTGACACTAAATAATCAAGTGATTTTAAACATTGAAGTATCAAGCCTGGAACATATGCACAGGCATCTGTGAACACATAAACAGATATAAAATGTCCTGCATTGAAAAATTAAACTGTGAAAATGGTGCAAAAGTACAGAAAAACAGGTGTTGTCTATATTATATTACTAGAACTGTATTTGTATTTGTAGGTACAAGATTTTCATGTTATGGAGGATAATTATTGATTTATCTTTTTTATATTCCCATCTTAAGAAAAAAGCTTAATGTGTTTTAATGTTGTCCATCTTACCGTTACCAATTTTGTGTCTGCATTTCAATGTTTGAAAACCTTTGTAGATGGCTTGCTTCTGGGGTAAAGAAGAACCCTATCAAAAGGTCATGGTCAATGACAAAAGAAGAAAAATGACTTCCACCACAATAATTTGAGTTATCCAATGAACAGTTACTAATTTATGTGGATGACTTGCTTTTGGGATAAGAAGAAAAATCTGTTGTTTTTTTACCAAAAGGATGAAGGTCAAGGTCACTGTGACAGAAAGAAGAAAAATAGTTTGAACACAATAACTTGAATTCTTCACCACCTACAGTTACATAATTCAAGGATGGGTTGCACTTGTGGAGAAGCCTATTTATTTGGGGGTAAAAAGGTAGAATACTGTGTTCACTGTAGCTGAAAGAATGCACAAGAACTTCAGTTTTTCATCATATACTTGGACCAAGCTTTGCGCTTCAATAATGAAGAACCTTAATGATTAAAGTATTTGGATGGCTTACACTAGGGACAAAGAAGAAGCACTTTCATTTTGGGTTCCAAAGGTCAAAGCTGAAGGTCAGTATAATTTTGAATTTTTTTCATTATTTGTTATGTATAATTATCATTTGTAATTGACTTTGTCCTGAATGAAGTTCATTATGTACCTGACTTTGGTAATTAATTCTGTAAACAAGATAATACATTGCTGTTATTTCTCTGTGAGTGTAAGTTAAATATTAGGATCATTATCTTAATCAGGGTCAAGGACATTGGTATTCCCACATGTTGTTCCTGATGTCACCATATTCTTTTTTTTATAATTTTACTAACAGATTTTACCTTGTTTACAACTTGAATTTTTTTAGAAATGAACTTTTTACTCTCATCCTGGTTAAACTTTTTGTCTTAGCTTCTTTTTAAATCTTGTTTACTGAAGAAATTACTTGGACTTGCTATAACATCTGAAGCAAAATAATTTTCATTGTTGTGTTCAATTTTTTATTTCAATTTATTCAAATTTATTATTCACTGGAAGTACAAAGTGCTCAATAAAATTCTTGGACAAACATTAACTTGGAATTATAGTGAATTCAGACAAGGACATCTTGGATTTATGTTAATGTGATTCATCAAAAGACTTGGCACATTTCCACATCACAGTTGAATCTTTTTGGAAGGTCACTGGAATTTAATTAGAATTGTATTCATTAGGACTGGTGACAGAACTTTTTTGGACTATTTTAGATTTAATTCTCAATACTGTAAATTATTTTTAAATTTTCATTTTGTGTTCATGCGAAATTAATTATTTGTTGAATTTTATAAAACTTTTTGGTTTTCACTTGTTTCTGTTACTTTGATTAAAACCATAGAGTCAATACAAATGAAAATGATTTTTGCACAGAAATGTCAGTTACGGACCAATACATTCACCACAGTTAGTGGATGGTTTGCACTTAAGGCATGGAAGAGGTTTGTTCATTTGAAGGGCTTAAGGTAAAAAAAAACAACCATGGTCATTGTGGTGCAAGATATATGGGTTATGAAAATAACATTTGTTCTAGCCCAGGTTCCTTGACCATTCTTTGCAAATGTCTGGCACTGAGGTTGCCATAGTTAAGAGACCTAAAGATTCAGGTATCTAAAGGTCATGGTAAGTTAGATATGAAAATAATAGTCTCTGCACATTAAGTTTAGTGTCTTAAGTGCCTGCAATGTGGACTATTAAAGATGGGACAAATTTACAATGTCCCCACCCTCTCATAAGAAAATTAAATAATCAGGGCTAAACATCTTGAGTGTGTTTTTTGTCTCAAATTTTGAGTTTCCTCAACATCTGAGATTTTTCTCAAATCCAGTTTCACAAAGAACACATGAGAAAAATCTCAACTCAGATTTGAGTCCACAATTATCTGAGGTTAGGGTTATGTTCCCTGAAGTGCTCAACTATGGCACTTGAATGATGTTATCGTTGATGTCATCAAAGGAATTGTTTGGAGAATTTTTAGGGACAGAGGTAACCCCATGGATATCAATGACAATGCTTTATTTGCTCACTTTAGATTTACTGGACTTAATTTTATTCATTGTAAATACTGTTACTAAAACACTTGATTCGGCTTTTACTAAGTGGAGCATGGCGTTGCTACCGCTCCACAAGGTGCTTTTGGCCTTACACTTTATTGCTACTGGCACTCACTTTATGCTCATTGGAGAGTCCTTGGGTGTGAGTGTAGCCAGTGTAAGCAGATGATTCCTTGTGTGTGAGTGTAGCTAGTGTAAGCAGATGAGTCATTGGGTGTGAGTGAGCTAGTGTAAGCAGATGAGTCGTTGGGTGTGAGTGTAGCTAGTGTAAGCAGATGAGTCCGTGGATGTGAGTGTAGCCAGTGTAAGCAGATATTTGAAGTGGCAACAGCCTTAGTGAGACAGGCAAAGAACTTAATACAATTTCCCCAACAAGAGGCAATATACGACGTCAGCAGGGCTTTTACAGAATGTCAGGTAAGATATTTTCCATTGATTTCAAGTATTTAAAAAATTATTCGTGTCCATCAATAGCAGCATCTGCTCCTCATACGTCATATGGCCAAGTAAAAACAGTGGATGATACCGGGTAGGCTTTGTACGAAAGGAAACATGCCATAATATTTATGCATAGTTTTTACTGTGAAGCCTGCAGTGTGTTATTCCATTACAAAGTATATGAATTGACTGAAGGTAGGACTGTGCGATTAAAAAATATTTTTTAACTTATGTTAATAAATTTATATGGGCTACAGACTTTGATCTAATGTCACATCAGGTGCATTGGAATTTGGGGTCGTGACAGTATTGTTGTTAATTATATTATTCACACCACAGGGGCTGGTACAGTTGCTTACAATTTAACTATCAGTCATACATGTATTATTATTATTTTGTTGTTGTTGTAGGGTTTAACACCATTTTTCAGCACACAATAGGCCATCATGGCGGCCAGTATGAATGGTGGAGGAAGAACCCGGGAAAGCCCGGAAAGAACCACCGACCCATCAGAAGCTACTGGCAAGCTTTCTCACATACCCACATTGGCCGAATCCGAGATTTGAATTCACACAGACAGAGGTGAGAAGGCAGTGATCAGTAACGGAGAGTGCTTTAGACCACTCAGCCACTCGGGGCCCCTGTATTATTATATATTGCATGTATGACTGATGGTTAAATTGTAAGCACCAATAAAAGACCCTGTGATTTGAACACCATCCCAACTAAAATCAAAAAGGGAAAGCATTAACAATGTAAACAAATACTTGCAACTTAGTAATTACATTAATTTATTGTTTCTAAATTGTTGACATAGGGTCCCCGACAATGAAAACTTGCTACCACTTCCACCAAGATGGAAGCACTTGATGTAAACAAACATACAGGCTACATACTGTCCTTTTTTGGTTTCTTTACTAGTCCATTTCAACAACAAAAATTCAGCCAGTATAACTTTTAATATTGCAACAACAAATTGAACAAATAAAAAAGTAACTCTTGTATATCTAAATAGATGGAAGTACAAAATGTATGCAACTGTTGAGATTATCAAATATGGTGGACTAAATCACATTTGTTGCTTGAAAACATATATTCATGCATGTAAATATGGTGATTGTATTACTTAAGAAACTAGTTTGATTCAAAATCGGTTTTAGCATTGACCAATAGAAAAAGATAACTAAACTTAGCATTTACTTACAACACAAACATTACTGAGTTTCATACCTTTTTTTTAAATAGAAGATACACATTATATTATCTTATGCATTTTTCAATTAAAAAAAATAACCCCAAAGTTTAGGCAGGCATATAATTTCCTATAAAATCGTGGCTTTTTCCCTCTTGTACCTATAACCATTGTTATATAGCTTTGACATGCCATGCACACAATTGGGGCAAATAACAAAGATAAATAAGTCTTACAATTTAGTTCAGCAATGTAATAAAATGGATTCATTAATGTAGAATCATAACACAGTTTCTTTTGCTGAAGGATATATCTTATAGATTTTGATGAACTACAGTGAAGAGCATGTGGTGGATAATTTATATACCTGTAAAATTATACCTGTGAATAGCTATGATTATATCTAGACTAAAATATCAAAATCAAGATGAAATTGGTCAGTTTAGCAACAGCAATTTAAATTCAAATTCACAGATACATTATTCATGAAAGGGTAAGCTTATTAACACATACTTGGGGTTGAGAATGTATTACTTAATGCTATCAGTATATTTTAATCCATTATATTATTAGAATCAGCTGTCATTGTGCCTAATTTTTCCCATTTCTGAACTTTATAATTGGTGATGTACATTAATAGAGTTCATAAATATTTATCTTTTATATTAAACAATAAAGATAAATGATATATTGCAGCGCATACTTGATGTTCATAATACAAAATACTTTTAAAATAAATTATGTACATTCATTACGGGATTTCCAAAATGTTCTTTGGGCAATGGATGGCACATTCATCAGGATTCAGGCCCCAATTTCTAATGAACAGGATTATGTAAAAAGAAAAGGATTCCATTCCCTTAATGTACAGGTAATTAATAAAGGAGGAGAATAATAATATGAGAGACACTTGGCACCAAATTTTGCAACATTATAATTGAAACTGCAATGGTCAATATATTGAAATGATACGGAAAATAGAGAAATACACATAAAGTGTAGAAAGGTGTTATATATACAAATCCTGGGAATTTAAAAAAAAATGTATTTAACATTAGATAATATTAAAATGATTAGTGTGCACTACAGTGTAAAATCATTTCATAATGTTGTTTTATTTTTAAAGTACTTTTATACCATATTTTACTGGTGGGTATGATGTAGGTATAGGTTCAGATGTTCATTTCATCAAACAAAAGTAACATTTGTTTATGTCTTTTGGAATCAAACCTTATATATGGATATGTATCTCCTGGACACAAAATATAATGATTTGGGATTTTTTGAATCATTGATCATAGGTAGGGTTGGTTGTAGAATATGTAATCTTACTGAGAAGATATAATTAAAAATTACAAGAATTTACCCTATCAAGAGCCAAAAACAAATATTTTTACATATAATAAATGTTATAAATATGATGATACTTTTGGCTGATAAATTTAATTGTGTTAATTTATCATTTTAATATAACATTTTAAACATCATTTAAGTAACCAATACCATTTCATATTTAATTCCTAATATTTTCAGGTGAATATGATGGATTTCTACTTGGTGTGTCTGGCTGTCATTGTCAGAAATTTCTTATGACACCATACAATGCACTGACCACAACTGCATGGAGGAAGTTCCTTATGACACCATACAATGCGCTGACCACAACTGCACAGAGGAAGTTCCTTATGACACCATACAATGCACTGACCACAACTGCACAGAGGAAGTTCCTTATGTCACTTTACAATGCACCTACCACAACTGCACAGAGGAAGTTCCTTGTGACACCATACAATGCACTGACCACAACTGCACGGAGGAAGTTCCTTATGACACCATACAATGCACTGACCACAACTGCACAGAGGAAGTTCCTTATGACACTTTACAATGCACCTACCACAACTGCACAGAGGAAGTTCCTTATGACACCATACAATGCACTGACCACAACTGCACAGAAGAAGTTCCTTATGACACTTTACAATGCACCTACCACAACTGCACAGAGGAAGTTCCTTATGACACCATACAATGCACTGACCACAACTGCACAGAGGAAGTTCCTTATGACACCATACAATGCACTGACCACAACTGCATGGAGGAAGTTCCTTATGACACCATACAATGCACTGACCACAACTGCACAGAGGAAGTTCCTTATGACACTTTACATTGCACCTACCACAACTGCACAGAGGAAGTTCCTTATGACACTTTACAATGCACCTACCACAACTGCACAGAGGAAGTTCCTTATGACACTTTACAATGCACTGACCACAACTGCACAGAGGAAGTTCCTTATGACACTTTACAATGCATTGACCACAACTGCACAGAGGAAGTTCCTTATGACACTTTACAATGCACTGACCACAACTGCACAGAGGAAGTTCCTTATGACACTTTACAATGCACTGATCACAACTGCACAGAGGAAGTTCCTTATGACACTTTACATTGCACCTACCACAACTGCACAGAGGAAGTTCCTTATGACACTTTACAATGCACCTACCACAACTGCGCAGAGGAAGTTCCTTATGACACTTTACAGTGCACCTACCACAACTGCACAGAGGAAGTTCCTTATGACACCATACAATGCACTGACCACAACTGCACAGAGGAAGTTCCTTATGACACCATACAATGCACTGACCATAACTGCACAGAGGAAGTTCCTTATGACACCATACAATGCACAGACCACAACTGCACGGAGGAAGTTTCTTATGACACCATACAATGTACTGACCACAACTGCACAGAGGAAGTTCCTTATGACACCATACAATGCACTGACCACAACTGCATGGAGGAAGTTCCTTATGACACCATACAATGCACTGACCACAACTGCACAGAGGAAGTTCCTTATGACACCATACAATGCACTGACCACAACTGCATGGAGAAAGTTCCTTATGACACCATACAATGCACTGACCACAACTGCATGGAGAAAGTTCCTTATGACACTTTACAATGCACCTACCACAACTGCACAGAGGAAGTTCATTGTGACACCATGCATTGCACTGACCACAACTGCACAGAAGAAGTTCCTTGTGACACCATACAATGCACTGACCACAACTGCACAGAGGAAGTTCCTTATGACACTTTACAATGCACCTACCACAACTGCACAGAGGAAGTTCCTTGTGACACCATACAATGCACTGACCACAACTGCACGGAGGAAGTTCCTTATGACACCATACAATGCACTGACCACAACTGCACAGAGGAAGTTCCTTATGACACTTTACAATGCACCTACCACAACTGCACAGAGGAAGTTCCTTATGACACCATACAATGCACTGACCACAACTGCACAGAGGAAGTTCCTTATGACACTTTACAATGCACCTACCACAACTGCACAGAGGAAGTTCCTTATGACACCATACAATGCACTGACCACAACTGCACAGAGGAAGTTCCTTATGACACCATACAATGCACTGACCACAACTGCATGGAGGAAGTTCCTTATGACACCATACAATGCACTGACCACAACTGCACAGAGGAAGTTCCTTATGACACTTTACATTGCACCTACCACAACTGCACAGAGGAAGTTCCTTATGACACTTTACAATGCACCTACCACAACTGCACAGAGGAAGTTCCTTATGACACTTTACAATGCACTGACCACAACTGCACAGAGGAAGTTCCTGATGACACTTTACAATGCACTGACCACAACTGCACAGAGGAAGTTCCTTATGACACTTTACAATGCACTGATCACAACTGCACAGAGGAAGTTCCTTATAACACTTTACATTGCACCTACCACAACTGCACAGAGGAAGTTCCTTATGACACTTTACAATGCACCTACCACAACTGCACAGAGGAAGTTCCTTATGACACTTTACAATGCACCTACCACAACTGCACAGAGGAAGTTCCTTATGACACCATACAATGCACTGACCACAACTGCACAGGAAGTTCCTTATGACACCATACAATGCACTGACCATAACTGCACAGAGGAAGTTCCTTATGACACCATACAATGCACAGACCACAACTGCACGGAGGAAGTTCCTTATGACACCATACAATGCACTGACCACAACTGCACAGAGGAAGTTCCTTATGACACCATACAATGCACTGACCACAACTGCATGGAGGAAGTTCCTTATGACACCATACAATGCACTGACCACAACTGCACAGAGGAAGTTCATTATGACACCATACAATGCACTGACCACAACTGCATGGAGGAAGTTCCTTATGACACCATACAATGCACTGACCACAACTGCATGGAGGAAGTTCCTTATGACACTTTACAATGCACCTACCACAACTGCACAGAGGAAGTTCATTGTGACACCATGCATTGCACTGACCACAACTGCACAGAGGAAGGTCCTTATGACACCATCCAATGCACTGACCACAACTGCACAAAGGAAGTTCCTTATGACACCATACAATGCACTGACCACAACTGCACAGAGGAAGTTCGTTATGACACCATACAATGCACTGACCACAACTGCACAGAGGAAGTTCCTTATGACACCATACAATGCACCTACCACAACTGCACAGAGGAAGTTGTTTATGACACCATACAATGCACTGACCACAACTGCACAGAGGAAGTTCCTTATGATACCATCAATGCACTAACCACAACTGCACAGAGGAAGTTCCTTATGACACCATACAATGCACTGACCACAACTGCACAGAGGAAGTTCCTTATGACACTTTACAATGCACTGACCACAACTGCACAGAGGAAGTTCCTTATGATACCATACAATGCACCTACCACAACTGCATAGAGAAAGTACAATGATGCCTTGTGTAGAGCCAGTGTTGTTATGGAACAAATATTGGGCATTCTAAAGACTGAGGCATTTCCCATGTTTGCATAATGGTATGAGAGTTTTTCCTAATAAAGCTCCCCAGTACACATTTTCCTGTGTTGTCCTTCATAACATAGGCATATACAAGGGGGACATCATTCCATAGGCATATACAAGGGGGTCATCGTTCCATAGGCATATACAAGGGGGACATCATTCCATAGGCATATACAAGGGGACATCGTTCCATAGGCATATACAAGGTGGATATCATTCCATAGGCATATAAAAGGGGGACATCATTCCATAGGCATACACAAGGGGACATTGTTTCATAAGTATGTACAAGGGGGACATCGTTCCATAGGCATATACAAGGGGGACATCATTCCATAGGCATATACAAGGGGGACATCATTCCAGCTGATGAATTAATTGCAGATAATGAAGAAATTTTAAATATTTACGAACCAGAGGATGGAAATGAATTGCGTGATTATTTATGCAGGACATTTTTTTCATGAATGAAGACAATTCAGTATAAATATATACACGAGATAAATAATACATTATCACATTTATACCATACAGATGTACTGAAGACAATTCAGTATAAATATGTGCATGAGATAAATAATACATTATCACATTTATACCATACAGATACACTGAAGACAATTCAGTATAAATATATGCATGAGATAAATAATACATCATCACATTTATACCATACAGATGCACTGAAGACAATTACTTCTGTAGAATTTTTTAAATATAAGACTTTATAAGAACTTTTTGGAATTTACTTAGATAATAGCATGTTGTCTTTTCCCGATATTTGTTGCAATAAAATTAGTGGTTAATAAATACTGAGTAATGTAAACATTCCTAAAGTTAATTTATTAAAATCAAATTAGGCAGAATCAAGGTTATCTAAAATAAAAACATACTATTTCCACTTTACAAACATGGGAAACTTGATAACTTAATAATAATAATAATACAAAGTATAGTAATTTATCCTTTTATATGGAGTTATAACATAATCATATCAAATGTAATGAATGACCATAGCACAACATTGTGTAATAACTAGTAAGCTTAATGACTTCATGTATATTGCAAAGTATGAAGTTCATTGCTTATAAGTGGATTAGAAACAAAATATAATCCCAATAAATCATTGCAAGAAATATATTTCATGCTGTTTAAGCCCTGTATGGCATAGCTGATCAGTATACCATGTACAAATCAAAACCAAGTCTTCAGTGCTACGTTATATTTCCCTTGTCAACTGTTCATTGTGAACATTACTTTTCTACTTAGAATAGAATCAAAACCAAGTCTTCAGTGCTACGTGATATTTCCCATGTCAACTGTTCATTGTCAGTATTACTTTTCTGCTTAAAATAGAATCAAAACCAAGTCTTCAGTGCTACGTAATATTTCCCATGTCAACTGTTCATTGTGAACATTACTTTTCTACTTAAAATAGAATCAAAACCAAGTCTTCAGTGCTACGTGATATTTCCCATGTCAACTGTTCATTGTGAACATTACTTTTCTACTTAAAATAGAATCAAAACCAAGTCTTCAGTGCTGCGTGATATTTCCCATGTCAACTGTTCATTGTGAACATTACTTTTCTACTTAAAATAGAATCAAAACCAAGTCTTCATTGCTACGTGATATTTCCCATGTCTCCTGCTCATTGTGAACATTTCTGCTTAGAATAGAATCAAAATCAAGTCTTTAGTGCTGTGTGATATTTCCCATGTCAACTGTCCATTGTGAACATTACTTTTCTACTTAGAATCAAAACCAAGTCTTCATTGCTACGTGATATTTCCCGTGTCAACTGTTCATTGTGAATATTACTTTTCTACTTAGAATCAAAACCAAGTCTTCAGTGCTATGTGATATTTCCCACGTCAACTGTTCATTGTGAATATTACTTTTCTACTTAGAATCAAAACCAAGTCTTCATTGCTATGTGACATTTCCCATGTCAACTGTTCATTCTGAATATTACTTTTCTATGTAGAATCAAAACCAAGTCTTCAGTGCTACGTGATATTTCCCTTGTCAACTGTTCATTGTTAATATTACTTTTCTACTTAGAATCAAAACCAAGTCTTCAGTGCTACGTGATATTTCCCACGTTAACTGTTCATTGTGAATATTACTTTTCTACTTAGAATCAAAACCAAGTGTTACACAAATCTTAGTGAAAAGAACTTGAATTTGCTAAATGCAAATGTCTGAGAACAGGCTGAATATAAATGAGTTGAACTTTACCAAAGCCTTGGAAAATCCAAAAGAGCAAAAGTGAGAAAGATGTAGAGTTATAGCCTGCATGTTTTGTAGCACATTTAAGACCTGTGTGATTCATTAACCTTCCAAAAAGTTATAAAGCTTCTTTGAATTATTGATTGATGAAACTGTAAATGTACTGCTGTTATGACGATGATGGTTTATGTTCATGCATTTTCTTCCATCCAGCCAACAATGTATACACCTATCCATGCACTATCAAGCCTGAATTTAATACATACACTTCCATCTGTGTATGACGTAGATACAACACAGAATTCTCTGTGAAGTTTGTTGTTGCTGTTGTTTTGGGGTTTAATACCATTTCTCAGTGCATGATAGGCTATATGTGTCGGCCAGTATAACTTGTGGAGGAAGAACCTGGGGGAAACCCTGGTAAGAACCACATACCCAGCAGAAGCTATTGGCAATTTTTTTACATGTCCATGTTGGCCAAGTACAAAACTCAAACCCTTGCAGACAGGTGAGATGGCAGTGATCAGTAGAGGCAAGCACTTTAGGCCACCGGATCACACCTATGTGAAAGCAAACTATTCCTTTTTCTTGGGACAAAAGTAAAAGTTTTTCCCATGTTCCTAGACTTCTCACTTCTGAAGGATAATTCTATGAAATTATTGCCCCAGAAAATTTTGAAATTATGAAATGTCATCCAGTATACTCTTGGAATACATGCTATGTATAGTATGCCTTTTGACTTCTCAAAGAAATTAATGTGAAATTTTTGTCCCAGAACATTTTGAAATCAGGAAATATCATCTCAGTACATGGTATGTCTGTTATACTGTCTCAGTTATTTCAGGCTTGAATCTTTTATTAACAGAAATAAATGTACCCCTACTTGTAAATCATATTCAGCAAATTACAGCAGTTTAGTCTCATGTTATATTTTAACAGTTGTCTGCTTTACTATGAGGTTCACAGTAGACTTCAAAATTTGTCTCCAGATGGAGCCCTCTGTGGAATAGTCCAACAAGCAGTTTAGGAAAGTAGGGTCTCTCTTGTTGTTTTCATCAAGATTGATTTTATTTTTATATTTCAGGGTCATTGTCCACTAGAGATGCCCTCTGGGACAGGGAAGACTGTGTCCCTGATTTTATTTTTATATTTCAGGCTCATTGTGCACTAGAGATACCCTCTGGGACAGGGAAGACTGTGTCCCTGATTTTATTTATATATTTTAGGGTCATTGTGCACTAGAGATGCCCTCTGGGACAGGGAAGTCTGTGTCCCTGATTTTTTAAATATATTTCAGGGTCAGTGTGCACTAGAGATGCCCTCTGGGACATGGAAGACTGTGTCCCTGATTTTATTTTTATATTTCAGGGTCATTGTGCACTAGAGATGCCCTCTGGGACATGGAAGACTGTGTCCCTGATTTTATTTTTATATTTCAGGGTCATTGTGCACTAGAGATGCCCTCTGGGACAGGGAAGACTGTGTCCCTGCTTGCTCTGATCGTGGCTTACATGAGGGTTGGTACATTGTCTCATTCCATTTTCTCACCCTTACTTGAAAGTAGGAGACATTCAAGACATTTTTTAATGAATTTCAGTTTTTAGAACGCAAGTAATGCATTTTGAAAATACTGACACATTTTAAATGAATTTCAAATTAGCATGAAGTTTTGAAATTTAGAGGTAAAAGGACCTTTGTGGCTGTTATTATATTCAAGTAATCAGCAGACATTTTAGAGGACTTAAATTTCTAAAATGTTTAGAGTTAAAGGAGTATATTACTGTTATGTTGCAATACTATTCAATACTATTCAATGTTTTTAGAAAATTTATATTATCAGGAACATGTTTTATAAATTGTAAAATTTAAGATTTTTCTTACAATATATAGATAATAATAGCTGAATACATGATACAAGAAATAAATTGGTAATTTTAACAAAAACTCTTTATGCATTGTAGAAAAATGCTGATATTCTTTGGAAGATACTTCTTAAATTTGTATCTTATTTTCTCCGACAGGCAAATCCAAATGATGTGACCAAACTTATCTATTGTTCTCGAACTGTGCCAGAATTGGAAAAGGTACTGGTTGATACATTTTTGTTTAGTGTGACACTATTTGTGGCAAAGAAATACTTGAATATTAGATCTGTAACACTATATATGACAAAGAAATGCTTGGATGATTAACTCTGTAACACTATATATGACAAAGAAATGCTTGGATTATTAACTCTGTAACACTATATATGACAAAGAAATGCTTGGATGATTAACAATGTAACACTATATATGACAAAGAAATACTTGGATGATTAACACTGTAACACTATATATGACAAAGAAATACTCGGCTGATTAACACTGTAACACTATATATCACAAAGAAATACTCGGCTGATTAACACTGTAACACTATATATGACAAAGAAATACTGGGCTGATTAATACTGTAACACTATATATGACAAAGAAATACTTGGATGATTAACACTGTAACACTATATATCACAAAGAAATACTCGGCCGATTAACACTGTAACACTATATATCACAAAGAAATACTGGGCTGATTAATACTGTAACACTATATATGACAAAGGAATTCGTGGCTGATTAACACTATAACACAATATATGACAAAGAAATACTTGGCTGATTAACACTTTAACACAATATATGACAAAGAAATGCTTGGATTATTAACAATGTAACACTATATATGACAAAGAAATGCTTGGATGATTAACACTGTAACACCATATATGACAAAGAAATACTTGGATGATTAACAATGTAACACTATATATGACAAAGAAATGCTTGGATGATTAACACTGTAACACAATATATGACAAAGAAATCCTTGGCTGATTAACACTGTAACACTATATATGACAGAAATGCTTGGCTGATTAACACTGTAACACTATATATGACAAAGAAATACTTGGCTGATTAACACTGTAACACTATATATGACAAAGAAATATTTGGCTGATTAACACTGTAACACAATATATGACAAAGAAATGCTTGGCAGATTAACACTGTAACACTATATATGACAAAGAAATCCTTGGCTGATTAACACTGTAACACTATATATGACAGAAATGCTTGGATGATTAACACTGTAACACTATATATGACAAAGAAATACTTGGCTGATTAACACTGTAACACTATATATGACAAAGAAATACTTGGCTGATTAACACTGTAACACTATATATGACAAAGAAATACTTGGATGATTAACACTGTAACACTGTATATGACAAAGAAATTCTTGGCTGATTAACACTAACACTATATATGACAAAGAAATACTTAGCTGATTAACTTTGTAACGCTATACTTGATAAAGAAATACTTGTATGATTAACTCTTTTACTCCTAATGCATCAATTTCTCATTTGTATTTAAGATTTCGTCAGTTGCATTGGATTGAACCATACCAGATGACATAATACTGTACAGAAAAATCATAATTCTTTGCATAGCTGAGGGCACCAGATGACATAATACTGTACAGAAAAATCATAATTCTTTGCATAGGTGAGGGCACTACCCCTCCCAAGTGGATGGTCACATCAACACAGGGTTTTCACTTAAAGACTTGAGAGTCCAGTGTAGAGATTTGATGTAGAGTTGGTCCACTACCCCTCCCAAGTGGGGTCACATCAACATAGGGTTTTTCGCTTAAAGACTTGAGAGTCCATTGTAGAGATATAATGTAGAGTTGGTCCACTACCCCTCCTAACTGAATGGTCACATCAACACAGGGTTTTCACTTACAGACTTGAGAGTCCAGTGTAGAGATTTGATGTAGAGTTGGTCCACTACCCCTCCCAAGTAGATGGTCACATCAACACAGGGTTTTCACTTACAGACTTGAGAGTCCAGTGTAGAGATATGATGTAGAGTTGGTCCACTACCCCTCCTAACTGGATGGTCACATCAACACAGGGTTTTCACTTACAGACTTGAGAGTCCAGTGTAGAGATATGATGTAGAGTTGGTCCACTACCCCTCCCAAGTGGATGGTCACATCAACACAGGGTTTTCACTTACAGACTTGAGAGTCCATTGTAGAGATATGATGTAGAGTTGGTCCACTACCCCTCCCAAGTAGATGGTCACATCAACACAGGGTTTTCACTTACAGACTTGAGAGTCCAGTGTAGAGATTTGATGTAGAGTTGGTCCACTACCCCTCCCAAGTAGATGGTCACATCAACACAGGGTTTTCACTTACAGACTTGAGAGTCCAGTGTAGAGATTTGATGTAGAGTTGGTCCACTACCCCTCCCAAGTGGATGGTCACATCAACACAGGGTTTTCACTTACAGACTTGAGAGTCCAGTGTAGAGATTTGATGTAGAGTTGGTCCACTACCCCTCCCAAGTGGATGGTCACATCAACACAGGGTTTTCACTTACAGACTTGAGAGTCCAGTGTAGAGATTTGATGTAGAGTTGGTCCACTACCCCTCCCAAGTGGATGGTCACATCAACACAGGGTTTTCACTTACAGACTTGAGAGTCCAGTGTAGAGATTTGATGTAGAGTTGGTCCACTACCCCTCCCAAGTGGATGGTCACATCAACACAGGGTTTTCACTTAAAGACGTGAGAGTCCATTGTAGAGATATGATGCTGAGTTGGTCCACTACCCCTCCCAACTGGATGGTCACATCAACACAGGGTTTTCAAGAAAAGACTACTGATAATGTCTAGTTTGACCTACTTGAAAATGGCTCCTTGAGTGGCATCTTGAAAATCTTGTATTGTTACTCTTCCTGAATGGATGATTCTATCGAAATGGGGTTTTCACTTAAAGACATCTTATGATGTCTAGCTGGTCCTCAATAAAAAATAAAACCAATTTGACATCAAAGATGGCAGCATTGGCAGCCATCTTCAAAATCTTGTTTTCACAACTCTACTTAAACAGAAAGTCATGTTGACATAGGGTTTTCACCAGAAGGCTTATTATAATGTCATAAATGAAAATAGTGCTGATCTTAAGTCCAGTATGGCTGCCATAACAGATACTAATGAATGGAAAGTCACATCCTGAAAATACTGTTATCTCAGCTACTCTCTAAATGGTGGGCATATATATATATATATATATATATATATATATATATATATATATATATATATATATCCACATGAAGTTTTCAGCTATGGACTTATAATGATACCTGGTTGATCCTAACTGAAAATGGTCCATCCAATATGGCTTCAATGATGACTGTCTTAAAAATCTTTTTGTCAGTAATTCCCCTGAATGGATGATCATTGTGACATAGAGTTTCACCAAAAGACTTCTAATGATATCTGCTTTGTCTTAAATGAAAATAGTGTCAAGCTGGCATCCAGTATGTGTAACACAGCAGCTAATTTGAAAATCTTGTTATTGCTGAGGAATATTAATCATGGTTTTAACACTTGACAGTTAAAAGGAAGAAATGTTCTCTGGAAAATCTTTTCATCGTGTATAGTGTCAGTCTCAGAGGGAATACATCCGCAGATGTATGAGATAGAACTTGTTTAAAGTTTAGAGAGTAGTGAAGTTAGTCTTGTATGAATGTTTAGCAAAGATTGTAGTAGAAAGCATTTTCACTAACGATGGACTCCATGTACACCTTGCAGGTTGTAGAGGAATTGAAATCTCTGATGGTGTATTATGAAAAGACACTGAAGGAGAAACCCAACATCCTGGGCCTGGCCCTTAGCTCACGGAAAAACCTCTGTATTCATTCACAGGTAACTTGCATGCATCACAGGTGCTAATGAAAGATATCTTGAATCTGGCCACCATGTCACAGAGATGCTCAGTATTTTAAGGCCTAGGTAACATGAGTAGTTGGCAGGTACAAATTAAACACAGAGCATAGGAACATGTAAAACTCAGTACACTGAACTTGGTCTGCAGCTCACACGATATTTTTTGCTTCACTCACAGGGTATATGCACAAAGAGAAAGAGACAAGGACAATGACATGAAAATACTTCAGGCACTGATAACAGTAAAAGAAATGAAATAATGTCATTTGCCTTGTGATGTTGCAATCATAATTTCATTGCATGCTGCCATTTTACCTAAAAGAGCTACATTTCCATACTGGATGTTGATCTTATTTAACTTCAGTCTTTTCTAATTACACCCCATTGTTTTATTTCATAATTCCCTTTTCTAATTACACCCCATTGTTTTATTTCATAATTCCCTTTTCTAATTACACCCCATTGTTTTATTTCATAATTCCCTTTTCTAATTACACCCCATTGTTTTATTTCATAATTCCCTTTTCTAATTACACCCCATTGTTTTATTTCATAATTCCCTTTTCTAATTACACCCCATTGTTTTATTTCATAATTCCCTTTTCTAATTACACCCCATTGTTTTATTTCATAATTCCCTTTTCTAATTACACCCCATTGTTTTATTTCATAATTCCCTTTTCTAATTACACCCCATTGTTTTATTTCATAATTCCCTTTTCTAATTACACCCCATTGTTTTATTTCATAATTCCCTTTTCTAATTACACCCCATTGTTTTATTTCATAATTCCCTTTTCTAATTACACCCCATTGTTTTATTTCATAATTCCCTTTTCTAATTACACCCCATTGTTTTATTTCATAATTCCCTTTTCTAATTACACCCCATTGTTTTATTTCATAATTCCCTTTTCTAATTACACCCCATTGTTTTATTTCATAATTCCCTTTTCTAATTACACCCCATTGTTTTATTTCATAATTCCCTTTTCTAATTACACCCCATTGTTTTATTTCATAATTCCCTTTTCTAATTACACCCCATTGTTTTATTTCATAATTCCCTTTTCTAATTACACCCCATTGTTTTATTTCATAATTCCCTTTTCTAATTACACCCCATTGTTTTATTTCATAATTCCCTTTTCTAATTACACCCCATTGTTTTATTTCATAATTCCCTTTTCTTATTACACCCCATTGTTTTATTTCATAATTCCCTTTTCTAATTACACCCCATTGTTTTATTTCATAATTCCCTTTTCTAATTACACCCCATTGTTTTATTTCATAATTCCCTTTTCTAATTACACCCCATTGTTTTATTTCATAATTCCCTTTTCTAATTACACCCCATTGTTGTATTTCATAATTCCCTTTTCTAATTACACCCCATTGTTTTATTTCATAATTCCCTTTTCTAATTACACCCCATTGTTTTATTTCATAATTCCCTTTTCTAATTACACCCCATTGTTTTATTTCATAATTCCCTTTTCTTATTACACCCCATTGTTTTATTTAATAATTCCATTTTTGATGTACACACCCATTTGCCAATTGTATATTGTTAAGATGTTGTCTGGATGTGTGTCTGTCCTAATCAAGTATCATCATTATTTGACATAAGTTCTGGTAATTATTCATTACATATTTTATTTCAGACAGCTTATTAGTACTAAATGCTTTAAAGGAGCACTGCTGCATAATAAAATAAAAAAAATTTATGCAGAAAACTCAGAAAGAGGTTTGTTCTTATAAAAACAGCTTTCTGAGCTTAGTACATGTCAAACATTTGAATACTTTAAGGAAAACTTTCAGATTGAAGAGTATCATTTCATTTCCTAAGTTCTAGAAATTGTACACAGGGATAATTTATTCATATTCAAACTGCGACTGTTACCATAGAAGCTGATGACTCCATGTAAAGGTGAGAGTGGCAAGAAGATAGGGTTAGTTTGATCAGGATGACAGGGAAAGAAGAAATAGCAGAAAGTACAAAAAGATACATAGAGCTACAACCTGTGGAAAATGGCTTACAGTAAGAAAGAGAGGCATCCCAATACAGTTATACAAAGAAAGAGCTACAACCTGTGGAAAATGGCTTAAAGTAAGAAAGAGAGGCATCCCAATACAATTATACAAACAATGGATTAAAAATTATACTGTAATTTCTAACTGATGCTAACTGTAAATTCAGTGACAGTGATATTTTACATTAGTGATGGAGTAATGGATATGCATTCAATATAATGGATCTTGTTAATGTTATTGGAAATTAATGTGAAGAGTGAAAGCATAAATAATCTTATCAGTCTGACCTTTAAATGAGTGCATGACTGCAGAACTAACAACTATTTCTAATGTCATTAATATTATTTAATTCAGACAACTGCAATGGTTAAACAGCAGATCAGTTGCTTTATTCAGTATGGTTTTGTTGCTCATTGTATGAACTTTTAGATGCAGCAAGGCATCATACATGAATTTGTTTTAGTTTATATTTCAAATTCATTTTTTCTCGCAGGTATTACATTACATAAAGGACCTTTAAAATGACTGTTTAACAGACTTATTAAAGCCAGTTTAGCAGAGGCCTGGCATTGACTCTGATACATTAGATTCCAAACCTATTTTGTCTCTTTAGATATATTGTAAACTTAGCTTACACTGATAGAAATGTAAACTTAGCTTACACTGATATAAATGTAAAGTTAGCTTACTCTCATAGAAATGTAAACTTAGCTTACACTGATAGAAATGTAAACTTAGCTTACACTGATAGAAACATAAACTTAGCTTACACTGATAGAAATGTAAACTTAGCTTACACTGGTAGAAATGTGACTGTTATGGTGAAGAATTCTATCGACATTTTTACCTGTAGGGTGAAGAATTCTATGGACATTTTTGCCTGTATGTTGAAGGATTCTATGGACATTTTTACCTGTAGGGTGAAGAATTCTATGGACATTTGTACCTTGATCAGTTCTATACTTTACCTGCAGAAGAAATGGGTTTAATTTCAGTTTACAAAATACTTTTAAATTTTTGTTCTTGTGAAGAAGAAAATTATGTTTTGTGTGAACGTTTGCAAATAAAATAATGTTGCTGTCAAGTATAATTAGATATAATATTTCTTCTGCGGTTGAATGGAAAGTTAATAGTTTAATAATGTTTTATATTGTTTATAGTTGTATCAAAATTGAAAAGTTATATTCATAAAGTGATGTGTGGAGATATTAGTTACATCAAATTCAAATATACATGTATGCCAGTTTATTTTGTAACTCTCATTTCATGAATATTTTTAGTTTTAATAGTGTCTTTGAAATCGTTTCATAAATGTCATTGACAGTTATCATGTTTAAATTGTAAAACAAAAAGTGAAAAAAGAGTTTTATCCCCATGCAAAAGGTTGGGTTAATACCTTGCTGTCTGTCTATCCCCCCCAACCTATTAGTAATGTAGTGTATCCCCATCACCATTAAAGACAGACAACTTTGGGGTTAGTCCCGAAGTACACATTGGTCATAAAATTGTAATTATGAGTATTCGGATGGGATCAGTGTCTCAGGAAATATTTTTCTTCTCTAAAAATCTAAATATTTAGGGCAATGCTTGTGGAAATCTACAATTTGGTTTATGTCATCTTCAGGGCCAGGGCTGTTACACTGCCTGGTCCTTCCCCAATAATGATCCTTGTGGGTATGGTGCCCCTGGGTTACAACTTAAAACTGTTGAGATCCCCAAGTAATAACCATATGCTTGAAGGACAGTAGACAGAACCAGACATACTGGTATATCCAGTATGGACCATTGGTCATGTCCCTTATGTCGTTGACACTCCCCTGGTTAATAACTTAGACATGGTTGAGATCCCCACATTCTAACCATATTTGATTTGAAGGACATGAGAGGAAATTAGACATATTTCTAGCACAGACCCTGTAGAAGGAGATTTGCTTTCTGTTATTAAGAAAACTGTTTAGATCCCCAGCCTATAACTATATATAGGTTTGAAAGGCATGTGGAGACAAAATTACACATGTATCCAGCACAGACCCCGGGTTGTGCTCCTGTGGTTGGGAATTTGACCCTGGCTCAGAACATGGAAACTGTTACGATCTCCACCCTAAAACTATATATGGATATTTTATGTACAAGGGAATAGATGCAGTAGGGTATTTACCCTAGTCATATAACTTGAAAACTGTCAAGATCCCTATTCTGTGTGTGAATGTTTGTGTGTGTGCGTGAGCATACATGTGTGTGTATGAGCAAGCATGCGTGTGTGCATTCATGTGAGTATTGATAAATTTGAGCCTGTAGCAGGACATACATATGGCTGACTATATTGGACATGTGGGGTGTGCTGTGTCTTATGTAAGACAAGGCTATAAAGTCTGCCACTTTCATCATTATATTATGTAGGTCAAAGGTGGACATTACTCTGTTTGAGCTGTAACTTGCAAACTTTTAATAAAGTAATAGACACATAACTTAGCGTAATAGTACATCATGACTTGATGTTGTCCTTTCATGGACCCATCTGTAATGCCAGGTCTTGTCCAAACTGTCACCTAGACACTTTTGTTACAGATAATGGAATTAATGTTTCCCCTGTAAAATGAGGGTGTATCGTGTACCTGTCATGTGTATCAATAGTCCTCAGCAGGATCAGATTCATGTGTAAAGTTTACTCGCTTTTTGTATTAGTACTGTAACACTAAAGTCAATGATGGTAGTTTAAGTCTTATGTTTAAATTATAATTTTTTTAATGTGTCATTTATTTTTCATGGTATATTCATCAAGTTTTAGATAATAGATAAACCTTTTTTATTTTTGTTTCATTATTTTAGCTCTCATATTCTCAAAGAAAATGATTTAAAAATGAATGTATGATTAAGTATTATAAATCAGTTTTTTTTTAATTGTTGGCCTGTATTCAGCAGATGTGTAAGTAATGAAAATAAAATATTTTGGATGGTGTGTCTCGTACCACTATCAAGATTCTGCAAAGTTTAGGTCACAGTCGTCTCAAGGTTACTTATTTGTGATGTCCTGATTGTAATTTAAAACATTAAAAGTAGTAATATCAAACACTTAGTTATCAATCAATATACAATTCATTTAAACATTCCCGGATTATTTTTAGGCAAGTTCTGTTTTTTGGCAGCTTCCATAGCAACCACAATGAGATACAATTTATCACATCTTCCCAAATTGCACACTGGTAACATTTCAGTCACAGATTTGGAGGAAATATTCATCATGTCGTAATCCACAAACAAATGTGTATATCATGGTTTTGATGACAGCCAGGTGAGAAACGTAATTTTCACAACTTGAAAACTGCTTTGTTTAATGTAATCAAACTTTCCAAATATGTTCAATGTGACATGTTTTAGTTAATGTTGTTTCATATAACTTCCATAGCAATCATGAACCTTTGACATTATCTTGTTGGAAACCTGTTTTATTATTTTTAAAAACTGATGGCAATTAAAGTGAAACTTTAGAAGTGAAAGAAATATCTTTTACATTTTCTACAATAGTTGTATCTATGGAGAACCAGAAACTGTCTGCTAAGGGACCAACCATTTATGGAGGTACAGGGGATGGAGGCACCTTGGATTTTCTTTCAAACCAGAATTTGTTTCTCTATTACCTGAAGATATTTAATTATTTTCAACTTGTTAATTGGAAAGGAGGTTCTTTTTCCACAAATGAAAGCAAGATTTTCTTTTCAAGCTAACTGAGGGCTGAAAATTTTGTAATTTGTGTGTGTGGGGGGAAGGTAAAGTATCCATTCCCCTCTGAAAATT
The DNA here is from genome assembly GCA_028554795.2 of Sinohyriopsis cumingii. Classification (NCBI taxonomy): domain Eukaryota; kingdom Metazoa; phylum Mollusca; class Bivalvia; order Unionida; family Unionidae; genus Sinohyriopsis; species Sinohyriopsis cumingii. Next base: position 2,493,331 of record JAPYKE020000102.1, on the reverse strand, counting down.
GAATGTGCAGTCCTTGAGTTTAATTCAACTCCGAGAGAAATCTCTGAACCCAGTTTAACTGCAAATTGCTGTTAGTATTTGTTTTACTGTTATTTCATTGCAAGTACAGTGAGCACTGCTTGCTACTTTTGAAGTATGTTTTATTTACCCATAGAAAATTTACTTATTTTTTTGTGTAGGAGACAAGAGTTTTGACCTGTTAGTTCTTTTGAAGTATGTTTTATTTACCCCTAGAAGAGTTACTTCATTTTTTGTCTTGGAGGCAAGAGTTATAACCTGTTAAAAATATATTCTGTTATAACATGCCATGAAGTTGAGGCATATGGGATTTACATTGTCAGTCTATGTCTGTGGGTCCATCTGTTTTACTTGACCATGCTAAAAGTCCTATATAGTTTCAGTTATTAAAATTTAACTTGCTCTATTGGTGAAATTGGATGAGGTTGTGTTTACCGTATCAATAAACAGATAGATGGCTTATCCTTTTATTCTTTATGAGAGAGTGCTGGAGATGTTATAATGTAAACTTTCATTTGGTTACACTTTGAGATGACCTGCACAATTTTATTACACAACAATTACTATTTTTATCCACCACTATAAAACTGCATATAAAAACTGCTTTACTTCAAGGAGAGTACATTAAAATGTATTAAACTATTTCATCACATCAACAACACCAGTACTTTGTTTTTTATTATCACATAATGTCGAAGCAGCATGCTCTCTTATGCCGTTTATGCCTTAGGTTGTTATTTTGATTTGTCATGTAATCATATTACACATGGTCAACTTTATTTTTAGACCAAACAAGCCCTATGTACGTTGAAGTTTGAATGTCTTAAACATGATTTTCAGTCTTAAAACATGATTTTCAGTCTTAAAACATGACTTTCAGTCTTAAAACATGACTTTCAGTCTTAAAACATGATTTTCAGTCATAGAACATGATTTTCAGTCTTAAAACATGATTTTCAGTCTTTTTAGATTGAACACAAGCTTATTTTCAAATATTTTTGACCATTCAAATAAAAGAAAATGGAGAAAGCAAAGTAAAAATTTCAAAATGTATATAGTAGTGCTCTTTTAACATGGTAACCATAGTTACTTTTGAGTTACATTTATTTTGTTTTATACATATGTTATAAATGACTTTGTGTCCATCATGTTATTTGCCAGTTTATTTTTTCATTAGGTGTTGAGTACAGAGATTAAATGAGGTCACTGTTTTGCATCAGTGGCTTGCTTTTAGACTTTAGGCAGAGATCAGTGAGGAAACAGGTACTATAGTAAAAGTCACGCTGGTCATATAGGCATTCAACACTGACTTTTTCAGTAATGGGAGTAATTTTTTAGAATTCGATTCTACATACCTATAAGTGGCAAGTATTCACTTCATTTTGGATTCTTATACATCCACATTCCTTTGGAAGGTTGTTATTTATATGCCCCGAGAAGTGCATATGGCAAAATCAGTGTTAAACTACGTAGACATTTTTTGAGGAAATGAACCTAAAGGTGTGATCCAGTACAATCCAGATTTGATGTCACTTTCTGTGATGTCACAATGAAAGCTATTCATATTGATAAAAAAACATCTTTACTACCCGATATTGTGACAATTCCACTCGAAGTGCCCTTTTCTTGACCCATGTTTAGCACATTCCACCATTGCGAAAGACCACATAGATCGATAGTTTTCATCTGGAAGTTTCTTGATGACATTTAAGGTGCAGAGTATTCAAAAATCAGGATTAAATAGACTTTGTTTGAAGAAAATTAGTGTTAAAATTTAAAAGAACAATTTATATGAAATTTGAAATGAGTAAATGTGCATACATGACCTGTGTGACTTGTACTATAATTATTGTGTGATAGAGTTATTTAGTTATTTAATGTAACATTTTTGTTGCAGGAAAAACAGATGATAAAATCTTGCAGTTCAGTTTTACTGTTTCTTAAAAATACAAAATTAATTTCAAAACATGTTTGTATGTCAACTGTAGGTATCCTTAGAGCGAGATGGCAAGGTTGTGGATGCACGCTGTCACAGTCTCACAGCTTCCCATGTCAGGGCTCAGCACAAACATAACCCAGACATACCTGTTTGTGGATTCTTTGAGGTACCATAGGATAAATATTTTTTCTTTTCATATTTTTGTCATGCCTGCCATAAGGTGGAGCTTGTTATGTTGTGCTGTTGACTAACCTTAGTTATTCATCATCTACAGTTCAACATCATAGTCACTGTGAATAAAATTGGTTTCCACACAGTAATCTAGATTTTAAAGTTACCAAATTTTTCAGATGAATTGCATTTGGGGCAAGGTATAATGCTACTTCTTTTGGTCTCAAAATGTCAGAATTTAAGGTCACTGACCAATTAAAAATGGTTTCTGCAAAATGAATGCAGTTCTGTCACCCACAGTTACCAAGCTTTGTGGATGGTTTGCACTGTGTGTAAAGAAGAACCCAATTGATTTTGGAGAAAAAAAAGTTGAAGATCAATTCCAGTTTTTAAAAGAATTTTAAAAAATGTTTCTCTATAACTTTAGTTTAAGATGACATACCTCAGCTAAACTTTGTGGATGGCTTGCACTTGGGTTAAGAACGAAGTCTATTGATTTCAGGGTCAAAAGGTCAAGGCCACTAACTAAATAAAAAGTTAATTCACAATAAAATAATTTCTACATCAAACACATTGTGATAGGAAGGAACTTGATGATTTTGGGGTCAACAGGGAAAAAGTCAAGAGAATAGTCAAGGTCACTCTGACTGCATGTAGAAACGTTTCTTCCATGCAGAAGTTTCAGTTGTCTTCATATTGGAGTATTGCACATAAGATGGCATATAATGTGTTGTTATGATACTCTTGTTAACCATTTTTTTCACATGGTCTGTTGTTTAAATTGAAAAGTAATAAATACAGGGTACAAAGCAGACCTAAAAAACAGAAAAGTCTAAAATTTCATTTCGACCTTAAAAACCTTAAAAGAGTCTTTAAAAATTAAGGAAACCTAAATTGAACAAAAACAACAAACAGTTTGAACAAATGATATACGACTCTGTCCCAACTCTAAAATAAATGCTTTTTTGCACACTGTTCTTTGTTACGCTAGCCTGGCAGTCAAGAATTTCTTAGCACTTGTGGGTATTTGTTTTTTAAGTATTTATTAATTTTCAGTTATCTTTTTTTCTCATTTAATTTAGAAACTAACTCAAATCATACTCTACAGAAATTTCAATAAAATTAATGCTGTTGTCATCATGGAAAAAATCTTGTATCTACTTGGTGTTTTTAACCTCAAAAACAATTTGAAAACCTCAAGAAAACCTATTTTAAAAAAATCCCCAAAATTTTAAAATTTAATTTTTCTTGTAACCCTGTAAATAACAAGGTCCTGCTTGACTCCTTTTTTACATGGTAATATAGACAGTTTGAAAATTAAATTAAGTACTGCAGCTTTGCTTTTTGTAGAATCAGTTGATTGCAGGCAGTGTATTATATATGTTAATATTATTGCAATTGCTTATACATGCATGTAGGACAATGTGTTGTTTGTAGAACATGAGCAAAGAATAGCACATTAATTAGTTTGTTGTTATACTGAGAGAGACAGACAGACATAGCTAAAGAGATATTCTGGCCTGTGGATCATATTTCTTTGTGTTGTTACATATATCTCATTTAATTCATATTTATTTTAATTTAATTGTTTGTCAGTTTTAAATTTTTTATTCTATTATATGCTATTATAATGTAAATTTATTCCCTGGATATGATATTATTCCAGAAAATTAGTTGAACTGAACCATTCTTTCGTAAACACCAGGTGTTAATCAAAATCTTGACCTTGTTTCAGAATTTGTAGCAACCTTTGTAAACAAGTTCTATTTTATTTTAAAATGATTGGTTTTTGTCAGGGTCATTTTTGGTGTACGTGACATAAACACATTCACGTGTCCCCCCCCCCCTTTTTGATTTTGCAATTCTGTTTTTTCCATTACTGCACATTTGTTAGTTTTAAGAGAGATGCGTAGAGAGAGATTTCTAAGTTTGGGGCTTTTTACACTGATGTCAAGTTATTTTGTTGTAGCCAGATTTTGACTATAATTTCTTCAGATCAGTTGGATTGAGGAGTGCTCACACAGAAATTTTGTAAAGATATTGCTTACAAATTTAATTTGGATTTCCAATACCGGAGTGCCATTATTTGTATATCCACAAGGAACTGTAGATAAGCACATTACAGACTACAACATATGTCATCGTCATCCATCTTGGATTTTCCATCAGGATTCAAACTTGAAATTATTAGAACATTTATTACTACGACTTTTGCAATTTAATTCGTGAATTATTCTCTGATTATTTTTGGATTTGATTCTTGAAACCGTAAGTTCTTCTCATTTTTTCATTTTTACAGATATTTTCCAGGGAAATGAATTATTTGTTAAATTTTGAAAAGGTTGTTGTTTTCACTCTTTCTGTGTTACTGTTTATTCAAGCCTAAACACATAATGTAACAGTGTTTATTTGTTTTACAGAACTTTGATGTACATGGAAAAGAAGAGCCACTGCCTGCAGGGATCTATGGCTTGGTACTGTTTGTTTCTGTCTAAATGTTATCTTTACAAGGTTAAGGATGTAGAATAGGCCAGATACATGCCCTAAGAGGTGACTGATGGAGTTTCTCAGTGATTAGCATGTATGATTCATGACCAAAAGGGAGTGGGTTTAGTTCCTATCATAGGGTCAGACTGATCAGTGACCAAAAGGGAGTGGGTTTAGTTCCTATCATAGGGTCAGATGGATCAGTTATCATGGTGTGTCAGTGGCCAGGGCAGTTTGCTACAAAGTTCCATGGCACTAAAAAACCTACTTTGTTGCTCTGCTGTAAAACACCAAAATCAACAAACTAAGCAAAAACTGTTTAAATGCTTAACTATGAACATTATACTTCTGTTATGAACTTTCTATTAGCATATTTTGATTATCAAATATCATTCATGTTTGATCAGTTCTAGGTTATTTGGAATTCATTACTGTTGATGTGGCCTTTTGTTTGTCTCTTTTTTCTAAAAATATAATAGCTGTTGTTCCTGAAATTGTTTTTGAAAGCTCTGAAACAGGTTCTTTGTAATAGCATTTCAGTGTTATAACCATTGATTCTAATTTACTTTCTGTCATTATTTAGTGGAAACTTTGACTTTGTTATTCATGTTTGTACGAGAAAACTGTCCATGTGAAATTTTTCATTACATGTTGGTACACACATTGTTATTGAAAGAAATTCAGATTTAGCTAAACAAGACCTTTTTTTGAAGTATAGGATCTAGTTAAGCTAGATGTATAGGATCTAGTTAAGCAAGACCCTTTTAGAAGTATAGGATCTAGTTAAGCAAGACCCTTTTAGATGTATAGGATCAAGTTAAGCAAGACCCTTTTAGATGTATAGGATCTAGTTAAGCAAGACCCTTTTAGATGTATAGGATTTAGTTAAGCAAGACCCTTTTAGATGTATAGGATTTAGTTAAGCAAGACCCTTTTAGATGTATTTGATCTAGTTAAGCAAGACTCTTTTAGATGTATAGGATCTAGTTAAGCATGACCCTTTTAGATTTATAGGATCTAGTTAAGCAAGACCCTTTTAGATGTATAGGATTTAGCTAAGCAAGACCCTTTTAGATGTATAGGATTTAGTTAAGCAAGACCCTTTTAGATGTATTTGATCTAGTTAAGCAAGACTCTTTTAGATGTATAGGATCTAGTTAAGCATGACCCTTTTAGATGTATAGGATTTAGTTAAGCAAGACCCTTTTAGATGTATAGGATTTAGTTAAGCAAGACCTTTTTAGAAGTATTAGATCTAGTTAAGCAAGACCCTTTTAGATGTATAGGATTTAGTTAAGCGAGACCTTTTTAGAAGTATAGGATCTAGTTAAGCAAGACCCTTTTAGAAGTATTAGATCTAGTTAAGCAAGACCCTTTTAGATGTATAGGATCTAGTTAAGCAAGACCCTTTTAGAAGTATTAGATCTAGTTAAGCAAGATCCTTTTAGAAGTATAGGATCTAGTTAAGCAAGACCCTTTTAGATGTATAATATCTACATGAAATTGTTAACAAGATATGCACTTAACCTAATATAATATATAGCTGTATTTTATTGCCATTTTTATTATACTTTAGTTGCTCCATAACAGTTACGGTCTTTGACTACAGGCATTGTGCATGTATACCATATGTACTCACTCATGTCTAGCTGCAGACTGCACAGACCCAGATGTGTTGTCCCATAAAGTGCCATCAGATCTGGGTCTCTTTAGTTTGGTAGGAGTAATCATTAGAACAAAACAATATAGAACCTGATCTACTGGCACATAATATGATGGCAGATAAGGTATTTGTTGTTTGCAGTTGAACTAAACTTATAAGTGAGTATATATGGTAACTGTTATTTTTTTTTAGGATGAATTGAAGGATTATTGCAGAGAGAAAGGATACTGCCCCTACTTCATGGCCAGATATGCAGTGAGTAAAACATTGATCCTACCAGTTGTTTTCAGTTTTAATTCTCACAACACTATTCCTATAAGTTCCTTTCTTCTTCCTTATGGAAAGATGCATTTTTCACTCTTGTTTGTCTTGCCAAAAAATGCATTTTTCACCCTTTTGTGATTAATAATAATAAAATTAGCATTTCTTTGCTTCTTAACGAGTTCATATCTTTACAAAATCAACTTAGATTAAAGTGCATTGATGGACATTTGACACAACTGAAAAGAACTTTGACAAATAGAAATGTTTAACATCTTAATTCATATGAGGAAAGATGAAAATAGTGAGACACTTTTTTTCTTCAAGAGTTGAGGATGTCTTGTCAAATAATTAAATCAAACTCCTGCTTATTATGGTACAAAAACTTTGCAGTACTTCAAGATTTTAGTGAAATTATTGTAACATTTCAAAAGTCAGACAATGATTGTGTTGTATCTAAATTTGTATTATAACAAAGCATGTTATAGCAGGGTTTCACTGTTTTTATACACAATGCTTAAGACCGGATTGGTTTTTGGTTTAGAGAGGTTTTCTATTTACTGAGGGTTTTGCAGATGGAAAAAATGTCTTTTTATGTATGGTCATGTGGCTGAGAGAGTGCAAATATAATTATGAAAGAACATCTTTGTTGTTTAAGAATGCACAAATTAAAAAGTATTTTTTAAAAAGAAACATTTAAAAAGAAATAGCAGAACAGTGTTATTTCCCTCGGAATATTACATTCAGACATGAATAAATTCAGTTATTAAAAAAACACTCCTCATCTCAAGAAATATTAAGGAATGACACTATAACAACTAATTATCAATGACACTATAACAACTAATTAGCAATGACACTATAACAACTAATTATCAATGACACTATAACAACTAATTATCAGTGACACTATAACAACTAATTATCAATGACACTATAACAACTAATTATCCATGACACTATAACAACTAATTATCAATGACACTAGAACAACTAATTATCAATGACACTATAACAACTAATTATCAATGACACTATAACAACTAATTATCAGTGACACTATAACAACTAATTATCAGTGACACTATAACAACTAATTATCAGTGACACTATAACAACTAATTAGCAATGACACTATAACAACTAATTATCCATGACACTATAACTAATTATCAATAGAAAAATGTAAGGTGCTTTAATTTTCATATTGATCAGTTATCTAAAAAATATCGAGTTATAGAGTATTTACCTATTCATGACCATTCAGCAGACTGTTACTGAATATTCACCCTCTTTTTTGGTTTTTGTGAAAGATAAAGAGATGGGACATTAATCTAACTTGTAACAAAAAGACCAATGTCAGAGTTTGTAAGGAGTGCGTGAAGGTCAGAGAATACCAATAAATAGTCCAGTGTATTGTTTATTAAAAAGACCCATCCAAGTATATTTTTTTTTGTGCTGGATTTCTCTCACACCACAGATGTATTGGATTAAACTCATTCGTTAATGCATGTATCACACAAGTTTTTCTTTTTTCTCTGTATAATTATCACTGTTCTGATCATAAATGCAAAGTACATTTAAGTTTTTCTTATTTCTCTGTATAGTTATCACTGTTCTATCTATCATACAAAGTACTCTTTAAGTTTTTCTTATTTCTCTGTATAATAATCACTGTTCCTGTCTGACATAAATACAAAGTACATTTAAATTTTTCATATATTTCTCTATAATTATCACTGTTCCCATCATACATACAAAGTGCATTTAAGTTTTTCTTATTTCTCTGTATAATTATCACTGTTCCTGTCATAAATACAAAGTATAATTATCACTGTTCCTGTCATAAATACAACGTATAATTATCACTGTTCCTATCATAAATACAAAGTATAATTATCACTTTTCCTATCATAAATGCAGTGTACATTTAATTATTTCTTTGTATAATTATGACTGTTCCTATCATAAATGCAAAGTATAATTATCACGGTTCCTATCATAAATACAAAATATAATTATCACTGTTCCTATCACAGTGCATACAAAGTATAATTATCACTGTTCCTATCACAGTGCATACAAGTATAATTATCACTGTTCCTATCATAGTATATACAAAGTATAATTATCAATGTTCCTATCACAGTTCATACAAAGTATAATTATCACTGTTCCTATCACAGTGCATACAAAGTATAATTATCACTGTTCCTATCACAGTGCATACAAAGTATAATTATCACTGTTCCTATCATAGTATATACAAAGTATAATTATCAATGTTCCTATCACAGTTCATACAAAGTATAATTATCACTGTTCCTATCACAGTGCATACAAAATATAATTATCACTGTTCCTATCACAGTGCATGCAAAGTATATTTATCACTGTTCCTATCACAGTGCATACAAAGTATAATTATTACTGTTCCTATCATAGTACATACAAAGTATAATTATCACTGTTCCTATCATAGTACCTACAAAGTATAATTATCACTGTTCCTATCACAGTGCATACAAAGTATAATTATCACTGTTCCTATCACAGTGCATACAAGGTTTAATTATCACTGTTCCTATCATAGTACGTGCAAAGTATAATTATCACTGTTCCTATCATAGTATATACAAAGTATAATTATCAGTTTTCCTATCATAAATACAAAGTACATTCTAGCCTCTACCAATAATCGATCAGGAATTTTAAAATTTATAGGTACAAAGAAATTCCTAAAATGAGGATATTCTTCATTCTGTTTATGTAATGCTGCAAAAATTATGTTAATGTAATTTATTCTAGTGTCTAAATTAAGAAAATTAGCATCAGGATCCCAAATTTCCTTTGAGACATTATTATTTATGTAAATCTATTTTTTTAGCAGAAAACTAGTATAAGATGAGAACCTTGAACTGTTTACTTTTCCAACATGTTTCGGTGTTTTTTATAAAGTGCATGTCATCAAAACATTGTAATGTCATATTTATCTGTACATTTACAAAGACATTGCTTCTTTCTGGCCTTATCAGAAAACAGTCCTCAGCAATTTGGGCAATCATTTCTTAGATTACCAGTGTAATGTAGCAGAACTTTAGATATTTGGTGTTATCACATCTACTCTAATGTTTTTTCAAATTCTTCTCCCCATTTGGAATGACCTTGACCCCTACACCACCCATAAAAAGACTCCTGTTTATGTTATCTGTCATTTATATTATACAAAATGAATTGTGGTTGTTTGTTCTTATTTTATTTTTATAGACTTGGAGTGGAAGATCAGTATTATTTCCATGATTTTACATTATTGTTTTTAAAGTGTAATGTATCTGCAAGATGAATCAACTAAAATTAGCCACGCTTCATTGAATATATGATATAATCAAATTGCACATAACATATTTAAGTTATACTAGGAAATTATCATATAGACAATAACAAATATTCAAATACAGTAACATCATGTACCACTACAGCAGCAGGGAGAGTGAACCCTACAACTTTTGGAGTAAGTCTTTTTTGAAAATAAAGCTTCCTATGAAAAAAAATGAAAATACAAGGTCAATAACGCCAAACTGAAGCCTCTAACCGACCAAGATTTTCTCTAATTGGGTTAGCTCATTGTTTATTTTATTTTTGACGTTTGCGTTTTCAAACTTGTGTGATTGTTTGTTTACCTACCTGGACATTCAGTTCTTGTCGTCACCCTCCCTGCTGCAGTGTCTCAACTGAAAATTTTATCAAGACCTACATGTTATTGTGACTGAGGATCATGTAAATTTATCATGATAAATCCGTGTGGGGTAACTTGTGCTTTTGAAAAAAAGTTTTGGAACTTAATCATATCCATAAACTCTGAACACCAAGTCTGATGAATGTTTTGCAGAGTATGTGTATCGACTCCATTAAACACAACTAAAATATTCAGTTAACTCTGATAACCTTAGGTATTTGTGTGTATTGCTGAGTAACATAAATCACATCTGTTTTTGTGTCTGCCTCGAGAAAATATCTGAACTGGATTTGATTGTTTGTTCAGCATCACATCATTGTATACTACAAGATTATTAATAAATCCATTGAGGTCATCTACAGATGAGGCTTCATCAATATCAGTGATAAAATCAATAATACCATTACCGTCCTCATCCAGAAATTGTGCGTGTTTATTAAAATCTTTAAGCACATCGTAACATCTCTCTGATCATCTACAGATGGTGTCACTAAATATAACTTATCCCACTTGAGCCATCTCATTATCAGATTAAGCAACAATTGCATCTTACCAGACCCAGATGGACCTATGGTAATTGGTCTGATAGAAATTGGTAAGGCTGGATGATGCTTGACTGGCTCTTGCTTTTGTGTCACTGAGAAATCAGTGATATCTGTGTTGTACAGATATAATAAATAATATGGATTTATATTGTGTTTGATGCAGAGCACCCACCCCCTACAAGTGAATCAACAACAACAACAAAAAGGAATAAAAAGCGTGCACTTACAGGCAAGTGTGTGAAATGTGGTACAAAAAAATACAAATTTATTTCATCTCATATGAAGACAGGTGGTGATAATGCTGCTTCACTGAGCAAATTACCAGGAGTTCCATGGGATAAATACCCCAGAGAAAAACATATTCCTCGATATAATTATTGTGGTCCTGGAACCCGACTTGATATCCGACTTGACGAATGAGACCAATCAAGACCTGGAGAGTATCCAATGAATGCCATTGATCAAGTGTGTCATACTCCTGATGTAGCATATAAAAATAAGGATTTACAACAATGACATATTGCGTAGGTGAAGTTGATTCACTCATTAAAATCCATAAAATATAAATCTCTCAGAGAAAAACTTTAGCTTCCTAGTAAAAAATCTGCAATGAAAGGTAAACTAGTGCCAGGGGCTGGTAATTAATCAACTGATTATTATGGTAATAATGGAATCAATTTATTATAGCCCAAGAGGATATTGGAGGGGTAGAGCAGAAGTTAGTAAACTTGCTGATGCAGCAGATGTCACACGTTCTGTTGCTGCAAAATGGTTAGCATGACAGGCAATATGGTAAATTTATTTACCTCCACCTAAAAAAATTCAGTACACACATTTTGATGTCAGCATTCCCAATGAAGTTCACCAAGCAGATATTTTGTTTTTACCACATGATACCATTCAAACTAGCCAATCACACACATACAAATATGCGTTATCTGTCGCTGACATTGCAAGGAAACATATTTCAATCAATCAGTGCAGCTGGAAAACATTTTAATATTTGCCCGGCTTCAGTAAAACATGTCGCATACATAATATATAGATGGGCATATTAAAAAAAGAATGAACAGAAAATAATATTTCAGTTTTAAACACTGCAAGAAATGTGAAGGGATATAATTCTGTCAAGCAAAGCTTTCTCCGATAGAGTGATTAAGTAGTAGTCTTGCTTGTTACTGCGTAATATTATATGACTGATGCAATTATTATTTTTTTGGTGGCTCACACACTGTATTTCTTGGCCCCTTGACTGTCAAGGATTACATTAGGGGGATTCTGTCACGGTGACCATCCCTCTTTTTTGTATAAATTCAGAAAAATAAGAACCGTATCATTAGTGTGCTGATCCTGGTAAGAATTGCACAGACCATTTTGATGTAGCTGTCTGGCAAGATGAAGGGATATAACTCTGTCCTGACTGTCAGGGGATGAGAAGAAAGATTAAATAATTATCTTACTTGTATTTTACCACTACTTTCACTTTTAAATGATTACATTTTATTTGGTTTCTTTTGTTGTTTTTTTTGAGAAATATTATCTTTATTTTTCTGAGTCTTTCAAGTTTCTTGCTTCCTTGAGATTTTGTCAATGATAATAATTACAAAAAAAATAAATATAAACAGCGAATAAGACACGCCCATTGTGTGAGCTACTTTTTGATTTCAAAGTATTGCTCAGCTAGTATAGTATAGGACACATATCATTATTGGGGTTCTCCCAAATGCTCAAACATATTTATTATGTAATGAATTTCAAAAATATTAATGTTATTATTTCTGCAATTCAAAAATTACAACATGACAGTATAAAAATTTCTGATCAACTTGATCCTGAAAAAAATTATTTGTGACTTTGAATCATTACAACAATGAAAATTTGAATATTGATAAACATTACCAACAGACTTCCGATTCATTAAGTTGATTCAGCAGTCTATGTTACATTCCTTGGCAACAGTCAAAGATACACAAGTTGAACAGTTCGTTTCACTCACGCGAGCTATTGAGAAAATTAGGTCAGAAATGTATCACGAATATGAAACAAAAAAGAGTGTGAACACGCGCATATGGCAGTTGAGAAATATTGTCTGATCATGAAACGATCCATTGTAAAAATTAAAATGAAATTGCTGTCACCATTGACTGTGAAAGTAGTGAAAATGTCAGCAACAGCTAAATAAAGTAAAAGTATGAAATCCTTGACAGAGTCGATGACCGAGTCTTTGATTTCATAAATGGGGGAAAATTCAATTCTGGCTGTAGTAAAAAAAAAAATTATTTTATATTTCTGATAATATTTATTCAGAAATCAGATTCAGTGGTTTTATAATTTATATTTATTTTTATTTTTGGTCGATAATCTGAATAAATTTGAGTAATATACCAGTCAAATCTAATAATGATGATGAAATCATTGGGTCAGTAATCAAAAATATTAATAACAATGATAGTCATTGAATCTGAAATGATAATAAATTCGAGTAATATACCCATCAATTTGATGAAATTGTTTGATAATCTGATTTAATTTGGGCAATATACCCATCAATTAGATGAAATTGACTCAACGATAAAATCATTAAATCTGAAACAATATTAATAATGATAAAATCATTATAAAATCAATGATAAAATAATTGTATTTAAAGTTGTTTATGAATTTGACTAATCTGCTTGAATTTGGGTAATATAGTCATCAATTTGATGAAATTGTTTGATAATCGGAAAAATTATGGGTAATATACCCATCAATTTAATTAAATTAGATTTTATTCTGAATCAGATTATAATATATTTATTAGCTGATCAAATTCAATGCAAGAATGTGCATAATTCAGAATCTGATCTCTGTCAGATGCAATCGTAATAATATGTTCTTGCTGCTGCTCATTTAACTGTTCCTGCATTCACAAAAATTCTTCATCACCATAATCATCAATAATTATATTAACACTAAATTTTTCTGTGTGGAAGTGTCAGTATTGTTCTGACGACACATTCAAATATCTCTTTGTTGTAAACAAAAAACTCACATGTTAATACATTATATAATACCACATAAGTAATTGTTTGTAGCATTTGTAAAATGCCAAATTCGATGCAGAAACAGATTTTACATAATCCTCTACAAATGCACATACAGATTTATATTCAAAACTTCATGTCGCAAATCAAGCAAGTGTCCAGTCTGGTCAGTAAGTTTGAAATGTATCCATGATAAGAACGGATTATGACATAGCAGATAAACTGGATTAATGGGTTCTAACACACAAAAAAATCCAGGGGTGCTTGAGGTGTGAACATATATAAAGTATATCCCTGCTTGACCTTACTGGACTTTAAAGTTACATCATGTACAAGATTAACTGCGATCGTTGATGTTATATTAACAACACCTGGCAAAATATGACAACCTCCACCGTATGGATCATTGTTGTATCTGAGAATACCTGCTGCTGGTGGATTTATTTTTCTTTGGGAAAATATTCATCAATAACATTAACAACTGATTTTGTTAAATCATAGACCTTAAATCCTGGTATTGCAAAATTTGGTAATTGTTCTTCGCTTATTTTGTAGTGGCTAAAATTACTGTTTCAATAATCTAGCGAGTTTATTTCTTTCGCTATTGATAATTATGGTTCATGAACAGTGATAGCAATTTTGGATTCTTTTTCTGTAATAGATTTGATTCTGCACTGGAATTTATCATGAATCTGTTCAATTTGATAATTGCCCATAGGTATACTCACAACTTGCCAATTGAGGGTTCCATTAGGTTTATTTTTATATGCAAATACCAGTGAATTGTTTGCTTGTAATCTGCCAAATGACACTGATCTAATATGTGACTAACTATGATATACTTGCAGTTGTGCTAGTGCAATTTCTTTGGCTGGAATCGCAGTTGGAAAGCTAACACTGAACTCAGGATTGGTTGAGCTTGCTGATACCATTGTGGTTTTTGATGGAGTTGTATTAGCGACGATCTCTTGTAGTAATTCATTCAACATTGACATTATAATTATTGGTTTAATCCTGATGCTAAATCATTTGTAGATTCTGACACAGTCATTGCCTCATGGTAAATCTTAATAATTTCTGTGAATTCCTGATCTGATATTATTCCATCGCTGAGACTTGATGATATCAGCGAAGATAATTTGGAGTATGCTAGCATTGCTGTATGTAACTTTATTGTATACTCGTCTACTTTATCAACCAAGCATGCAGATTTTTTTTCTCGAAATGATGTTAAAAATGCCAGCAACATCAGTTATAATGGTGACACCAATTCCTATCAATGGTGCTATCATGTATGATGCTGACAATGCGCTGATGACTGTTACTGTTCAGCAATGACTGCAGATGCAGAGTGTACAATTATATAAATAAAATATCGAGATTAATGATACCAGTTTCAACATTGTTTGGTTGTTTTGGTAATTGATCACACATAAAAACACCTCTTAAATTTTTTGTATTTAATCACTTAACAGCATCAATTAAATCAAAATTGAAGATGGGAAGAATCAAAGAAGTGTCCAGGAGAGTCTTGGACCTTTTCTGTACCACAAATGGGGAGTTCCTGATAGTCTTAGACCTTTCCTTTTGTTTGGGGAAGTTTTGATTCTGTGACCTGTTGCTTTCTTTAATGCCATCCCAGCAGCAGTTCCAACAGCACCAAGTGCAGCTGCTTTTGCAACAGCTGGGGCTGCATCTGCTATTAATGCTGGTATAGCTGCAAAAAGTGGAAATATGCCACTCATCTTGGCTGCATCGTTAATGGTGCCTGCAAAAAGATTAAGTCATACATCGGTCTTTGATCATTTGGCTTCAGTGAAGTGCCTGAGTTGATGTTCTGACAATGTTTATTTGGACCACCTTTGATTTGTTCTTTTTTAGTGATATTTTTATTCCACAGTTCTTTGCTGAATTTGACTGTAGATTTTTAATCTAACCAGGAGTCAGACTGACACTAACATGATATGACATTATAAATATCATGAGCGATTTAATTACATGTTTTCTACTGGGACATCAGTAACTCTCATTTGTCCACCAACACCTTCAAGCAGCATTATTTTGTCTGAGAGTATGATAGCGATCGCTGTGTAATCAGTAACACTGGCTGGTAGTGCACTTACTCAAATTCAAACAAATGTCAACGACTGACTGTCTAAAGAAATCTAAATGTTCCAGCGAGAAGTAGTAGATTAGATACAGCATCAAGAAATCTCACTGAGATATTTGCAAACCAGAATCCACATTCTGATCACGCCACATGAATGTCATCAAAAGATAATAAGCACATCTACATGATTATTTTCAAAATCCAGCGACACTTCTTCAGGCAGTTCTTTTTGTCCATTTATCCTTAAAGAACTTCACTAACTCCAAGTGGGTCAAATACCATATGATTTCATATTAGAGAATCCCATTGTCAAATATCTTGAAAAGCTATAGATATATGTCATAGTGATGAAACTCCCTGTTGTGATATGATCTGCCATGCAAATGTGCCACCAGTTGTACTTGTGATTGAGTCTGCAGTCATTGTCAACCACAATAACATTGACTTTCCACCACTGTCCATAAAAGAGAGCAGCTGTTGTTTTTCACTGAGTGATGGTGGCATTGCTGGCATCCACAATAAAAGTTTTGTCAGGGTCGATGTTGCAGCTGGATCAACACCTTCAGCGTGCTAGATTGCATCATCATCTGTGGATTTTCGAACAAGAACAACTGTATGTTTTGCCCCAAAGATAACTTTTCTAACATTTCTGCAGAAACCAAAGATACGTGACAGTGGTATCACACAGCAAAATCTTTTCTGAGCATCAATTTGATTTTTACATGCTGTGAATCCCAGATTAAAATTCGCTTTTACAAAGAATAAACTTTCAACATTAGCGGTGTCAGCCGCAGCAGACTTTCTTTGGACCCTGAAAAGTATAAGGTCTGCCATCAGCGCGATCAGTGGCATCTTTTGCAAACATCATTGATGAACCAGCAGACCATGTATAATCATTGCTGTATTGGGATAACCTCAATATCGATGTAACAACATCAGCATCATTATGACAGACATCAATTTCTCAACCATCAATTATATATCATGCACTGTTAAATATACCATAATTCCGTTATTAACAAACCCACCCTGCACATCACCATAAGGATTACTATCGGGTTTTTACAAATCTACCCTGAACTTCAATGAATTCCTCATCGGGCAAGAAATCTCTGCTTGTATCCTGAACTTGTAGTTTGATTCATCTGCGTTGGTTTGGTTCTTGTGCTTCATAAGAATGATATTGATAATCACGCACAGACTCATCCTTGAGTACTGGTGTGTTCATGTCAAATGCTGGATCAGATACATGTTTGAACATTTCATTATAATTGTTATCATCTCAAATGATGTACCATCACAATCGCTTAGCAATTGCGACAATATAACCCACTAACAAATTTGCAGTTATATCTCGAGTTTCTTCACTGGCTAATTCCTTCAGCAGTTCATTTGCTGCTTGATTTATTATTTTACTAACATTTTTATGCATTACTTCGGCACTGGGTAATTTTACTGGCTGTGGTTTTTGTCATATTAATCTTGCTAGTCTGTCCTTCATTGCAGAGAATTGCCTTGCTAGCAACCAAAAGCACCAATACCTTTATCACGAACATTGTCAATAGCCTTCATTCCCAGTTGCTTTGCAATCGGTATTGCTTTTAGAGCTATTCTTCTAAATAGACCCTGAACAACATCACCTAGTCCTTCTATGTAGGTAACTTTATACGTAGATAATTGCGAATTTGTCACCTTGATCTTTACAGGTCCACACTGAGCATTATGTAAGATCATCTTATTTTAGTCATGTATCTGATTGCATACCTCAATTACGGGTGTAATAATCATCAACGATTTCTTCAATGAGGGACTGATAAATATTAGTGTCTCATGATAACGCCTGTGAATATTCATTGACAAATAACAGCTGCTTCACTAATGATTTCTGGGGAATTATTACCTGCTCATTTTCATCTAATGAGGATTTCTAGTCTATCAACATCAGCAAGGACATTACTGGGATAGAGTTTATCGGGTCCACCATTGGACTAACCACTTCCAGTTTTTTCGTTTGTTATTGGTTGTTGTAGATACTCATTTATTTTCTTCTTATGACTTTCTTATTTTTTTGCTTCTTCATTTATACATTTTTGTTTTACTGGTTGTTGTAATTTATATAAATCTTCTTCTGCTTCATAGATTTTATCAGTAGCAAGACCATTTCTAGTGACACTAGGGCCATGACCTTTATCCTTTTTCTTGTTGTTGAGTCGGCTTTTTTCTTATGTAAGGTTGATTTCCATTCTGCTCTTGCTTTCTCAAGTTGCTGCTTCATTCATTTCTTCTTCTCTTTGTCACATTTCTTGTCTTTTTTGTTCAGTGTACTCACCTACTGCCTGTTTAAAAATGTCAAACTTATTAACATCTTCCTCAGATCTGATCTGCAGAGTATCAGTAATGACACAATATACGCTCTTGACCCAGTTGGCAGCTTTTAGAGTTTTAGCATATTCAGGTTTTACATACTTATCTCTATCACGATATCCAAACACGGCAATATTAATTATTTGGTCTGAGTCATGGAAAGCGGCAATACTTTCCAGCATAAACTTATCCATAATGTTAGTTCTAACTTTTGGAGGAGGTTGAACTTCAGGTTGTGGTTGAGGAGGTTGCTGGGGTGGTGGTTGAGCTGCTTGAAGACAACCAACAATATCAACAGGTTATGTCTCAAGAGCTTTTTGAGCACCCGTTAGATACGTCAGGTGAAATTCATGTTTGAATCTTTTAAAAATGCTAACAGGTGGCAACATTGAATGAAATAAACATCCATTAGATATGTCAGGTGAAATTCATGTTTGAATCTTTTGAAAAAGCTAACAGTTGGCAACATTGAATTTTATAAACACCCATTAGATATGTCAGGTGAAATTCATGTTTGAATCTTCTAATTCAGTTTCATTGTAGACAGTGCAGTGTTTCCCTTTACCCTCATTTGCGCTTCAGAGACCCCCAAATTTTTAATTTAACTCAGTCTGACCCCCAGTTTTGACACCAAGGTGATTTTTGACTCTGTCTTGTACCCCTAGGGGATACACTGTAAACAGTATAATTATGGCACGTTCTTTTCTTTTAAAAGATGAAAAGAGTCAATAACCTTGTCATCGATTCCCATGAACACTTCTGTGAGAACCTAATTAAGTACCGGCTGCGTTTTGATGTACACCTTGGGGTTATTTTTGTTGCAGTTTAAAGATCGATTAAAAGAGACTAATATTGTTTTATCATGTTAAGTAGGTCTTTGTATCAAATCAACCATGGAATGTACAATAAAAAGTTCAATGGCATGCAGATCCTAACAGTGTAGGCTCTTTCAGGGTCTTTTTGAACTGTTGAACATGGTTTCAAATATTATGTACTTAACATCATAAAATTAGTAATCAGTTGTTTATCCTAATCATTTGTAAATGTGATCATGTTCAGTAAATGAATCAAGCAGAAGGTGCAATTATGAATGAAAAGTTTTGAATGATAGATAGGGTTCATAATGGTGAAGCAAAATCAAATGTTTGTTGTGATCTCAAATTTGCCAAGTCAGCACTCAGAGATTTGCTCACGGATGAGCAGACATTTCAGGATCATTTGCTGACACCATTGAACAACAACAGGCATGGACAGCAAATGATACATAATTAGATCATGCTGTACATACATTAGTTCACACAGCATATAAACAAGGTGTTTCTCTCTGGAACAGTTTTCAATGCCCTTGCAAAGAATGACAAAAGGTATGGATAATGATTCTTGATTTCCTGGCAAACCATAGATGACTTTTGAGATTCCATGCCAACATGGAATAAAACAAAATTCATTATCAGAAAGATACACTCAGCAGAATGTGATGTCATGGTCGTCAAGTGTCAAAAACTGAAAATATTATTGTGTTCTCATTTTGTGTTTCTGACCCATTAGATTCATGTTAATTTTTTTATAAATCCCATGGTAACTTGCACCCTCGCTTAAGTGTGGTAGATGTTTTTGAACCCCATTGTGTGCAAGTTTTGAGGGAGCATTCAGTTTTTCATTCACATTCATGTGTTCTCAAGCACATCCACCTCCCTCTTGAACGCAGTCTTGTACCTCTTCTCATATTTTGTCATGAGGTATCTTTTCAAATGCAGTATTTTCATGCATTCCACATTACTTGGAGGTAGATAGAAAACCACACTGTACCTGGCCCCTTTGAGTTTCATGGTAACTTTCCTAAGCACCTAATGACATTTATCACCACAATACTGCACCCCCAGTACAACCTAATTCCCATAAGATCAAAATTGTTATATACAGTAGTCAAAAAAAAATCTTTTTTTTTATACATGTACCATCAATTTTTTCTTCAGTAAATCAAAACCCCTTTACTCTGGAGACCAAAATTCAGTCCGTTTCAATTTTACACTGAAGCAAAACCCTATAAAACCAAAACTCATTTCACTCATAGAAATATGCTTTATACTGAACTGAGGTCCAGAAATACCCTGTGATCATGCATCAAGTAAAACATGCACCTGAAACATGCAGGGCTGAATTATTTACAGTTTGCAAATACTGTAGTAGGCTTAATGGTGAGTTGGTGACCCAGAAATATTCCAGGACATTCCAGGTAAAAAAGTACTCAAACACAGTTGCTGATACAAATAAGGGCTGACAAGATGCTACCTGGAATCATTACACTTTTTAAGCAGGACCAATTTTTAAGGTAATTGTTAATAACTAAACACTAGTTGAAAACAACTATATATTATCTGTTTATTATGCAAACATGATTGATGTCATTGATTTGTGTAAATTATGAATATAACTTTATTTAAAATTTAACATCTTGGCTTTTAGTAACCATCCTTGTTTCCTTGGTACTTTTCTGACAGTCAGGTATTTGGAAGGAATGCATGTTGTTAACTAAATGTTCATTTTTGTGTATTACACAAAACAAGACAGATGTTCTCTCATAATTACACATTACATTCTTTGTCATTACATAAGCACATTCCCTATTTCAGAGTTAACAATGATATTGATGATTATGTACTTGTACATTTACTTGTCTCTAACAAGACATCTTTTTCTTGGTGGTTATACCTTCAGTATCATAAAAAGCCTCAAAAACAAAACTAAAATTTGGTCCCAAGGGTTTTCAGTTCGGAGGAGAAATTAAATATATATATATATATATATGTTTTTTTTATTTTTGAATTAGATCACCCATGCAAACGTGGTTGTATACAGCTACTATTATCTACTGGATCCGAAGATTGCAGAACAAGTATCAAATGGACTCTCAAAGAAATCTGTGGTTGTTTTTGATGAAGCTCACAATATAGGTAAGGTTCAGACAGTCTGTGTGCTACTTCATGGTGATGTAATGCCTGTTTGCTAGCAGACAATATAATTATGGTTCAGACAGTCTGTTTGCTACTTTATGGTGATGTTTGCTTGCAGATAATATAGGTATGGTTAAGACAGTCTGTGTGCTACTTTATGGTGATGTTTGCTTGCAGACAATATAGGTATGGTTCAGACAGTCTGTGTGCTACTTTATGGTGATGTTTGCTTGCAGACAATGTAGGTATGGTTCAGACTGTCTGTGTACTACTTTATGGTGATGTTTGCTTGAAGACAATATAGGTATGGTTCAGACAGTCTGTGTGCTACTTTATGGTGATGTAATGCTATCAGACAAGATACATATCTGTAGGTATTACCAGAAATACAGTGGTTTCAGAAGTGGGTCCAGGAAATATATTAAGTAAGTTCGATTTTGAAAAGTTGATGGTTCTTTTGGCATCTCATTTCCTTCTCCCCAAAATCTCCCACTCGTAATAAAGGGCTGGATAGTAGAGTCACTAGCCAGCCTGTAGCTATTGTGTCATGTGACAGAGTGGACTTCTTTCTGATATTAGATCTATAACATAAAATAGCTTATATGCATTATTGGAATTGTATCTTGTGATATCAAATTTATTACTATCATGATTAGAAATGTGGGCCAGGCAACAAACGTGATCATATTCAAGGATCTAAATTGCAAATAGTACAGTATAAACTTGTTTTTATGTCAGTGTGCCAATAGGTCTCGGTGGCAGCTGTTTGTTAGGAATAAGACAAACAATATATACCCTGATCAACTGGTGTATTATGTGATAGCAAATCAGGATCTGTGTTGTTTGCAGTTAGCGAGTATGTATGGTAATCAAAATTTATGCCTGTACTAACTGGCTAGTACTAACTGTTGAGCTTTAGATACTGAAAAACAATCTTCCTAAGTTTAGCTTTATTTATATTTCATTTTTAAAGCCTCAGTTACAATTTTCAAGTCTGTTTAGTTCTTAGACACAATTTCTTTGTAAATTCAATGAGCAGTAAATGCAGGATTCTTTTTTGTGACTAGACCTAACAATTTTTATATTTTGGCACATCCTGACCACACTTGGCCTTAACGGTATATTCCTGCACCCACTATCCATTACACAGGGTGCATAGTTTGTCACCATCTATCAGCATTGGCCATTTTCAACATTTTATCAAAAACTACCAGACTGGTTTTTAATCCAAATCTGGCAGAATGTTTTCTGACATTAATGTTATCCAGATTTGTACAAATTATTCTATAAAGTTCTTCCATCTGATATTGCTGGCATTAATAAAATTTGAAAAGCCTTATTTGAGGCCCCTGATGGCCAAATGGTTGAGGCCTTGACTGATCACTGAGTGACATCTCACCTCTCTCCGCATGGGTTTGAATCTCAGACTCATCTAATGCAGGTTTGTGAGAAAGCTTGCCATTAGCTTCCTGTGGGTCAGTGGTTCTTCTTTGGGTGCTATTTGGTTCTTCCTTTACCAAATATATTGGCTACAGTGTGCTGAAAAATGCTGTTAAACCACACAGCAAACAAACCAAACCAAAAACTGATTCTCAATAATCACAACAGAATTTGACCATACTTTACAGCATTTTGGCATGAAATCCATTCCATTTTTTATAAAGGACATCTCATATGTCTGCCATCACTTAAAATAAAACAACTTTGAAATGATTTCTTCTCAAAATCTGTTTGGCAGAGTTTAAGCAAATTATTGGCATGAGTGTGGTATATATCTAATATTTGCCATGCATTTTGAGCATTTTACTCAATTCTTGAGACCCATACATAGATACATACATGCATACATACATATATCTATTTAATTTGTATTGTTTGTTGGTTTTACCTAATGATTATATATTATACACATCTGTATTTTGTGCTTGACCTTGTTGAGAATCAAGCTAGTGTACATGACCAGTGACATTTATTTTGTAAACAAATAACACATAGCTAATATTATATCATTGTGGATTCAATATTCAGATTATTGTCAGTGGAGGTAAATATGTTTATTTGATTCTGATCAGTTTTCAACCTGGAAATTCTAAACTTGTTGACAACTTTAAATGTTTTTTGAAGGAGATTGGCCAACATCCTGGCTCTTTTATTGTCTTAGCTTTTTATATAATGTTGTTTGCTTGAAAAATTACTAATTATTTCCATGAGATCTGAAGCAGAATCAGTCTTATTATGGTGTTCAGTTTTAAATTTGTTAGGATTTATTTGTTCAAAGTATTATTCACAGGAATTAAATTGTGCTCTTTAATATTCTTGGACTAAAACTTTAATTTGGAATTATAGTGAATTCAGATAAGGACATTCTGGATTATATTTTTGTGATTCATCAAAAGACCGTAAGCACATCACCACACTCCAGGC
Source organism: Sinohyriopsis cumingii (assembly GCA_028554795.2). Lineage (NCBI taxonomy): Eukaryota > Metazoa > Mollusca > Bivalvia > Unionida > Unionidae > Sinohyriopsis > Sinohyriopsis cumingii. Next base: position 2,469,633 of record JAPYKE020000102.1, on the reverse strand, counting down.
CATTGGCACATTAGCACATTCAGGACAACAGGCACATCAACACATTCAGTATTGGAATATTTGGGATGGCACTGGAATTCAAAAGGAACTTTATACATTTGGACTTGTGATAGAACTTTTAGGATTATTTGAGATTTGATTCACAATACTTTAAGTTCTTTTAAAATTTTTACTTTTTATTCTAGGGAAATAAACTGTTTATAGAATTTTACAAAAAATTTTGGTCTTTGCTTTCTGTTATTTAGTTTAACACCATAGTCATAAAAGCATGCATGCCTTCCAAATTTTCAGCTGTTTTGACCCAGTTCAATTTTCGAACAAGAAGTGTTTATGATGGTGTTAAATTTTTAATTGACAGTATGTTATTTATTGTAATTTTATTAAATTAACAGTTATTGCTCCATTAATAAAAGAGATATCGGCTGAGCAGTGGTGTAGCCTCTGAATGCAGTGCATGATAACAGATGGGTGTAGCCTCTGAATGCAGTGCATGATTACAGATAGGTATTTGTAATGTCTGTCATAGTATACAACAGATAGGTATTTGCAATGTCTGTCATAGTATACAACAGATAGGTATTTGCAATGTCTGTCATAGTATACAATAGATAAGTATTTTCAATGTCTGTCATAGTATACAACAGATAGGTATTTGCAATGTCTGTCATAGTATACAACAGATAGGTATTTGCAATGTCTGTCATAGTATACAACAGATAGGTATTTGCAATGTCTGTCACAGTATACAACAGATAGGTATAGCCTCTGAATGCAGTGCATGATAACAGGTATTTGCAATGTCTGTTATAGTATACAACAGATAGGTATTTGCAATGTCTGTCATAGTATACAACAGATAGGTATTTGCGATGTCTGTCACAGTATACAACAGATAGGTATAGCCTCTGAATGCAGTGCATGATAACAGGTATTTGCAGTGTCTGTTATAGTATACAACAGATAGGTATTTGCAATGTCTGTCATAGCATACAACAGATAGGTCTTTGCAATGTCTGTCATAGTATACAACAGATAGGTATAGCCTCTGAATGCAGTGCATGATAACAGATAGGTATTTGCAATGTCTGTCATAGTATACAACAGACAGGTATTTGTAATGTCTGTCATAGTATACAACAGATAGGTCTTTGCAATGTCTGTCATAGTATACAACGGATAGGTATTTGCAATGTCTGTCATAGTGTACAACAGATAGGTATTTGCAATGTCTGTCATAGTATACAACAGATAGGTATTTGTATTGTCTGTCATAGTATACAACAGATAGGTATTTGTATTGTCTGTCATAGTATACAACAAAACAAGTAATGCTCATTATTTAAAGAGAAAATCTTACCTTCAGATTTGTTATCCCTGTGTATTCTCATGTAATTTATTTTTTAAAAAAATTGAAAATACAGTTGGTAATGGGCACTAGATAATTTTCTACTTTTTACGATGCTGACCATTGACAGTATTCTAGCATGAAGTATTTTTAAGTTTTACAAATGATGACAATCAGATTTGGCTACAGATAAATAAACAGCTTAAATGACAGCTCAAACAAAAATGCTCAACAGAATTGGACCAAATTTGACTGAAATCATATTGGCATGAAAGACTTGCATTGTTTTACCAATGATAATTATCCCCCATCAAATGTAACTGCATTGCTACAAAGAACAATTTATAATACGTTTCAGCTCAAATATTACTAAACAGACTGTGACCAAATTTGATAGAAGGCAATCGGGCATAAAGGACTTTAAAGTTTTTGCAAATGATGCTGAATGGATATGACTTACGTGTGTTGCTACTAAAAAGAAATTTAAAAACCTTAAAATGACTTCTCACAAACTCAACAGAATTTGACTAAATTTGCCAGAAATCACATTGTCATCAAGGCTGAAAATTTATATAAGTGATGCCTGTGTATCAACAAATGTAAACGCCTTTACAAGAAATATAGAACCTTTTGTCAAAATTCCACCAAACTGCTCAAAGTCCACTCTGACAGTAGCATTCCTGCCTTTATTTAAATGATGCCAATCTGCCATAGCTCCACTAATATTAGAAATACAACTCATTAAACACCTTTTTCTCAAAACACTTGTAAACAGATTGTGATGACCTTTGACAGAAAGCATTCATGTATAAAGACATTTCAGTAGTGGACAGATTTTGATGACCTTTGACAGAAAGCATTCATGTATAAAGACATTTCAGTAGTGGACAGATTTTGATGGCCTTTGACAGAAAGCATTCATGCATAAAGACCTTTCAGTAGTGGACAGATTTGGATGACCTTTGACAGAAAGCATTCATGCATAAAGACATTTCAGTAGTGGACAGATTTTGATGGCCTTTGACAGAAAGCATTCATGTATAAAGACATTTCAGTAGTGGACAGATTTTGATGACCTTTGACAGAAAGCATTCATGTATAAAGACATTTCGGTAGTGGACAGATTTTGATGACCTTTGACAGAAAGCATTCATGTATAAAGACATTTCAGTAGTGGACAGATTTTGATGGCCTTTGACAGAAAGCATTCATGTATAAAGACATTTCAGTAGTGGACAGATTTTGATGGCCTTTGACAGAAAGCATTCATGCATAAAGACATTTCAATAGTGGACAGATTTTGATGGCCTTTGACAGAAAGCATTCATGCATAAAGACATTTCAATAGTGGACAGATTTGGATGACCTTTGACAGAAAGCATTCATGCATAAAGACATTTCAATAGTGGACAGATTTTGGTGACCTTTGACAGAAAGTGTTCATGTATAAAGACATTTCGGTAGTGGACAGATTTTGATGACCTTTGACAGAAAGCATTCATGTATAAAGACATTTCAATAGTGGACAGATTTGGATGACCTTTGACAGAAAGCATTCATGTATAAAGACATTTCAGTAGTGGACAGATTTTGATGACCTTTGACAGAAAGCATTCATGCATAAAGACCTTTCAATAGTGGACAGTTGATGTGCCGTCAGATGTGGATAAATAAACAAAATAAAATCAAGATGCCTTGATAAAGTTGTTTTCATCACATGTGCAACCAACAGCAACCAAAGAAATTTGTGTGGAAAAGCTTTTTATTGATGCAGATTTCTTGGACAGCTGTTTTATGCAATTGGTTGTTAGGCAGATGTCAGCTATGTGAGTGACTTCATGCCTATCTTGGATCTCTTGTTCCAGATAGTTTTATATTGTGTTAAATTTTTTGCACTACACCAAAATTGTTCACAGAGCGCTTTCAAAGTGTGGCCACAAATGTATTAATCAGTAGATTGAACTGTATAAGGACAAAATATGATTGTCTGTCACCTGAAGATAACCTGATAATGTACATGGGATTTTATTGCTGGCTCTGACCAGTGTAGTAAATTACCCACAGCATGTGGTTACTGTAGTAATTCCTGTTCTTTCCTGTTTCTCCCACATGGACATTCAGCAGTTGTATTAGATGCATACCAATGACAATAGCAAAGGAGAAGATTTTAAATGTTGAAATTCAAATTTTTTAAAATGTTCATGTTCTGTGTACTTATATTTCAACTCAAGCTTTAAAATTTCAGATTTAAAATTTTAGATTTGTCCAGTACTGTTCTCTTGCTTTCGTTTATGGTCAGTCATGTTAAAGCAAAAGGCTATTTTGACCGTTGGGAATCTGTCAGCATGTGTGCAATCTTAGGCCTACTTTGGCTTCTTGTAATTTTAAACCAAGACGTCTGCATTAAATAATATCAAATCATGTCCATATATTATGTGTCTTTCACATTAAACATTTAATTTATCCAGACGTTCTTTTTAAAATTGAAATATATTGTGTGGTTTTCATTTAATTTCAGACAATGTTTGTATAGAATCTCTCAGTGTCAAGATAAACAGACGGATATTAGACAAATGTCAGCAGAACTTGGAGAGTTTAAGCAGACTGATAAACAGGTAAAATAATCCACATTTATTCTTGTATGTGTTGCTACTGTTTTGGGTTTAACACCATTTTCAGTGTAAGATAGGCGACAGCTCTGAATGTCTAGTGGTTAGAACATCTGCCTGAGATGTTGGAGGCGGCAGCTTTGAGCCCCGGCCAAGTCATACCAAAGACTTGTAAAAATGGTACTACTGGATGGGACATGATGCTTCATGTCTGTGGCATGATGCCCCAGTGCTATACATCACTATTAACTGTCACACTGCAGACATCATAGTGATATGACTGATTTTTTTTTAAAGCTACATTAAAAATAAAAAACACACACAAATGCATGATAAGCTATACATGGCAGCTGGTATAATTGGTGGAGGAATAACCGAGGATAAATCCATTAAGAACCACTGAACCACAGGAAGTTACTGGCAGCATTCTCACATACCCACGTTGGCTAAGCCTGAGACTTGAACCCATGTGGACCTAGGTGAAATGGCAGAGATCGATAAATGCATGCTCTTTAGAGCACTTGGTCCCTAGATTAAATGTACGTGTTTAATGGCACATCTGAACAATCCTGGCTGTATTGTGCCAAGCAAATGCTAGGTATCCTGGCTGTATTGTGCCAAGCAAATGCTAGGTATCCTGGCTGTATTGTGTCAAGCAAATGCTAGGTATCCTGGCTGTATTGTGCCAAGCAAATGCTAGGTATCAAAAAATGTTAAAGGCAAACAGGTTGGCAGAATCTCCAAAAAGACAGATCCCTCCAACCAAAAGTAAGTTAATCCCTCCAACTGAAAGTAAATAAGCACTATGACACAAAAGATAATGGGTGAAGATGCTGCAGAAACTTCCAAGAAAGGAAACAAAGCTAAGATAAAGTTTAAAAAGGGGAAACTGCTTCAAGTACAATGTCAGAAATCTTTCTTTAAAAAAGGCACTCTTTTAAAAGGTCAAAGACCTCAGATCTTAATCATGGATACATTCTATGGCAAACAAGTTGCCTTCATCATTTGCCTTTTATGATATTCAAGAATTCATTCTGTGGCAAACAAGTTGCCTTAATTAGTTGCCTTTTATATCATGAAGGGGTGCATTCTGTGGCAAACAGGTTTCTTTCATTAATTGCCTTTTATGACATTCAGGGATGCATTCTTTGGCAAACAAGTTGCCTCCATTAGTTGCCTTTTACGACATTCAGGGATGCATTCTTTGGCAAACAAGTTTCTTCCATTAGTTGCCTTTTACAGTGTTCTGGATTCATTCTGTGGCAAGCAAGTTGCCTCCATTAGTTGCCTTTTATACCATTTAGGGATGCATTGTCTGGCAAAGAAGTTGCCTCTATTAAATGCCTTTTATGGCATTTAGGGATGCATTATGTGGCAAACAAGTTGCCTCCAGTAGTTACCTTATACGTCATGATGGGATTCATTCAATGGCAAACAAGTTGCTTCCATTTATTGCCTTTCATGACATTCAGAAACGCATTCTATGGCAAACAAGTTGCCTCCATTAGTTGCCTTTTATGGCATTTTGGGATGCATTCTATGGCAAACAAGTTGCCTCCATTAGTTGCCTTTTGTGGCATTTAGGGATGCATTCTGTGGCAAACAAGTTGCCTTAATTAGTTGCCTTTTATGATATTCAAGAATTCATTCTATGGCAAACAACTTGCCTTAATTAGTTACCTTTTATATCATGAAGGGATGCATTCTGTGGCAAACAGGTTGCCTTTATTAGTTGCTTTTTATATCATGAAGGGATGTATTCTGTGGCAAACAAGTTGCCTCCATTAGTTGCCTTTCATACCATTTAGGGATGCATTCTATGGCAAACAAGTTGCCTTCATCAATTGCCTTTTATGATATTCAGGAATTCATTTTGTGGCAAACCAGTTGCCTTCATCATTTGCCTTTTATGATATTCAAGAATTCATTCTGTGGAAAACAAGTTGCCTTAATTAGTTGCCTTTTATATCATGAAGGGGTGCATTCTGTGGCAAACAGGTTGCCTTTATTGCTTTTTATATCATGAAGGGATGCATTCTGTGGCAAACAAGTTTCTTTCATTAATGGCCTTTATGACATTCAGGGATGCATTCTCTGGCAAACAAGTTTCTTCCATTAGTTGCCTTTTACAGTGTTCTGGATTCATTCTGTGGCAGGCAAGTTGCCTCCATTAGTTGCCTTTTATACAATTTAGAGATGCATTGTTTGGCAAAGAAGTTGCCTCCATTAAATGCCTTTTATGGCATTTAGAGATGCATTATGTGGCAAACAAGTTGCCTCCAGTAGTTGCCTTATATGTCATGACATTTAGGGATGCATTCTATGGCAAACAAGTTGCCTCCATTAGTTGCCTTTTATGGCATTTAGGGATGCATTCTACGGCAAATGAGTTGCCTCCATTAGTGTTGCCTTTTATGGCATTTAAGAATGCATTGTGTGGCAAACAAGTTGCCTCCATTAGTTGCCTTTTATGATATGCAGGGATGCATTGTGTGGCAAACAAGTTGCCTCTATTAGTTGCCTTTTATGGCATGTATGGATGCATTGTGTGGCAAACAAGTTGTCTCCATTAGTTGCCTTTTATAATATGCAGGGATGCATTCTACGGCAAACAGGTTGCCTCTATTAGTTGCCTTTTATAACATTCAAAAATTCATTCTGTGGGAGACAAGTTGCCTCAATTAGTTACATTTTATGACATTCAAGAATTCATTGTTTAGGAAACAAGTTGTCTACATTAGTTGTTTTTTTTACTATGTTTAGGAATACATTCTAATGCAAGCAAGTTGACTGCATTAGTTGCCTTTAACATCTTTCAGGGATGCTTTCTATGTCAAACAAGTTGCCTCCATTATTTGCCATTTACATTGTACAGGGATGCACTCATGTCAAACAAGTCCACTTTATGACATTCACGGGTGCATATTAGACTTATCTGCAAAACTGTGAACAGTATAGACTGAAGTCTTCCATTCCATAATATGTCGGTAGATGTGACCCCCATATTTTTGAAACTTTTAAGGCAAGAATGTAAACCATGTTGTCTAGTAGTGGTACCTCAAGTTAAGAAATATGTATATAGCTTTGTTCTGATAAAAGTTAGAGACTGTTAAAGTCTGGAGATTATGAGCTTGAGTTCCTTGTTTTTAGAATATGTGGCCTGACTCTCGAGTTTGAGTTTGAGCTAGAGATTTTGTTTCAAACAATCAAAAATTACGTTACTTTTGAAAGCTCATTTCTGACTGGCTGATTGTGGATACTTATTCTCATGCTCAAACTGTTACAATCTTCAGGCCTGGCCTCCATGACACATTTGCTCCAGTCTGAAGCATTTAATAATTAAACTTTGAATGTACCATGGCATTGCTGCTTTGCAGTTTAAGTCCTTTTAATTTCAGAATTAAAGACACTGATGCTGAACGATTAAAACAAGAATACCAGAGGCTTGTGGAAGGTTTGAGAGAAGCCAGTGTTGCTAGGGAAACTGATGTCATTCTGTCTAATCCAGGTAACCCTTAATAACAATTATTACCTACCATCTTTACTCACATGTAAATTGAGTCAGACTGCAAACAACAAATATCCTGATCTGCAGTAGCATATTGTGCCTGCAGTTGGGGTCAGTGTTGTTTGTTCTTCTGATTACTCCTTACAAACTGCACAGAACCAGATCAGCCAGTGCATTGTGCAACAATAGATCGGGGCTGTGCAGTTTGCAGTTCGATTTTTCTTATAAGCGAGTATATACAGTATTCTATATGGGGTGCTGATAGTAAAAGTTAACATTAGTATCTTAATAATTATTTGCATATCTTACCACAGAAAATTGGTTAGTTAATTAGTTTCCCGATTACAAAGCAGTATGAGTGTATTTTTTTTAATGGAACATTCTTTTATATTCCAGTTGTACCTGATGAGATCTTACAAGGTAAGCATTGCTTAGTGGCAAACTTTTAATTTTTTTCCAGCAATTCCATCTTGATTGAGTCTGTAATGAATATAGTACATACTGGCTATTACATAGGTCTTTTTATTTTCATATACTTTCCTGACCTATCTGTTTGGTCTTTTTTTTTCTTTCAATGAATATTTTAATATATGGTACATAATTTGATGTCATAAATTAATGTTAATCTGTGACAAGGTTTTCTCGAAATTTCAAACTTATTTTAACTTGCCCATGTTACTGAATTTCAAAACACAAGATATGGGGCAAGCTATTTCTGTATGAATGGAGATAGAGCCTCATACATATTGAGTATTCAATTAACTTTTGGGGTTCAGCAAAGATTTCAGGTAAAATACAATGGGATCTTTGTCCTACAGTTTTCTTAACATTGTTGAAAATTTCCAACTGATGTGTTGTAATGTAGACACCAAAGAACCAATCTTATTTAGTATATTGAACATTAAGATTAGTACAGTATAGGAAATCTGTAATCATTAATTGGCTGGAGCTGTAACATGTTGCCATTTTGCATTTTTATTGAAGACTATGAAGTAGTTTAGAGGACTTTCTCCGAATGAATCATAATCAGCTTGAAAGATTTAAGTTGACTTAATTTTTTCTCTCCATGTTTTGCAGTTTTATTGAGTTTATATTCCTAATTTGGGTAATTTAATTTGTTATGTCCATTGTTACATCAGTGTTCTTTCTTTTTTTGTTCAGCAAAAGATTTAATATCAGACACCAGTGGGATCTTTCTCCTACTTCAAAGACATTATAGGACTGTACAAATGAATACTCATTAACTTGAAAGATTTAGGTTGACATAATTTTTGGGCATTCTTGTTTTGTAGTTATACTAGGATTATATTGTTAATTTGGGCAATATAAATTTTCATTTCCTTTGTTACTTCCATTAAAGGATTCTTTTTTTTCATAGTTGATGTTTGTGGAATCACCCACTTTTTCATTACATCATCCAGAGATGCTGCCAGGATGTGGGAATGTGGGAATCACACAAGATTTGTATGAATTCTCATACCTGGAGAGCAGTGATACATGAGAACTCCTGCAAATTAGTTTAAAGTCACACATATTTTTATTTAACAGTTAAACCTTAAATTTCATGCAGCAACAAAAGTCACACTGCCAGTAGAAGTATCATAGCGCTGTCTCCTTTCAAGTGGGCAACTGTTTTTGCATCTGGGTTCTTTGGCTTGACATAAATAGATGTTAAACTAAATTTGATTAGCAGGTTGGGCCCTGGAACAAGCAATATGTCATAGTTTGAACTTTGTATCAAGGAAGTTTTACAGATGTTTGTTTAAAATATGGGCTACCTAGAATGATTGATTCCCATTGTGGTTCATGTTCATCTGATGATTTTGTTGGTTGATGATATTGATGATAACAGTGATGATGAGAGTGATTTTTAAAGTTATGATCTAGATCAGATTGTTGGAGCTGGGAAGAGTTAATGAAGATACCAATGAGTGATTTCAATCCTGTAATGATGTTGAATATGAGTCCAAGTGTGCATGCTGGATGGACTAAAATCAGACGGCATGCAAATCAACCCCACTTTCAGTGGTGTTTTGAAATTAAATGCAGAAAAGGCAGAATGTCAAGCCAATTAAATTACAGTGTTTTGGTAGAGTGCAATTTTCATTTCTTTTCTCTAACAGTTTAGCTCAGTGGCATCTTGTACTGCAAGCTATTTTGCCCTATAAGGTTTAAAATAAGTTGAATAACTTAGAATCCAAACTGAAATTAAGAAGTTAAGATATTTACTTGATCAGAATATCTTTGTCTTAAAAAGGACACTAGCATTGATGGACTTGAATTGTAATATAGAATTTTGGAGCAGAAAAAAAATCTGGCATAACAGTCGGCAAAGCACTGATTTAAGAATGTAAAATTTGGCAGATCATATGTTAGTGAAAAATCTTATTTTGGAGGAGAAGTGTCCAAAAGACAATATCTTTGAGCTGTGGAAAACTGTACATAACAACCATAAAGAACAATTAATCTGGTTAATCTCGATATGACCCTTCAAACAGCAGACTCAGAATAGGGGGATCTCGGCAAAAACAATATTCATACACAGATATGGCACAGATTAAGCTCAAAAACAATCAACAGATTAACGCTTATACAGATAGAGGTGACATCTTCAAAATATTTTGATTTCAAGAGAGCTATGAAAGAGTGGAGCAAGAATGAAGAGAGATAAATATTTAAGTGTTCAGTAAATACTGAACTATGTGTGTTTCCTCCTTCCCTTCCTTTTTTCTACTCCCTTTTATTTTTTTAGACAATGGGTACAGCCTCCTTCCTTTAGATAAAATCCTGGCAATATCTAGGATTATCTAATATATTTGATGAGTCATTTTTGTTCTCCATTTTCTGTTATTCTTACAGATAATGCATTACCATTTTTAAAGAAATGTGATGTCAGACCTGACTGCACTTTCTCACTCAATAGACTGGGGACAGTGAGGTACAAGTTACATTGTGATTGCCCAGTATGCCCTTCACAAGATGTCTTTACCTGATGATTGCACATAATAACTCATTTCTTTTTTTTTTCTGAAAGAATTACTTTATGAAATCATCCTCAATCCAGTATAAAAAAGATTTTAATATCTAACATGTACATAACAATGGACATGAATGAAAAGCGGAAAAAGAAGAGTTATCAAAAATCAGTTGCAACACGTAAACCATTTTTACATCAAATTAAAGCAAAATACCATGTAAACTGAACACGTTCACCAATTTATCACAAATATACTGTTTTCCATCTTTATGGAGCAGAAATTCCGTTCATGTTTACACAGATGCACCTGTGGTGAGAAAGTGGGTATACTTCCCTTTTGTCTTTCACTCAACAAAAGCATGTACTTTGCATGATGTCAGTCTGTCATAAATGGGTAGCATAGAGATGTAAAAAAAACACTGCTTGATGTTGACAAAACTATTTTTTCATTTGCTGCCATTATTCTGCAAGAATCTGAGATTTAAGATTCGGACATCATATACCAATTTAAATTTTTTGAAAACTGTCAGAATTCTGGTGGTGCTATCTTTTTAAGACGTATCAAGAATTAGGTTAACAAATATACTTTCCTTGCAAGGTCAAACATAGTTGGAAACATCTGAGATTGGCATACAATTGAACCAAATTTGGAACATAACACTGATGACAAGAAATGTTATTCAAACTTGGTGAAGAATAATTTAATATTTGTATTATTTATTTTGTTCTTGTGATCTCTGCATGATTTTAAATATGCATAGTTATGCTTTCTCAGTAAATTGAATGAGAGTGACCATTCTCTTAATGACAGCTGGTCATTCTCTTAATGATAGTGACCATTCTCTTAATGACAGATGGCCATTCTCTTAATGACAGTGACCATTTTGATGGCAGTCAATCCTGTCACCCTTATTGCATTCACCAAAAAATTTGTGAATGTCCCAAACATTTTGATTGAAAATTTGAGTTTTTAAATTTTCTTTAATCAATTAAATATGTATCAGTGTTGTCTCTCTGCTGTTGAGTGCAGATGAAATAAGCACCTGTTTTAAGTTTTGTTGACCAAATGCTCATATTCTTTACAGATGCAATGCTTGTTTGTATGACATTCAATTCTGATCCAAATGTAATTTGAAATTTTCAAACTACATTCCATGCTAACTATTCATCAATTTGATTTACATGCATTCATTTTAATGCCAATTATAATGAAGAAAAACATTAAACTTTTGCCACTTTGCTCCTTTTTTTGCCATCACTGGCACCATGTGCTCTGACTAATGCACAACTCACATACATATTGTATTTGTTTGAAGACTTTTACAGAAATTATCATTGCTTGACAACTCAAAGATATAGCTTGCCCAAGAACTTTCTTAATTTACAAGTATCCTATGGGGAAAATTGTGTTGATTTACGCGATAATCTCAGGAATGCATCTATGGCATAAATTGAGCATCACCTGTATAAATATGAAAAATTTTATTCATTGCTTTTCAGTAAGGTGTGCCTCAAACATCCAAATGGGAATGATAAATAATGATTGAGTTAATTTGTTTAAATTGATGGTCAGAAAAATTTACCATTAAATTCATTTATGACAATTTTGGGGGAAAAATTGCAATTTATGTATGAAATTTAATGATAAAAACAACTGCACTTTTTATTTCATAGTTAAATGCTTTCACAAACAATATGAATTTCTTAAACTTTTATTTTTAAAAGGAGATTTGGCTTACAGTAATAATTGAGATGTTTCGTCCTTTAGAGAAAACTTCCCAATATATTTGATTATATGTCTAGTCAGAGTCCAGACAACACAGACCCTGATTTGTGTTATCACATAATTCATTGATAAATCAGGGTTTGTCTTGTTTTTCTACTGATTACTCCTAACTGCATGGACCCAGATCTGCCAGTGCATTTTGTGATAAAGATCTGGGTCTGCCCAGTTTGCAATTGGATTCTAAGTGAGTTTATATTATATCCAATCCATACCTTCAGAGGCAGTACCAGGCAACATTAGAAATGCAGAACATTTCATCAACTTTATGAAGAGGTTCCTGGAGTACATGAAAACAAGACTTAGAGTTCAACATGTGGTTTCAGAAATTCCACCATCTTTTCTGAAAGACTGTGCCCAGAAAGTTTGCATAGACAGAAAACCACTCAGGTTTGAAATATTCCTGTGGGGTATATAGGCTTGATGGGAAGCTTGTTTTTGCATGCTAAGTTGGTGGCTACTAGTTTATGTCAGATATTGCAGCTTAGAAAACAAAACATAGAATTGTTTTCTTGAGCCTACTTTAATATCTGACACTGTGTTTCGCCTGACATAACACTTTTCTTACTTGTAACAGTGTCAGATATCAAGTGGCATCAATATTTTTGTTTAGGTTGAACTAAATGCTTCACAGTTGAATATTTCCTAAACCTCATCATGGAGTCTGCTCAAAGTTGGGATGGGTTATTATAATGCTAAGACAATTCATTCTGTGATACACTTGCTTGCCTTTTTGCCCTTGGGGTCAAGGTCAGTCAAAAGTTCTGCATTAAGGTTTTGATTACAGATTTTCTCTTATTTTGTAAACCCATTGATTAATTCAGTTCAAAAAATTATAAATCATTATAAAGGTAAGACTGACTTATTTTCTCATCTGTTTGACCTTATAATAAATGTCATATTAATTGAAATTTAGATTAGGGTTCTGATTAAAATTTTTTTAATTGATTTATGTTTACTTAATATTTTAATAGCAGAATTAAGTTATTAGATTATGAAGCAAAATTTCATTCTGTAGCACAGTTGCTGAGCTTCTTTACATCTAGTTCAAGGTCGCCTAAATTTCATTCTGCAACATAATTGCTCAACCTTTTGACCACAGGGTCAAGGTCATTCCACGTACAGCTATTCTTTTAGCTTGGGCTCAATATGCAGGGCCTGGCATTCTTGTTGAAAAGTAGTACAGTGACTGTATTCAGTCAGGCTCTTACAGTTGAATTAAGCATGCTTGCTAAACTCAGTCCAAAAGTCACTTGAAATCACAGTTAAATGTTTGCAGAATCATCTGTTAACTATTTCTTGTCTTGATATTCATTCTAACCACAAAGATGGATTAATCTTTGACTATTCAATTAACTGCGCCAACCCTATTGATAGGAAAGTCACTAAAGTATTGATTTGCAGACATTACTAGAAACTGGGTCATTAGACAAGACAGTGATGGGATACCAATTTTATGAATTTTGTTGTTTATACAAAGCATAGAACAGTAAGATCACTTCTATCCACAAATTTAAATGCAGACCATAATGTCTTTATTTGCAAATTACACAAACGTCTACCTACAAAAGCAGATGAATTCACAATAACAAAATTTAAAACATTTTTATGACCGGAGTGAGAATTACCAAGGTTAAAGTGTAAATTATGATCAAGAATTGACAGTAGATCAGCAATGGTTAGTCCATCTCAGTGGATGATAGAAGCCCGTCTAAGATGACTAGTTAATCCATTTCACTGGATGATATCAGTCCATCTGTAAAGATGTGTTATTCCTTCTCTTTGGATGATAGCAGTCTGTCTATGAAGACTAGTTTGTCTTTCTGTGTGGGTAATAACAGTCCTATGATGACTAGTTTGTCTTTCTGTGTGGATGATAGCAGTCCTATGATGGCTAGTTGGTCCTTCTGTGTGGGTAATAACAGTCCTATGATAACTAGTTGGTCCTTCTGTGTGGATGATAGCAGTCCTATGAAGACTAGTTAGTCCTTCTGTGTGGGTAATAACAGTTTATCTATAAAGACTAGTTGGTCCTTCTGTGTGGATGATAGCAGTTCTATGATGACTTGTTGGTTCTTCTGTGTGGGTAATAACAGTTTATCTATGAAGACTAGTTGGTCCTTCTGTGTGGGTGATAGCAATGTGGATGATAGAAGCCCGTCTAAGATGATTAGTTAATTCATCTCACTGGATGATATCAGTCCATCTGTAAAGATGTGTTATTCCTTTATTTTGGATGATAGCAGTCTGTCTATGAAGACTAGTTTGTCTTTCTATGTGGGTAATAACAGTCCTATGATGACTTGTTTGTCTTTCTGTGTGGATGATAGCAGTCCTATGATGGCTAGTTGGTCCTTCTGTGTGGGTAATAACAGTCCTATCATAACTAGTTGGTCCTTCTGTGTGGACGATAGCAGTCCTATGAAGACTAGTTAGTCCTTCTGTGTGGGTAATAACAGTCCTATGATGACTAGTTTGTCTTTCTGTGTGGATGAAAGCAGTCCTATGATGGCTAGTTGGTCCTTCTGTGTGGGTAATAACAGTCCTATGATAACTAGTTGGTCCTTCTGTGTGGATGATAGCAGTCCTATGATGACTTGTTGGTCATTCTGTGTGGGTAATAACAGTTTATCTATGAAGACTAGTTGGTCCTTCTGTGTGGGTGATAGCAGTGTGGATGATAGAAGCCCATCTAAGATGACTAGTTAATCCATCTCACTGGATGATATCAGTCCATCTGTAAAGATGTGTTATTCCTTCTCTTTGGATGATAGCAGTCTGTCTATGAAGACTAGTTTGTCTTTCTATGTGGGTAATAACAGTCCTATGATGACTTGTTTGTCTTTCTGTGTGGATGATAGCAGTCTTGTGATGGCTAGTTGGTCCTTCTGTGTGGGTAATAACAGTCCTATGATAACTAGTTGGTCCTTCTGTGTGGATGATAGCAGTCCTATGAAGACTAGTTAGTCCTTCTGTGTGGATAATAACAGTTTATCTATAAAGACTAGTTGGTCCTTCTGTGTGGATGATAGTAGTCCTATGATGACTTGTTGGTCCTTCTGTGTGGGTAATAACAGTTTATCTATGAAGACTAGTTGGTCCTTCTGTGTGGATGATAGCAGTGTCGATGATAGAAGCCCGTCGAAGATGACTAGTTAATTCATCTCACTGGATGATATCAGTCCATCTGTAAAGATGTGTTATTCCTTCTCTTTGGATGATAGTAGTCTGTCTATGAAGACTAGTTTGTCTTTCTATGTGGGTAATAACAGTCCTATGATGACTAGTTTTTCTTTCTGTTTGGATGATAGCAGTCCTATGATGGCTAGTTGGTCCTTCTGTGCAGATGATAGCAGTCCTATGATGACTAGTTGGTCCTTCTGTGTGGATGATAGCAGTCCTATGATGACTAGTTGGTCCTTGTGTGTGGGTAATAACAGTTTATCTATGAAGACTAATTGGTCCTTCTGTGTGGGTAATAACAGTCCTATGAGGACTAGTTGGTCCTTCTGTGTGGATGATAGCAGTCCTATGATGACTAGTTGGTCCTTGTGTGTGGGTAATAACTCTATGAAGACTAATTGGTCCTTCTGTGTGGGTAATAACAGTCCTATGATGACTAGTTAGTCCTTCTGTGTGGATGATAGCAGTCCTATGATGACTAGTTAGACCTTCTGTGTGGATGATAGCAGTCCTATGATGACTAGTTGGTCCTTCTGTTCAGATGATAGTACTCCATCTTTGAAGACTCTTTATGCACAGAACTTTAGTAAGATATTTAACTCATATTTTGTGAAAGTTATAACTTGTTAAGAACAATAAAACATTTTATAAAATTGATGATGGAAAATAAAGATTCAGTTTGATAGGTGAATTTAAAATATCATGAAGCAGTGGTACATAATGTAATAAAAATAAAATTTGAATTGACTAAACTCAGATTCTATTGTTTTATGTTGACAGTGGGTATCGTGTCCTGTTTTTTTATACTTTTCACCATGGCTTCATGGCACAGTGATTTTCATATCTACAGAATGTAATTAATCAACATGGTCTTATGGTATGGTACTGTTTTAATTTGTAGATTGCAACTGATCACCATGGTCTTGTGGTATATTACTATTTTACTTTAGAGTGTTACTAATTAGCATGGTCTTGTGGTATAGTACTATTTTTCTTTAGAGTATAACTGATTACCATTGTCTTGTGGCATAGTACTATTTTTCTTTAGAGTGTAACTAATTCCCATGTTCATTGGTTTAGTAATATTTTTATCTATTGCGTGTAATTAAAGAATAATGTTAAGACTGAATTAATTTCATTGTATTCATCACAACAGATAAAAATATGCTGTATATACATGCTTTTTATGTCAAGTCCAATTGCAGGCTGAACAGACCCAGATGCGGGTCTATGCAGCAGAATAAACAACATAGACTCTGATCTGCCGGTGCACATGATCTGTGTTGTTTTCTATTGGACTTGACTTATAAGCAAGTATACATGTTAGACATATTAGATATGAAGGAGTGAAGTATTTTCTTCCTAATTTATCAGATCATTTTGATGACAAAACTTTACTGTCGTTTACAGGTTCTGTTCAGAGAGGTTAAGATCCTTGTTGAGAACACTGGAACTGACAGACATTCAGGACTTCTCTGCTCTCATTCTTGTGTCAAACTTTGCTACTCTTGTCAGCACATATACCAAAGGTATGTGTTTCTCCAGTCACATGCCAAAGGTATGTAGTTCTTGAGTCACATATACCAAAGGTATGTAGTTCTTGAGTCACATATACCAAAGGTATGTTTTTCTTGAGTCACATATACCAAAGGTATGTAGTTCTTGAGTCACATATACCAAAGGTATGTTTTTCTTGAGTCACATATACCAAAGGTATGTAGTTCTCCAGTCACATGCCAAAGGTATGTGCTTCTCCAGTCACATATACCAGAAGTATGTATTTCTCCAGTCACATATACTGGAGGTATGTGCTTTTCCAGTCACATATACCAGAAGTATGTATTTCTCCAGTCACATATACCAGAGGTATGTATTTCTCCAGTCACATTTACCAGAGGTATGTATTTCTCCAGTCAGATATACCAAATGTATGTGCTTCTCCAGTCACATATACCAGAAGTATGTATTTCTCCAGTCTCATGTACCAATGGTATGTGTTTCTATAGTTACAGATACCAAAGGTATGTATTTCTCCAGTCACATAATCCAAAGGTATGTGTTTCTCCAGTCACATATACCAAAGGTATGTTTCTCCAGTCACATATACCAAAGGTATGCATTTCTCCAGTCACAGATACCAAAGGTACGTATTTCTCCAGTCATGTTGTGTCATCTTTCTAGGATGTAGCCCTGGATTCCACTTCTAGTTTAAATTGACTTGAAAAGAAAGACATTGTAAATTATACACATGATTTCTGAATCCAGGCAGAGATTGACCGAGTTTGTTCAGCAAGAATGGTTGATTGAGATGAGGGAAATTCAGATTACAATGAATGTCAGTGGAGAGATTTTCTCATAATCTATTGTAAGAAAGTATATTGTCAATAATTTAATTTGAAGAGCATAACAAAATTGAAAAGTGAGTAAAATTTTATCAGGGTAGGAGACATTCATTTTTTTTCAGGTTTCATCTTAATAATAGAGCCATTTGATGACCGTACGCCTACCATCTCCAACCCAATTCTCAGCTTCAGTTGTCTGGATGCATCCATTGCCATCAAGCCTGTATTTGACAGATTCCAGACTGTTGTCATCACATCAGGGGTAAATAAATAGTTTGAAGTGGAATGCAGTAATATGCTGGTGGTGGGGTAGAATGGGGATGTCATTGAAGGATCTTTGGAGATTATTTGTAAGGTCAGTTGTCATGATATATGTTCATGGTTACCATGTTGACATGGAAGATGGGGATTTCATGTCCAGACTTTGTCCAGTAGTAGTCTGGCAGCTTCTCAGCTTGGGCTGGTAGAGGTTGTTCTGAGTGACAAGAGTGTACCATACATAATCACTTACAAGTCAAGAACAACTGCAAAGTGCATAAACCCAGATCTGTCAGTTCATTATCTGGGCCTGTGCAGTTTGTTAGGAGTAATCATAGAACAAACAAAACAGACTCTGGTCTGCAGGCACATTATGTTATGACAGATCAAGGATTTTTTGTTTGCAGTTTGACTTAAAAAGAGAGTATATACGGTACATACTACAATGATGCATTTTTAATACTCAGTCTTATTGCCCACCTCTTGAGACAGTAATCAGTCAGATTTCTCATCTGGCTGTCAGGCAGTCATATTCATGTAACTAGTCTGAACATTTTGTCTGGATTGCTTTGAAACTTGTTACAAAACATTGTTATCTTTTAAAGTTGGGCTTATTGACCAAAGACTGCTTCCTAATTCATACTTTCCCCAATAACATTAAAATTAGGATAAAATCTCTACTACCTCCTGAATCCAGCAACCGACGTAAGTGAAAACTGCCATCTTTCCAATCTATTTAACATAAAGAGCAAGGTTAAAACCCTTGCTCACTAAGTTGTGATTTGTTGGCCAGATGTTGACCAGTTTAAGCTTTCATGTTGCCTCCTATTATCCAAAATTATCTGTTTGATTTTCAATCATCCATATACAACGTTGGTACATTATTGTGTATAAAGATATTTGCTACATGTTGGAGTAATATTTTTGAAAATTTGGACAATCTGTAAATTTGTTTGCATTCAGGGACTTGATTTTCAGATTGTATGCTCAAACATGGTATTTTTGCTGTTCATTGTTGGTAGTCATTGTTACACACTGCTTGTATTTTTTACTTTTTTAAAAATAACAAATATTATTGATTTGTACAGGCCAAAACTTTTAAGTTTTTAAGTTTCTTATTTTCGGGAGTCTTCTCACAAGCACTTTACCCATTCCCACATTTGGTTGATATGTCCATGCAAGTCCAAGTCTGTGCTCACAAGCACTTTATCCATTCCCACATTTGGTTGATATGACCGTGCAAGTCCCAGTCTGTCTGTGCTCACAAGCACTTTATCCATTCCCACATTTGGTTGATATGACCGTGCAAATCCCAGTCTGTCTGTGCTCAAAAGCACTTTATCCATTCCCACATTTGGTTGATATGACCGTGCAAATCCCAGTCTGTCTGTGCTCAAAAGCACTTTATCCATTCCCACATTTGGTTGATATGACCGTGCAAGTCCCAGTCTGTCTGTGCTCACAAGCACTTTATCCATTCCCACATTTGGTTGATATGTCCGTGCAAGTCCCAGTCTCTCTGTAATCACAAGCACTACCTAAGTGCTGAGAGGAAATGCTATGTGGCCCTTTCTCTTAGTGAAAGCCAGAATGGTATAATCCTTAAGCTCTAGCTGGCATGTGCGGTCATCCTTCTCAAGCTTTTGTCTGTCTAATCAACTTTTGTAGAAATAAGAATTGATTCTGATGGGTCTGGTTTCAGCTATCTAGACAACCGCCAGACCAGTTTAACATCAACACAGCCACCTAAAGGTTGCAAGTTAAGTGCTTTGAATGCATTCAGCTGGAGTTTTCCTCTTGTTAAGGAGAATTCACTATTTTTCTTCATCAGCATACTGCTGTCATAGGTTACATGACTGTCAGTTTTGCTATCCTCATTTTAGGACACTGGTTTGTCATTCATATCATCAATCCAGCCATTCTTCTCTTGAAGGATATCTTGTTAAAGATGATCAGGCATTTCCTCCTGTTACTATTCTCCATGCATCACTGTGATTGGGAAATGCATTTGATGGAGGATGTAAATGTTTTAGTAAATTATATTTCTTCAAGAATACTTACCTGATCACGTTGTAAAACTGTCTGACCCACCAATGTCGGACACACCGATGTCTGATACACTGATGTCTGACCCACTGGTGTTGGACACACCGGTGTCGGACACACTGATGTCAGACACACCGATGTTGGACACACCAATGTCTGATACACTGATGTCTGATAGACCGATGTCTGATACACCGATGTTGATAGACCGATGTCTGATACACTGATGTCTGACCCACCGATGCAAGTGTGAGCATCCTCATTTATTTATGTATCATTCAGGTTAAACTGGTAAACATTCAGTAGATGGGTAGCCACCCAGTGGTGGCAAGGGGAGGTAATCACAAGTAGTTTTCCCTTTGTTTATACATTACATGGACGAGAAAGATGAACTGTTTATTTTTCCATGGTTGCAAGATTCAGGAGGTAGCACAGTATATTTCAAAATATTAATGTGATTGGTAAGTATTCTGGAAGAAATATAATTCTGTAAATTAAACTTACTTTCTGTCTGAGTTACTTCATATTTTAATGGCTTCTGGATGCAGAGCAGGATCGATTCATGTCACTACTAGTTGAGCATTTATTTATTAGTTGTTTTGAGACTTTGTGTACATTATGGTCATCCAGAAAATGGACATATTGGCCATTGACTGTGTCCTTGCATTTTTTTGTTCTGAAAAGAGCATATTGGCCAGTCAGTGTTCCTGCATGTTTTGGGTTAGAGTTGTGCTCTTTTCATCTTACAGCTACAAGTAATATATGGCGTAAGTATTGTGTCCTAATCCTGCAGTTTTTGACGGATTGCTTGGCTTTAAAACTTGACATGCTTGTTAACTCCTTATTACATGAATATTGAACTATGTTGTATTCCCACGGTTGTTTTGTTACAGTTATTTTTGTTTTTTCAACTAGATTCAGTATATGCCTTATGACACAACTTTTCTTGTCAGTTTATGATGGATTGTTATGAAACTTGGTTTACATATTATGCATACTATAGTCATGATGTATTTATTAATCACTGTAATTTTTACCTGAGTTATTACTCTTTTTGATCTGAAACTGTATGCAAAATAAGACACCTTTGGTATGGCATCATGGCATCCATCTTTAAAATCTTCTTAATGTTACACCTCCCGAACAGATTGTACATATATTGACATGGGGATTGTACATACATTGACATGTGGATAGTACATATATTGACATGGGGATAGTACATATATTGACATGGGGATTGTACATATATTGACATGGGGATTGTACATATATTGACATGGGGATGGATTGTACATATATTGACATGGGGATTGTACATATATTGACATAGGGATTGTACATATATTGACATGGGGATTGTACATATATTGACATGGGGATAGTACATATATTGACATGGGGATTGTACATATATTGACATGGGGATTGTACATACATTGACATGTGGATAGTACATATATTGACGGGGATAGTACATATATTGACATGGGGATTGTACATATATTGACATGGGGATGGATTGTACATATATTGACATAATAATAATAATAATAATAATAATAATAATAATGACCTTATTTAAAGAGGGTAACACAGTTAGCTAAAAACTAATCTACCTTGAGGCCCTCATACAAAGGAATTCATTTATTTAAGCTGCATCTCTGAAGCCACTGGATATATTGGGTTTTGGAAGAAGGAAATAAAGTGGGCATTTCTAATCTCAACTGGAATACTATTCCAGAGCAGAGTTCCAGAGTATTGGAAACTTTTTTTTAAATAACTCATTATTTGGTTTGGGAATTTTATACTGTTTGGTAGACATGGATCGCAGGTGGGGAGTATTACCAGGTAGCCTATACTGGAATAGTGATTGTAAATATTCAGGAGCACTATTATGAGATATCCTGTACATTAATTTGGCTTTTCTCAAACAGATTCGGTCTTTAATAGGTAATATTTTTAACCTACCAGCTAAACTTTCATTGCTTCCTTTCTGGATTGATATTAGCCCAAATGCTCTTTTTTGAAGATGTGCCAGCTTTGCTATGTTTTTATCATTTGAATTACCCCATACTGTACTACTGTAGTCCAAATAGGGTTGTATGTAACTGTTATTAAATAGTTTTCTGTGCCTTTCAGGGAGAAAATATCTTATCCTACTGAGAAGCCATAAACTTGAATTGACTTTTTTACTGATATGTTTGATATGTTCAGTCCATGATAGGTTATTATCTACCAGAGCACCAAGTAGTCTATCATGACAGACCATTTGCAGATTTGTATCCTTCCATGTCAGACATAGTTCATCACTATCAAGATTTGTCCTTCTTTGCTGTGTTGAGATAAGTAATATTTTAGTTTTACCGGTATTTACCACCATGCCATTACATGTGCACCAGTTTTCCAGTTTGTTTAGTGCATTCTGTAAAGAAATTTCGAGCTCATGCTTTGTGTTTTGGATGTCTGACAATGTTGTGTCATCTGCATAGAGATCTGTAGATGATATTGAGTCTCTTAGTAAAAGTGGTAGGTCATTATTAAATAAAATGAATAGTAATAGACCTAGAATTGAGCCTTGTGGTACTCAATATCTAATTGTTTCAGGTTCAGACAGAACATTATTTATGTAAACATGTTGTGTTCTCTCATTTAAGTACGAAGTAAACCATCTAATTGTTCTTTCATCACACTGGTAGATTTTCAGTTTCTTCAAAAGGATTTCATGATCCACCATGTCAAAAGCTTTCCTGAAATCTACAAATACAGTTCCTATTATTCTACCTTGGTCAAGTGCTTGAAGCCATTTATCAGTTAGGGAGATCAAGGCAGTCTCACAGGAATGGTTCTGTCTAAAGCCTGATTGATTAGGGTGTAACAGCAAGTGTTTGGTTAAATATGACATGAATGAGTCATGGACATGTTTTTCAATCAATTTTGACAAGTTTGGTAGTATTGAGATTGGCCGGTAGTTATCAGCATCATCCTTAGAACCAGATTTGGGGTTTGTACATATATTGACATGGGGATTTTACATATATTGACATAGGGATTGTACATATATTAACATGGGGATTGTACATATATTGACATGGGGATTGTACATATATTGACATGGGGATTGTACATATATTAACATGGGGATTGTACATATATTGACATGGGGATTGTACATATATTGACATGGGGATGGATTGTACATATATTGACATGGGGATTGTACATATATTGACATGGGGATGGATTGTACATATATTGACATGGGGATTGTACATATATTGACATGGGGATGGATTGTACATATATTGACATGGGGATTGTACATATATTGACATGGGGATGGATTGTACATATATTGACATGGGGATGGATTGTACATATATTGACATGGGGATAGTACATATATTGACATGAGGATTGTACATATATTGACATGGGATTTTACAAGAAGACTTTTTATGATGTCTGCTTGTTCTCAAATTAAAATGTTGCCAGTCTGATGTTCAATGTGCCACAGTGGCTGTCTTGAAAATCATATGATTGCTACTTCTGAATGGATGGTCATAGTAACTTGTGGCTTTCACTAAAGGACTTCTTATGATGTCTGTTTGGTCACAAATGAAAATGATGTCAATGTGACTTTCAGTAAAACCATCACAATGGCTAGCTTGGAAATCTTATAATTGTGTTTTTTTCTAGATGGCTGGTCATATAAACATTGTGTTTTCACCAGAAGACTTGTGATGTCCAGTTGGTCCCTGATGGAAATGGCACCACTCTGATATCCAATATGGCCACAATAGCAGCCATCTTGCTGGTGTTACTCCTCAAAATGAATAGGTCATATCAACATGGGGTTTTCACCATAAGACTTTTTATAAGGTCTTATTAGTCATAAGCAGATAAGTTAAAATGGTACTAATCTGATATTCAGTATGGCAACCACGTGGCCATCTTGAAAATCCTGTAATTGTTACTCCTCTTAAATTGAAAGTCATTTAGACATTGGGTTATCATCAGAAGAGTGAATAAGATGTCTTGTTGGTCCTAAATGAAAATGATGTTAATTGATGTCTTGAAAATATTGATATCTCTACTTCTTCCAGTTGTATGACTTTCAACAGGGGGTTTTCACTGGTAGACTTCATATGATGCTTAGTCGGTCCTAAATGAAAAGGGTGGTAATTGTGCATCCAGTATGGCTGCAGTGATGGCTGTCTTGAAAATCTTGCTGTCACTATTTACCTAGAATGGTTGGTTATATTAACATGAGGTTTTCACCAAAAAGACTTCTAATGATGCCTACTTGGTCCTAAATGAATACAGTACCAATTTGATATCCCATATGACCACCACAACATTTAACTTTACAGTCCTGTTGTCATTAAAGAATATCATAGATAGTTTCAGCACACAGCAGTTTTAAGTATACTAAGATATGATCTTAAATTCTTCAATATTCTTTTCACTCAGCAGAGCATTATTCTCTCTTAGGGACTCTTGTTTAAATTTTTACTCTTTCTAGAATTACAGATGAAACAATATATGAATGGATTTCTTTGACACTTATGGATTTCTTTGACACTTGGCACATGTTTTTGCCCTTTTTATACTTGAAGCTGGAGGTATCCAATCTCACAGTTGTTTTGGATGGAGACAGTATATCTTATTTCCATCACTGGGACAGGCAGGGGTATATTTATTGATGGAGACAGTATATCTTATTTCCATCATTGGGACAGGCAGGGGTATATTTATGGATGGAGACAGTATATATTATTTCCATCATTGGGACAGGCAGTGGTATATTTATGGGTGGAGACTATATCTTATTTCCTTCATTGGGACAGGCAGGGGTATAGTTATGAATGGAGACTATATCTTATTTCCATTATTGGGACAGGCAGTGGTATATTTATGGGTGGAGACAGCACATCTTATCTCCATCATTGGGACAGGCAGGGGTATATTTATGGATGGAGACAGTTTATCTTATTTCCATCATTGGGACAGGCAGGGGTATATTTATGGGTGGAGACAGCATATCTTATTTCCATCATTGGGACAGGCAGGGGTATATTTATGGATGGAGACAGTTTATCTTATTTCCATCATTGGGACAGGCAGGGGTATATTTATGGGTGGAGACAGCATATCTTATTTCCATCATTGGGACAGGCAGGGGTATATTTATGGATGGAGACAGTTTATCTTATTTCCATCATTGGGACAGGCAGGGGTGAATTTATGTATATTGCTCACCATCTCTTCAATTTAAGATAATGAAAGCTGCATAAGATATTTATTACATGCTTCTTTGTGTTCTCCCAGTACAAGTTTAAACTCTGTGACATTTTTTTCAGACGTAATCATTTATATTTTTTATCCTTATCTAGACCCTGTCCCCACTTGACATGTATCCGAAGATTCTGGATTTCCGGCCTGTTACCATGGCAATGTTTACAATGACCCTGGCAAGAACCTGTATCTGTCCAATGGTAAGTTTCTCAAGGTTTTTGGATCAAGTCAGCAGTGAAGATGCTAAATTGTATTTTGAAATATCATATTTTCTTCTTTGTTCAATGCAAATACTGATTTAGATTTGATATGAAAATACAGCATATAATATGATCTAATATTCTTGTGACATTATTGAAAAGGGTGTAGATAATTTAAGAATTTAGATTCACCCACTAATTTTAAGAATTGAATCCTAATTGTAGGTGATGGCAAAATGTTAAGACCTGCATATTGACACAGTAGACAAAGAACTGTGTGTTGGTTGGGGCCTTATTGCACTGTTGTCAAAAAATACATGCCAGAATGTTTGGTGCTACGTCAAAATATCATTAGTCCATACATGCCAACCATTATGCTTTTGGCATAATCATTATGCTTTTTTCACTAAATTATACCTTACGAGAAAATGTATTTGGATTACGCGCTTTCGGTATATCCCCCTCCAAAAAATTAATAATTTTTCCTCATTATTTATTAACATCCCATTAATCCCACAGACCGTATTCTAGAAAAGACAGCTTCTGTGTAACTACGACATAAAAGTACACTTGTCCATAGACTTGCATGTACTTTCCTAACAGTATTATGTTCTATTTATAGCAGCTGCCCTATTTCCAATAAACATACTGGTTCTACTTTCAAACTTTTGACCTCAGTTTCTGTTTAAAGCAGCTATATGGCTTAGTTAGGAGAGAACAGACTGGTTGAATTTTTTCATCTCATTTCCCAGCTAAAAGACCCAATAACTGGAAGATATAAATTTCCTCTTTTTTGTCAGGTTATGAAAGGAATATTGGTTCTTTACCATTCTAATGTTGACTATGAGAAATTGTTCAATATTGTTAACAAAAATAAAACTGAATTCAGATCCAGGCTCTGTAACCCAGCACTTAGTGCTCTACTGGTATGCTAAACATTCATAGCTCAGCTGGTACAAAGTGTTTTGAAATGCTTTTTAAAGCTCAAATTTTAATATACGAAAACTTGAAGCAGTAATTGATGTTAAAAGTCCAGAGGGATAAATAAATCATTTTGTACACATACTCATTGAATTATTATCATGTTATATGTGGATTACTCTTTTTCTGCTTGGATTACTCTTTTTGTCCACTTGGATTACACTTTTTCCTTGCCAGGGGTTGGCATGTATGCTAGTGCACAGCTTCAGCATTAAAAAACAAAGACTCACTGAAAGAGAAATTGTCACTGCACTAAATTTTAAAATGTATTGATTTGGTTTTCTGAAGATTCAGCAGTTGTGGTTAATAGTTGTGGTAAATAAAATTCCAATCTTTGTTTGTTCTTGGTGATATTTTTTTTTATCGATCATTTCATGCATACAGTATCAGGTCATTATATTCATAATGTTTTTTGCCAGTTCTCTTTGAGTTGGTCAGATTGTAGATGTGTATTTTTGCTTTATTTTGTTCTTTGTAAAAGACAATACTACTCTGTTTTCCTGTTGCTATTTGTTTAGGGGTTATCAAGACGGCTTATTCAATATTGAGGTCATACTTTCTGGGGTATGATCATAATTGGATGTAATAAACCTAACAGGTCACTTTTTAATTTTGTCATTTTCATCCTGTAATACTTATGAATTGAGATTCCAGACTGCACATTCATATTCTTAAATAGGTTTAAACTGTTGAAAGCTAATTCATTCTCTTGCTGTTGGCAAGCTGACAAGTTATGTCTTAAAAGCTGAAAGTCAGATTTGTTTTGTGCGTACATCTTGAACTTAAATGTACATCACTAGTAATTGTGACTCTATTTCATTTGGTTCAGAATTTTGAAAGAAGTACCTTTAGATGAGTTTGACACTGATTTTATGAGATTTGTTTCTTGTCATTTTCATTATATTGCATTTTTTAGGGGTTGGAATTAAGTCATCTGTAAATAGTTGAAATTTTAAATCAGTACCAGTTATGGAGACATTGATCCATAAATATAAAAGCACTTGACCAATTACATTTACTATGCCCTGGAGTACTCCAGAGCTACATTGAACCAGCCAAATTTGGAACCATTTACCATCACACATTGGTTTTGTAAATGTAAAAAGCAGAGTATGTCTAGTGCAAGGTTCTGTCTATAGTTCCAGCATGAAATAATTTACTCTTTAACAATTTATGGAGGATAGTGTAAGAAGTTTTTTGAAAGTTTAGTACAAAACATATCTACTTGGCTGCTGGTACAGAAACGTTTAGCCCAGTCATCAATATTTAACAACTAAGATTTTCCAAAAGGTATGTTGCTTATCAGAAATAAGAGAAGACTTATCAAAGTGCTTCATGATGTTAGAACAAGCACTTTACAGTGAGTACTGGCAAGAGAGACTGGATAGAACAGACAATATGTTCAAGCACTTTACAGTGAGTACTGGCAAGAGAGACTGGATAGAACAGACAATATGTTCAAGCACTTTATAGTGAGTACTGGCAAGAGAGACTGGATAGAACAGACAATATGTTCAAGCACTTTACAGTGAGTACTGGCAAGAGAGACTGGATAGAACAGACAATATGTTCAAGCACTTTACAGTGAGTACTGGCAAGAGAGACTGGATAGAACAGACAATATGTTCAAGCACTTTACAGTGAGTACTGGCAAGAGATAATGGATTAACAGTGGTCATATGATCACCAAAGACAAATGTCCAAAGGTTGTTAAAGCTCTTCACTGATTGAGTCAGCAGAGAGTATGTTAATATTCTGAAGTTGAAAGTTTATTTGCATCAGTATGCTTCATTTAACAACTTCAATTCGGTTTCCTTTTAGACATAACTGCCCAAGGGGAGGGGGGAGGAGACTGTTTGGATATAAAGATATTGCCAACATTTGTGTGGAAAAGATGAGAAATATAGATTTTAGTTCATATCAAAAGGTAGTTTGGATTATGGGGTTTGGATAAGACTATACTGTATTTATTATGTTACATCCTGTAGATTTTGTGGCATTAATATCATATATTGATATCAACCATTATCATATTAACCTGTTTATAAGAAGGAGTCAACTATGAACAGTACAGACCCAAGTAATCCATCATATATTAGGTGTTAGGGTCTGTACATATAATTTAATGGAAATAGCTCTCAGATCATGTCTGTGCTATTTGTGTTTGTTTGTTAACAGGTAACCATAGTAACAAAACCAGTTGCCAAAATAGTGATTGTCTGCCTTTTTTGTCTTAACAGATTGTCAGTAAAGGCAATGACCAGGTGGCAATGACTTCCAAGTTTGAGACAAGAGAGGATCCAGGTGTGTTCTGTGTAGTTGACATGCCAAATTACAATATCGTAAATAGGATACAGCTGATATGTGGAGAAATCAGCAAGATGAAAGCTTTGTTGTACCAGTACAATTGAAATGCCTAAATAGAATTGTGTAAATAACATCAAAAATGCAGATTATTTAAAACAATGGGCACAGGTAGATACAAGCCCACATGTACTGTACTAAATATTAAAGCCTTAAGTCACAGTGGTCTGATTTTAATCCTCTGGGTTATCTCCCTTTAGCAGTTAGATTAAGGCTGTATTCTGTAAGGGTAGCATAATGCACTTTAAGCAAGAAAGTCAATTTTGCTATGGCCTGTTCTCTTGTAGGAATTTTCATCAAGTTGAAAAATAGTTGCATTAACTTAGCATAACATTGAATTTTAGTCCATTTTTAAAGATTAAGAAATGAACATTACATCACTCTTTTAAAAACCTTCATTATACTGCAGTTCCTGTTATAAGACAGGTATGGTCATGGATCTCATTTCAATATTTAGAATTATAAGTATTGTGTACTTTATTATAACAAGGCAATCTCACTATAAGGGTGTATACTCCATGACTCCCATGGGTAGTATTATAATGAGGGATTACTGTATCATGTACTTAATTATAAGGCATTATATTCAGTGGCTACCATGATCATTGTTATAGCATTCACTATATGGCATTATACTCATTGGCTACCATGGTCATTGTTATAGCATTCACTATATGGCATTATACTCATTGGCTACCATGGTCATTGTTATAGCATTCACTATATGGCATTACACTCATTGGCTACCATGGTCATTGTTATAGCATTCACTATATGGCAGTATACTCAGTGGCTACCATGGTCATTGTTATAGCATTCATTATATGGCATTACACTCATTGGCTACCATGGTCATTGTTATAGCATTCACTATATGGCAGTATACTCAGTGGCTACCATAGTCATTGTTATAGCATTCATTATATGGCAGTATACTCAGTGGCTACCATGGTCATTGTTATAGAGGGACTACTGTATCATCTACTAAAGCATTCACTATATGGCAGTATACTCAGTGGCTACCATGGTCATTGTTATAGAGGGGCTACTGTATCATCTACTAAAGCATTCACTATATGGCAGTATACTCAGTGGCTACCATGGTCATTGTTATAGCATTCATTATATGGCAGTATACTCAGTGGCTACCATGGTCATTGTTATAGCATTCATTATATGGCATTACACTCATTGGCTACCATGGTCATTGTTATAGCATTCACTATATGGCAGTATACTCAGTGGCTACCATAGTCATTGTTATAGCATTCATTATATGGCAGTATACTCAGTGGCTACCATGGTCATTGTTATAGAGGGACTACTGTATCATCTACTAAAGCATTCACTATATGGCAGTATACTCAGTGGCTACCATGGTCATTGTTATAGAGGGACTACTGTATCATCTACTAAAGCATTCACTATATGGCAGTATACTCAGTGGCTACCATGGTCATTGTTATAGCATTCATTATATGGCAGTATACTCAGTGGCTACCATGGTCATTGTTATAGAGGGACTACTGTATCATCTACTAAAACATTCACTATATGGCAGTATACTCCATGGCTCCCATGGACTGCATTATAATGAAGGAGTACTTGATTGTGTAGTTTTTATTATAATGCAATCACTGTATGGCAATATACTCCATGGCTTTGATGGACAGCATTATAATGAGGGAGGACTTGATTGTGTAGTTTATTACTAAGGCAGTCACTGTATGGCATTGTACTCCATGACTCTGATGAACTGCTCCAGTGGCCTAGTGGTTAGAGCATCCACCTCAGATGCAGGAGGTCATGGGTTTGATCCCCAGCTGAGTCATACCAAATACTTACAAAAATGGTACTAACAGCTGCCTCACTTGGCGCTCAGCATTAAGAGGTTAGTGTTAGGACTGGTCCGTCTGGTGTCAGGATAATGTGACTGGGTGGGACATCATTCTACATGTCTGCGGCATGATGTCCCAGTTCCAAACATCACTATAAACTGGCACACTTCAGTCAGCGATATGACTGAAAACTTGTTAAAGCTACATTTAAAACCCAAATCACACACACACTGATAGACAGCATTATAATGAGGGAGTACTCATTTGTGTAGTTTATTGCTAAGGCAATCACTGTATGGCAGTATACTCCATGGCTCCCATGGACAGCATTATAATGAGGGCATACTGTATTGTGTACCGGAACTTGCTGACTTATGTAATACGTGACTTACATGAACTCGGACTTACACAACCTTTCCCATAAGCCCAATACTGTACAGTTTACATGTATTAAATTTTTTAGTTAGAAAATTTTTGTATTACACTACTAACCTTTTTCTTGCAAAAGGTAACTACAATACCACAGAATTCTGCATCACTTTTTTATTTAAAAAAATGTGTGGTTTGTTTCTAATCATGTTGAAGTATGTAACATACACAACTGTCATGTGATGCTTGCATTCATTCTCATTTTGTAGTAGCCAATGAACTCACACCCACAGAATTCTCATATTTGTTCAAAAGCTTGTTATTATTAGTGATCTTGAGGGCTGAAATCATGACTGTTCAGTCCATTTGTAAATGCATGAAATTTGATCTGGAGATGAAAATGATGATAAGGAAATACAAAAGTGGAGAATGTTTATTGGCCAAATCACGTGAACTAAGTCTCTCAGTATCCACAATCAATATGATAGTAAATAATGCTGATCGTATAAAGGAACATATTAAGGTGTCTGCACCCATAAAGTTAATAATAATTACAAAACAGTGTTCTGGTGCTGTTTATGAGATGGAAATATTTTTAATCATATAGATGGAAGACCAGATACAAGTGTGCATTCTCTTAAGCTTTATGATGATCCAATTGAAGGCTTGAAGTTTCTATTCAGACATTATGGGAAAGTGCCAAGACCTAACACTTCATGTTGTATACATGTATAGGCTATAGGGTGAGATTGATAGGTGGGGTGGGTGAAATGCCAGCTTGTGTGAAGGTCAACTTACGTAAGGGTTTCCGAAATGGAACAGAACATTTACGTACGTCAGGGAGTGCTGTACCTGTATTATAATGCAGTCACTGTTTGGCAGCATATTCAGTGACTCCCATGGACAGCATTATAATGGAGTACTGTAATGTATACTTAATTATAATGCAGTCACTGGATGGCAGTGTGCTCCATGATTCCCATAGACTACATTGTAATGAAGGAGTACTGTATTGTATACGTCATTATGACAATCACTGTATGGCAGTATTTTCTATGACTCCCATGGACAGCATTATAATGAAGGAGTACTGTACTGTACTTTAGAAAATGCATACTTAATAAATGAAATAAATAGGTCTAAATACGTCAGTTGAACGACATTATCAGTAATGATAAATTAGCCACAGATCTAGGTTCTCATACTGTAATTGTTTTGTTAAGTTGTTGTTGCCTACATACTGTTTAACATACATTTCTCTATGTACACTACCTCTCTTGTTGGCTGTAAGGTTTTGTCACCCATTTACCACTCATTGATAGCTTGTACCATATGATTGTACCTACTGATGCTAAATATTAATGGAGAAATCTTTTAGATTAAGCTCAAGTTCAAAGCTTTTACTTTCTAACTTGATAAAAGTCCAACACAGTACAAAGAGGATGTCTTGATGTTACTGTATAGAAGATGGAAAGAAACAGTAGAGAAATCTCAAGTGCAATAAAAATATTCTTTTTTATTTAATTTTTAGACAATGTATTAAAGCACATTTAACCATTTTACAGTTGATATAATTATTATTCCCACATATAGGATGTAATCGTTAATGTAAATTTCCTGGCAGTCAAAGGTTTCACATTTTGGATGGGTCACAGTGGTTTAGTGTTAGCATGCCAGACTCGTGACATAAAGATTGTGGCTTTGAATTCTACCATTTGATCAGCTACTGTGGCGTGTCCATTGACAAAGTATGTTACTGCAGTTGTCTCTGCACTCAGTAACTTGCAATGCTGCAAAACACCAAGCCAAACAACCAAGTTTTGGAATAAAACATGACCAGTTTTGTAAGACAAGGTCTTTACAAACCTAATCTGTTTGACTATCAAATTATTGGGCATTAAGAATAAATGGGAAATAACTCTAAAATAAGATGTAGTACATAGAAGTAGCCAAAGACGTGAAAGCTGAATTTATTATGCTTTCATTACCATATGAACATATAAGAAAACTTAACACTGGAGAGCTGTTTTGTTGGAAGATTTCCAAACCTTGCTTTACTATTTATATGGGCCCTTAGATTACCACCTTAAAAAAAGAACATGAATTTTCAATGATTTTAAATATGTCTAAGCTCGCCTTGTTTTTCTGTACGATGTACATTTCAGTTTATGGTTTGGCGTTTCTTTTGCAGCGGTCATAAGGAACTATGGCAACCTTTTGGTGGAGCTTTCAGCTGTTGTCCCTGATGGGGTCGTCTGTTTCTTCACAAGTTATATTTACATGGTGAGCTCCTCTATATAGTGCATGTACATGCTTGCACTTACATACATTTGTATTTGTATATATGTGTCAGGTGAAGAAGATATTTTCTGATGTCAGTGTAACATGTATAAATGTATCAATCTGGTGTTTAATGATTGTGGTATACTGCCATGTGTACCTGCTGGTGTTAATGATTGAGTTTCTGCCCATGTATGCATGCAGTTTCTCGTTCGAATACATCGCTTGAGCACACTGACATTAAGATGTTCCACACCCTCTGGAATCCAGCAATCACAAAAATTCTTCTTTAAATATGTTACCTAATCATAATAATAATTTAGGAGAACTACTACTACCTTGCAAATCCAGCCCTCCCAGATTCTACTTTTAAACAAAGGAAGCTAAAAGTTGTCTGCCAACCTATGTGGCAGTCAGGCAGAGTGATCTTCCATTAGGTAAGACTTGGCGTCAAAGTGCCAAGAAGCAAACTCATGTCGTGAGAGACCTTGCAAAAGCCAGAATTTACGCTGAAGAGATACAATTACATGTACTCTGTACCATTGGAGAAGTTTTCACTTCTAAAGAAAGTATAGTCCATCTATATTTCCAACATTTTCTCTTCCTACCCTGACAAAGTTCTGCCTTTACAATTTGCTAACACTTTGTCATTATCAGACATTTAGGTTCTTGTATGGTGATCCTAAGTGACTCGCATTCAGTTTGGACTATAATTATAATCATGTACGTGCAAGTCTCTTAAGCTTAAAAAAATTCCTAATTACGAACAGGTACATATCAGTGAGTTTCTGTTCAAAGACGGGGCCCCGAGTGTCCAACTAGCCTAAAGTTCTCTCCATTACAGATCACTGCCATCTCACCTCTGTCTGTGTGGGTTCGAGTCTCGGATTCGGCCAATGTGGGTATGTGAGAAAGCTTGCCAGTAACTTCTCGTGGGTCGGTGGTTCTTTCTGGGGTTTTCCCTGGTTCTTCCTCCACCATTAATACTGGCCATCATGTATCATGTGCTGAAAAATGGCGTTATACCCCACAACAACAAGAACACCAACTGTTCAAAGGCCTCTGTAGCATCCAGGTGCAAACTTCAGTCTCCTTTTATTTTTACTTGTACAGACACTTGTGTACATTTCTGTATTGCTTCTGCTCTAGTCTGACAAGTACAGGTCAGCTCTTTCTATACCTGGTTCACTCAGGCACTTCTTGCTCAAGCATGTTTCTATAGGCGACACTTGATTCATGTTTATTTGCATATGCATTCCATCATATTTAAAGAGCACTTAGTCACTTGCATGGGGAGCCTATGCAACTTCACAAGATAGGTTCGGGCCACAATATTGTATGTGTGCAGGTCTGTATGCCCTTAAGAAATTTCTTATATATGTATAATTCCCTCATTTGTGGTACATACAGAGTTTCCTTTAAGATGGCATCCTTAGCCTTGGAGCACCATGCTTCAATGATTCTAACTGTACATGCCATCCTTGACCTTCCCTACAGGTAGTATTGCAATTAAAATCATCTGCTATCACTATTTTCCAGGTAACCATCATTTAGTATAGCTCTGCACCCACACTGTATTCAAACATCTCATGTACAGGCCCACAGGTTTATACTTCTCCTTACAGGTGGTATTGTTATTATATTTTACCTGTATGCTTCCTTGATTTATTAAACTTAACAGATTTCTTGGTCAACTTTTTAAGATTTAGCTCTGTACCTTTCTACAGGGCTACAGTTTTATACATTTTGCTCTGTTTGTTTTACTGATTAAAACTATGAGCAAAGCACAAACACACAAAGCTCAGGACAAATACATCACCAGTCTGCATGCTGACCTTTCCTCAGTGTGAGAATTTCTGGCAGACATGGGAGATAAATCAACATTGGCACGCTCTGAAACAGCTCTGGCACCCAAGTCACCACCACAGGACTCCGCATTTTTGGCAATTCTCTCTGCCTTGCCTCCTCGGAGTTTTACCTGATTCCTAATGCAGAACAGTGAAGGGCAGAGCAAACAAGCAGCCAAGTTCCCTCTCACTCAGCAGATATATGGACAGGCTACATGGATCAGACATCCCATAACCCATCCCAAACACAGATGGACTATTTCCATTGCTACCAGGATAGGCCATATACTAGGGATTACAAAGGGCCAAAAAATCAATATTATGGGCTCAATCACTAACTGCCACACTTCCAGTACGTCAAACCCGACTTTTGGGGACGTGTAGGGCCCAGTCTAAATCTCATACCACCTTGAAACACTCATTTGGCATGATGCTACAAATTGTTCCTCGCACTTCAACAGATGTCGTTTTTCAATTTCTCTACTCTCTGCCATGAGAAGAAACTCTTTACTCAGCTACTGTTTTGAAGTCACAGTTTCTAATTCAGGGTGTTCTATGAGTTTAGTGAGTGACTGACCTCATCACTATTCACCTGTTAAATCTCAAGCATGGCAGGGACCTTAGCCTCACCTCTTGCAACCAAGATGTTCTCTAGTGCTGTCATTTATCCTACACAGTCTGATGGCATGGAAAGATTCAGCCTTCCAAGCCTCCATTGAGGACATTTTCCACCTTTGACCCCAGAATTTTGTCCTCCTCCCACTCCATCAACAAACTGTACGACAGAACAGAAGAATCCAACTTCAGTTACTTCTGCAGTCTGGGAGAGTTATAGACATTCTGACTCACCTTCATCATCAGTTCATTGGTGGTTCTACATTTGCCACACACCAGCCTTGGAAACCCAGCAGTTGACAGTGATATTGCTGTTTGGGGATGACACATCCACACTCCATATGTATGGACTGGATGGCCTTTGATGACATTTGGTAGTTAGTGCACAGTTAATTCATCCATGCCCCTTGGTTCTCAATTGAAACACCATAGCACATTTTGAATGCCATCCATGAGGGAGACTTCACCATCAGTATGGACTTAAATGGCACGTACCTTCATGTCCATATTCACAAGGTTACATAGGATATTCCTGTGATTTGCCTACAACATTATATACAAATTCAGGGCACATCCACTGGGGCTTAACATCAGCCCTTGTGTCTTCACTCGTCTGATGAATCAAGTAATGGTGCATGTCTGGACCATTTCTGTGGCAACAACATAAAGCTACCTGGACAACATCCAGCAGAAACATCAGTGACTTAGATCTGACAAGACATGACAACCCTTGTTACCTATCAACAAGGAAATATCCAACCTAGAACCATCTCAACAATTTGTTATCACCTAGGTATGGAGTTCAATACAAAGGCAACATATTTCATCTCCTTCAGGATTGGTCATTGAAATCCAAACCATGGTAGCCCATTTACTTTCAAGGAATTCTATCTGCACAGGAATTCCTTCGCTTACTAGGTAGACTGCACCAGTAACCAAGTGCCCTCCTTGCATGCGGGTTTGAATCCTGGCTGAGTTATACGAAAGACTTATAAAAATGGTACTTTCAGCTGCTTTGCTTGGTGCTCAGCATTAAGAGATTAGTGTTAGGACTATGTGATGCTACATGATTAACCCTATGCCCAAAGTGGAACCTAATTTGGGTATTAACCTGGCAGAAAAAGACACCCTTTGAACCATTTTCAAAGGCATGTCTGGCGCTCCTTTCCTACCAGCCCTGCTTCCTCATGGCATTAGTGACTACAGGCAAAACTAGCAAAATACATGCCCTATCAATAGACCCGAATTACATGCAGTTCCAACAAGATATGTGTCTTATGATGGCATCCTCTGTCATTGCCAAGAACTGCCTTCTTTCAAAGGATAACCAGACTTTAGTCATGGGACCTCTGTCTCATCTGGGCACAGAAGCTGAATGCCACCTACAAGACCCAGTTCAGGCTTTGAAGTGGTACCTTAATAGTACAGAACAATTGTGTCAATGGAGGTCATGCCTCAACCTCTCAAGATAGGACAAGAGGATATATCAACACAGACTATGTTGTCCTGGATTAAGTGGGTTATTTTGTCAGCATATAGGGAAATAACCCCAGCTCAAATGAACTTATTATGCATTTCAACTCGCAAGGTTAGAGCAGTTGCCACCAGTCTAACAGTAGACCAGAACTGTTCACTAACCGATATCATTCAGGCTGTGGGATGGAGATTGGTACTAGCAGCTGCCTTGCAAGGTGCTCAGTATTAAGAGGTTAGTGCTAGGACTGGTCGACCTGGTGTCAGGATAATATGACTGAGTAGGACATGATGCTTCGTGTCTGTGGCATTGATGCCATAATGCTAGACATCACAATAGCCCCAGTGCTAGACATCACTATAAACTGTCACACTGCAGACATCATAGCAGTATGACTGATTTTTTTTAAAGCTACCTTAAAATCCAAATCACACACGTACACACACTTACTAGGCTTTCTCAATGTGGCAGTGGACCTCATGGTCCTAGGTTGCCTTTCTATGCACCCATTGCAAATGGTTCTTCTGCCTGAATGGTGGCCTAAAGTTTGCCCACTGTACCATCCTCTCACAATCTGCACACAATTGAGGCACCATCTAAGGAATTGGGGCAACTTAACTTGGGTTATACATCTACAAAGTACAACCGCCTGAGATTACAGTCTGTACCATTGCAAGTACGGCTGGGGAGCCCATCTACTACCATGCTTTCAGGAAGCCATTGGTGCATGATTTCCCCAGGAATAACATTTTAATATCAATAAATTCTGGAGATGATGACCATTGTGAAAGCTTTCCACTGGTGGCAGGAATATTTGCTTGGCAATGGAGTTCGCATTCTGTCCAACAGCTCTTCAATGGTGACTTATCTAAAAGGGGGAACCAAGTCCAACAGTGGTGAGTTATCTTAAATAAAAAGGAGGAACCAAGTCCCCAGACCTTTGCATCCCAGTTTGGGACTTTTTAAAGTGGTGTTGTCAACATCAAATCCACATACAAGTTTGACATATCTATGGACTCCTAACATACTAGCCAAATTTTTTTATCCTAATACAGACAGATTTGTCTCTTCATTCCTAAATTTTCATTCGTATATGTACCTGATGGGATCAACCTTTGGTGGACCTGTTTGCAACAAGGTGGAATACCAAATTCCCAAACTTCGTATCTCCAGTCCTGGACTCGAATCATGGGCAGTTGATGCTCTATCAATAGATTCAAAACAGACTGGATGCATACGCCAACCCTCCGATTCTGAAAGTAATACAGAATGTAAGAGAATGAGAGTTTCACTCAGATGGGAGATGTTGTGGATCAGTGACCTCATAAATCTTGTAACTGGAACTTTCGGATTTTCATCATCTATTCAAAGAACTGCAACAGCAGCTGTTTCGTTCCTACACAGACTGTGGAACCTGCACATCTAGATCATATTAAACAGGCCTTCAGAAATAAACAGTTCTCATAACTAGTCATGGAGAAAATCACTCTAGCAAGAAGGCCCTCCACTGAAGGCATATGAAGGCAAATGGCTTTCACCCACTGATCCACAAACACACCTCTCCAGACATCTATACTGGAAGTAGCTAACTTCTGCTGACTCTTCAAAGAAAGTTAAAATAGAGTACAATAAAAGGTTACTGCTCCACAATCGCTGACAACTTTTTTCATCACAGAAGAGGGGATGTTGGACAAATCAAGGACTTATCCAACCTACTTGCCAACTTTGAGTATACACAGCTGAAAACATTAAACCTATGCCAAAGTGAAACCTATCTTGGGTATTAACCTGGCTGAATGACAATACACCTTTTGAACCAATTTCAAAGGCATTTCTGGCACACCTTTCCTACAAGACCTGCTTCCTCATGGCATTAACGACTACAGGCAAAACTAGCAAAGTACATGCCCTATCAGCAGACCCGAATTACATGCAGTTCTGACAAGATATGTGTCTTACTTATGATGTCATCCTCTGTCATTGCCAAGAACTGCCTTCTTTCAAAGGATAACCAGACTTTAGTCATGGGACCTCTGTCTCAGCCGGGCACAGAAGCTGAATGCCACCTACAAGACCCAGTTCAGGCTTTGAAGTGGTACCTTAATAGTACAGAACAATTGTGTCAATGGAGGTCATGCCTCAACCTCTCAAGATAGGACAAGAGGATATATCAACACAGACTGTTATCCTGGATTAAGTGGGTTATTTTGTCAGCATATAGGGAAATAACCCCAGCTCAAATGAACTTATTATGCATTTCAACTCGTAAGGTTAAAGCAGTTGCCACCAGTCTAACATTAGACCAGAACTGTTCACTAACCGATATCATTCAGGCTGTGGGATGGACATTGGAGTCCACCTCCCATCCACCACTTACCTATTCTCCTAAGGTTTGGGTAATGTATTTAAAAAGATACCAATTTTTCCTAGTAAAATATGTTTCTTGAAGAATACTTACCCAATCATAATAGATATACTCCCTCCCAGCCTCCCCGCTGTTACATCCATAGAGAGTGTGCCTTCACTCCAGTATTAACTGAAGGCTTCTTAGGCTTTGCCTTAAAGTCCTGTACCTAAGGGGAGATCATTCTGTCCAACCGCCACTTAGGTTGATAGACAACCTTTAGCTCCCTTTAGCTAAAAGTAGTATCTTGGAGGGCTGGATTTGTGAGGTAGTTGTAGTTCTTCTAAGGTATTATAATTAGGTAATTATTCTCGAAGAAACATATTTTAGTAGGGAAAATTGGTGTCTTTCCCACAGCTAGGTTGATACGGTTTACCAGTATTTTGCTTTTGCTTATATGACTCATGTACAACTGTCATGGCATCTGAATAAATCTTATGGAATTTACATCATCCATCTACAAGGTATAGTATTGACAGTAAAGGTTTATGCCCAGGCATGATATTGACACTGAAGCCAGGTATATGTGAGTATCTAATGATCTTGCCAGCCAACTCAACCAACATTTTTGTGTGTGTGACATATCTCCATCCTGGCTTTCAACCCTTATGTCCAGCCAACAAGTTTATCACACCAATATATTTGCAGTCTGTTCTGTCAACAGACCCATCCAGGTGTTTGGACACATTAGACATAGTATGGGTTCAAACATTGTTCATCAGTACTATCAGCAACAGTATCATGTGAAGACTTGAATGCCCAGACTGGCCAACCATCCAACTGTCATGTCTGCACTTAAATTGCTAGTGCAATGCTTACAAGTGGGGTATTTTACCAAGCTAAGCTGTCATTCTGTACCAACCCAGATGTCCCAGCCAATCCCACCGGCCATGCAAGACCATCACTTTAGTACACAAGTGGTCCAGGATATCTCAAAGCCACCTTTTGTAGCATTTCCAGATGGAAGATATACAGCAATGCACACTGATGATTCAGTGGCATCTTTGCCTTATGGTTTGACATACCCGTGGTTCATGCACATAGGAGGATGAGAACCCTTTAGTTGACTACCTTTCTGAGTTAGTTTCTCCTGATAATTCTGATCTTACTATGTAAAGGACTGAATTTAGTTTTGAAACTGTCATAGAGGAAATATTTCAAATTTTGCAGTGTAGGTATGTCCCTCAGCCAGTTACAAGTACAGTGTATAAAGTCAAGGCTTTCATTTAAAAGTACAGTGTATAAAGTCATGGCTTTCAGTTACAAGTACAGTGTATAAAGTCATGGCTTTCAGTTACAAGTACAGTGTATAAAGTCATGGCTTTCAGTTACAAGTACAGTGTATAAAGTCATGGCTTTCAGTTAAAAGTACAGTGTATAAAGTCAAGGCTTTCAGCCAAAGAAGATGAAGATTATGTACATCCATCCTTCCGGGTTTTTGTCCAAATCTCTGAAGATTGAAGAAATAGCCAGGAACTTATCAGGATTAGTCCATGTACTAACCAAGACCTTTTTCTTTGACAAGTCAATTTTCAGCCACTTTTTTCCAATATTGGTCCAGGTTGCTCAGCAACACCTATGTTATGGATTTTCCTAGTATTGGCAATACTTTACTGCTGTCATTATGTCTTTTCCTCTGTATTACAAGGTGGACTGAAAAGTTTTCATGATACTTCTAAACTTATATGGAATGTGGTTTCTATTTCCCCTCTCTTGGACTTGGCCTTTCTTGTGGTTTACAGTTTGATAGATTAGGCTGGGAATGATCACAATTGGGATGTAGTCAGTCACATGTCTTGTGGTTTACAGTTTGATAGATTAGGCTGGGAATGATCACAATTGGGAAGCAGTCAGTCACATGTCTTGTGGTTTACAGTTTGATAGATTAGGCTGGGAATGATCACAATTGGGATGCAGTCAGTCACATGTCTTGTGGTTTACAGTTTGATAGATTAGGCTGGGAATGATCACAATTGGGAAGCAGTCAGTCACATGTCTTGTGGTTTACAGTTTGATAGATTAGGCTGGGAATGATCACAATTGGGATGCAGTCAGTCACATGTCTTGTGGTTTACAGTTTGATAGATTAGGCTGGGAATGATCACAATTGGGAAGCAGTCAGTCACATGTCTTGTGGTTTACAGTTTGATAGATTAGGCTGGGAATGATCACAATTGGGATGCTGTCAGTCACATGTCTTGTGGTTTACAGTTTGATAGATTAGGCTGGGAATGATCACAATTGGGATGCAGTCAGTCACATGTCTTGTGGTTTACAGTTTGATAGATTAGGCTGGGAATGATCACAATTGGGATGCAGTCATTCACATGTCTTGTGGTTTACAGTTTGATAGATTAGGCTGGGAATGATCACAATTGGGATGCTGTCAGTCACATGTCTTGTGGTTTACAGTTTGATAGATTAGGCTGGGAATGATCACAGTTGGGATGCAATCAGTCACATGTCTTGTAGTTTACAGTTTGATAGATTAGGCTGGGAATGATCACAATTGGGAAGCAGTTAGTCACTTCACAAGAGTCATTAACATGGTGGCTCATCTTGCTATTGCTAACAGCCTAATAGCCTGCTGTACCTTAGATCTGATATGAAGCGATACTCTGCATTGCTCAAACCATATCATATAGCAATCTTGCACTCCCCTTTCATGTCCCTCCTTGTTTTCTTGTTTGGGGGATGTATCAAGGAAATCAAATTATAGAGGCAGCAGAGAGTTACCTCTTCGGTTCTTGGTTGAAAATCCATTCTTGGCTCACCTTGTTAAGAGCAGCCTTAGAGACAAAAGTGTCAAAGATATTATATACTCAAAGTTACAGGGGCCAGGTGAACAATAGGAGATTGTCTCATCTTACTTCTTGCAGGTAGGGGTGGGGGAGAAAACATATTTGTCTTCCTTTAGGCCTCTCAAATCCAAACGATGACTTGACAATGACTTGACTTCTCTGCATCTCCCTGGCAACCATCCATTGGGTGCCAGACTCATTCTTTTCCACAATTCATGGACCAGTTAATTCCCTCACTGTGAATGGTCAATACAATTGGTTTAGAAGGGGCTCCACATATCATTCAGCCATCCCCTCTCATGTCTCCTTCATGATGGAGACTATGAGTGTTGATATTTTGCAGGGTGGATAATAAATGTGGAGAAGTCAGCTCATGTTCCTTCAAACATTTCAGTCACCTGGGTAATTTGTCTTCATCCCAGATGTATAGACTGTATTGTCCTAGTGTCAGATAGAGCCAGTTATTTATCACGACAAGAGAGTTTCTTCAACTTCTCAATCTTTTCAGTTTGACAGCGGATCTCATGAATCTTGGCTGCCTCAACATTGTGCCTTTTGCAGGTGGCTCTCCTCTCTCAGTGGCAACTAATTTCTTGCCCATTAGTTCAGCAGATAATCTCATCTGAAATCAAACACTTTCTGATTCATTGGCATAATGGATAGTCTAATGTGGGCAATTCTGTTGGAAGCCTGAAATCCAGAGGCCCATTAGCTACCAGACTTCATGGTAGTCACTGGCATGTGGACACAACAAGAGAAAACCCATCACATCAGTCTTTTGGAAATGAAGGCAATCCTCAAGCCTTCCAACACTTGGCAGGGTAACCTTCATTCCAAAACAGTCTATGTAATGTCATACAATTCAGTGGTGGTGAATTTGTGGTAACAAGGAAGAAGAAAGTCACCACCACTATGAATATTAATATGGGACTACTGCCCAGGTCAGACATATTCCTGGCATGTTAAATGTCCTGGGCAATTCATTATAAAGAATGGGCCACACTTTTCACACAGAATAGTCCACCCAACAGTCTTTCTTTGGGTTTGTGTGCTTTAGGGTTGCCTTGCAATGAGTCTCTGTGACAAGGTGGAATCACAAACTATCCACCTTTGTCTCACCAGTCCTGCACACAGATGCATAGGCCATGGATGCACTATCCATCAACTAGGAGGGATTGGGGGATATGCCTACACCCTCTCCCACCCCCACCCCCATGGTCCTGGTACCAAAAATAATTCCAAAAGTGATGGGCCAAAAATGCAAAGTGATTTTGATTGCACCTCCAAGATTGGAGAAGCCCTGGGTGAATGATCTGCTCTGTCTAATGATAATATTTCCAGGAAATTACTCGTGAGACTCAACATGCTCAAATAGCCACAATCAAATATGTTTTATATATGCCCCAACAGGCTACTCCCATAATGCATGGCTCTTGTGAAGAGAACATTATGAAAGAAGCATTTTCACCCTTCTGTCATGGAGAGGATCTCATAAACTAGAAGTCCCCCACATTTTGATCATGTATGAAGGAAGGCTTTTTAGGAACTGGTGCAATAGCAACAGTGGTGTTCCTTCTGAGTGCTAGAATGGCTAAATGTTTCCACTGGCTCATTGATGGGAAAATGTTAGTACCATTTTTAAGTAAAGGCTTACAGGTCCATGCTCTTGGACACATTCTGACATCATAGTAGAACATGTTTTTCATGATAAGGATTTATCAAACCTACGGTCAATTTTCAAATTAATAGACCAAATCTCTTGCCCTGTCTCCCAAGTGGAATTTATCATGATTCCTGATATAGATCAATTCAAATCAGTTTAAACCTTTAGCCAGTACCTCCATGATCCTGCTCTCAAACAAAACCTGTTTCTTGATAGTGAGTTGCATGCCCTTTCAGTGGACCCAAAGTATCCACAGCTCAGATCACCTGGTTAGAAGTCCAGATGATTCAACAAGGCTTCATAGCAAAGAAAAAGATACTGGCAG
This sequence comes from Sinohyriopsis cumingii, assembly GCA_028554795.2. Classification (NCBI taxonomy): domain Eukaryota; kingdom Metazoa; phylum Mollusca; class Bivalvia; order Unionida; family Unionidae; genus Sinohyriopsis; species Sinohyriopsis cumingii. The sequence goes on along the minus strand of JAPYKE020000102.1, from coordinate 2,425,123 downwards.
TGGGCAAGCAAAGAACAGTCATCTGTACCCCCTTTTTCATCTATAAGTCTAGGAGTCATTGATGCAGGACCCACTCCATACACTAGAATATTAAAAAAGCCTACAGAAAAGTGCTAGCTGGGTATGGGGTCACTGTGGTTAATCAACACAAGAGAGGACATAATAGACACACAAGCCCATGGCTAAATTGCATAATATGCTCAGCATACTCTGACATGCCAAGAGATCAAGTACGCCTCATGACAATTTCAACTCATGTAAAATAAACCTATCTCTTCAAACATTGTGGCTGTTTCAGACATAATAGATGCATTTGGCTGGAATGCAGTCAACTTAATCAAGCTACTGTCTGTTTACTGAGACAAGAACTAAATCGGATAGGTCCAGTGGCTGTAGCCCATACTATTACCAGACAAGTCTAAAATCAGCACAGTCTTGGAATAGTGCTTTCACATAATTCCTCTTTGTGGTCATGTGATTCACCCTCATGCAGAGAAGAATCTTGACTCTCTCAAGCTTGACCATGATACAGATAGGATGCTCAGTATTGACTCCTTCGTGTACAAATTCTCCTAATGTCAGTATGTTCGGAGAATGTATTCAAGGGAGAAAGCAAAGTTTTCAGTAAATTATGTTTCTCTAAAAATACTTCCCCAATCATATTACTAATTACTAATGAGTCCTCCCCCACCTCCACACAAATCCATGCATCCTCATCAAGTAAAATTGGTAAACAAATGTGGTGGTAAGAGGAGGTAATGGGAAGGGTTGGAAAGAGTTTCTTCCCTTGATCTATATGACCTATGGAGGAGAAGAGTTCATTTTTTCATGATTGCTGGATTTGAGTTAGCATTACATCTTCCTAACAATATGATCAGGTAAGTATTCTCAGAGAAACATAATCTGCTAAAAAAATGAGCTTTTAATGATTATGGGTTCTGGCCCATGTATAATTGATGCTTTTCAAGATTATGGTATCCAGCCCATGTATGCATGATGCTTTTCAAGATTATGATATCCAGCCCCTGTATGCATGATCCTTTTCAAGATTATGGGATCCAGTCCCTGTATGCATGATGCTTTTCAAGATTATGGTATCCAGCCCATGTATGCATGATGCTTTTCAAGATTATGGTATCCAGCCCATGTATGCATGATGCTTCTCAAGATTATGGTATCCAGCCCATGTATGCATGATGCTTCTCAAGATTATGGTATCCAGCCCATGTATGCATGATGCTTTTCAAGATTATGGGATCCAGCCCATGTATGCATGATGCTTTTCAAGATTATGGGATCCAGTCCCAGTATGCATGATGCTTTTCAAGATTATGGTATCCAGCCCATGTATGCATGATGCTTTTCAAGATTATGGTATCCAGCCCATGTATGCATGATGCTTTTCAAGATTATGGTATCCAGCCCATGTATGCATGATGCTTTTCAAGATTATGGTATCCAGCCCATGTATGCATGATGCTTTTCAAGATTATGGTATCCAGCCCATGTATGCATGATGCTTCTCAAGATTGTGGAATCCAGCCCATGTATGCATGATGCTTTTCAAGATTATGATATCCAGCCCCTGTATGCATGATGCTTTTCAAGATTATGGAAATATCTCCTATGTGTATGTGCTAGAAGAGCTTATAACACATCCTGTTTGCTCTCTGTCCTTCATCCATCATCCAATGTCCATCAGCTGGCTCAAGTTTGTTACTGCTACGCTTCCTAAACAACTTGGAGGATTGCCATAAAACTTGACACTTACCTGAATCCCATGGACAGGTTGGTCCTAGATGAAACTGGTACCACTCAGACATCCAGTATAGCCACCACAGCAGCCGTCTTGAAAATCTTGTTATCAACATTCCTCTGGAATGGATGGTTATATCATGTGTTTTCACTAAAAAGCTTCATATGATTTATAGTTGGTTCTAAATAAAATGATGCCTATCTGACCAATATGGACACCTTGGCAGTCATCTTGAAAATCTTGTTGTCATCACTCCTGATGAATGGAAAGTCATATTGACTTGCTCTTTTCCCAGGAAACCTCTTATGATATTTAGTTGGTCCTAAATATAAATGGTCTTCCTGGACTTCAGCATGACTAATACAGCTGCTATGTTGAAGATCTTGTTATTGGTACTCTTTCTAAATGGATAGTCACTTTGACATAGAGTTTTCACCCGCAAACTAGTTATTGAATCTAGTAAATCCAGAATGAAAGTGGTGCTTATCCGGCATCAAATATGATTGCCACAATGAACATATTGAAAATCTTGTCTCAGATTCTTCTGGATAGGTGCTCATATCAGCATGGGGTTTTCTCCAAAAACCTTCTAATGATGTCTACTTTGCCCGAACTAAAGATATTGCCAATCATACATCTAGTATGGCTGCCACAGTGGCTTATTTTTGAAAATCTTGTCAGGTATGAATTATCAAACATAATGTCAACATTCATCAGTCAAAAAGAATAAATAGTCTTTGCTTGAAATTTCTGGAAATTCTTTTCAGCCATCAGAGTGTCAGTCTCTCTGAGGGACTCTTGTAATGATTGTAGGATCCTTCCGTTCTGTGCATGCTGGTGTTAATGATGATGTGATCCCATCCATGTGTGTGTGATGACTTTAATGATTATATGAGCCTGCCTTTGTGTGTGTGATGACTTTAATGATTATATGAGCCTGCCTTTGTGTGCTGTTATTTATTTAATATTGGATTGTGTACCATTAGCCTAAATATTTGGCATATCTTAAATACATTTATATATTGCGTCATTTGAAAATATATAAAAATAAATGGTCTTAAAACTTTATGTAAAAGCACACTTAATTATAGGTATTCATATTTCTTCTAGCTTTTATTTTCCTATATCTCTTTTATTCTAGGAGTCCACCGTTGCATCATGGTATGAACAGGTATGGCTGGTGTTTTAGTGTGTTAGTAAGGCCTTTATAACTCACTATATTTTTCTACTGTAGATTACACTGTGATATGCACCATCCTTTGCTAGTGTAAGTGTACAGTAATCAATAACCTGTACTTTATTACCATAACACTGGTATGTTATACACTATACTTTGTTACTATATTACAAAATACAAGTAAATAAAATGTGTGCCATGGTTTAAAGAAATTAATTATAGTGTTCATCAGTACATAATTTCCATTAATCGGTGCATAATATTATAAAGATAATAATAATAATAATAATACTTTATTCAATAAGTTAGGCCACTTGCCCATAATAGGTTAGGCCACTGGCCCATGTTAGGTTAGGCCACTTGCCCATAATAGGTTAGGACACTGGCCCATATTAGGTTAGGACACTGGCCCATAATAGGTCAGACCACTGGCCCATATTAGGTTAGGCCACTGGCCCCATAATAGGTTAGGCCACTGGCCCATATTACAAAATAAAAGTAAATATAATGTGTGTTGTGGTTTTAAGAAGTTAAACATGGTATACATACCTAATTTCCTATATTCGATGCATTAGTTTAGAAAGATGTTACTACCTCTAAGTATATTATTCACCATTTGTTTGAGTTGTCAGATATTGTCTAAAACTAAATGCCAGATTTCTATAGTAAGAAAGATTTCTTATAATTAATAAATTACTATGACACATGAGGGATAACAAGTTTTCTACAGACTGATCATGATAAAAAAATCTTCATTAAAGTATTTCTTTCTTAAATAGTCATAACCTGAACAAACACATACAAAATGGAATTCATCTGCTACCAAGTAAACATTATTTTTCTGGCATAATTCACAATACCTATCATCCTTCTAAATCCTGTTATGCCTGCCTGTCTATATTTTCAGTGTATGCACTGAACACCTAAATTTAGCAAGTAATTTCCTAAGAAAATATAATAATCCACATGAGAGGTATTTTTCCAGTTCTAATTTGTATTTATACATGCTATAATGTACAATTTATGTAAATTGTTAATATCACTTCACCAGTTTTGGAGTGTTGAATCCTTAATTTTGCAAAAATAGAAATTTTGTTTTTTCATCTCCAACATGTTGATGTAGGCAAACATACTGAAAACCGAAGCAAAGTAATGTCTTTAACTTTTTGGTAGACCAGGTGACATGTTTAGTTTCATTTAATCCTTTGAGCATTAAACTACACTTGTGTGGGTAACAAGCTAAAGGCATTCTTACAACCTTCAACCAGTATTTAATACATTAAAAAAATATGAGGTACAAAGTGGGTATCTTCCTCACTCCTCCAAATATCCCAAATTTCTGACCCATTGCAAACATTTGATTTTACTACTGAATCAAAAATTTTACAAGCATTCTCTGTACTAAAATAGCCACATAGTTTTTGATAATTCAAAATTCTTGAAGCTGCTTTCTTTGCCTGAACCACTAGTATTTGTTCAGCTTTTGTCCAAACCATCTTTGGGGTGAAAAACAGACCCATATACTTGTAATAAGGCACATACTCAATTCGACTTTCTTTGAAAAATCATACTTTATACTTTAGTTTTATCGATATTGACCATCATAGCAGTATTATCATAGAAACATTAAATAACATTTATTTGGTTCTGAAGCTTTCATGTATTTGCCCAAACAGCAAGCATTCAGGCTTCAGCTGTGTATTCAAATCATTAATAAAAAGGCTTGCTTTCCTACAGTAATAGTGTACAGTGTGTTATGCACCATACTTTGCCATAGTAATAGTGTACAGTGTGCTATGCACCATACTTCGCCACAGTAATAGTGTACAGTGTGCTATGCACCATACTTTGCCACAGTAATAGTGTACTGTATGCTACAACCATACTTTGCTACCTTAAAGTGTTCTGTATGCAATAACCATACTTTGCTGCCTTAATAGTGTACAGTGTGCTATGCACCATACTTTGCTACCTTAATAGTGTACAATATACTACAACTATACTTTGCTACCTTAATAGTGTACAATATGCTACAACCATAATTTGCTACCTTAATAATGTTCTGTATGCTGCAACCATGCTTTACTACCTTAATAGTGTACAATGTACTACTCCCATACTTTGCTACCCTAATAGTGTACAGTATGCTACAACCATACTTTGCTGCCTTAATAGTGTACAGTGTGCTATGCACTCTACTTTGCCACAGTAATAGTGTACTGTATGCTACAACCATACCATGCTACTGCAGTAGTGAACTTCATAAACTGTTGACATGCATTATAGTATCTATGTTTTGAAATATTAAATTTGATTTCTAAAACTCAGTGAAACCAGATCTAACAACAGCATTGAAAAATTACAGAAATTAACCGTAATTTTTCTTTGCTTCTGAAATTAGAAAATACATCACTAACTGTACTTTGATATGCACTCAATGAAACTGTTTTGTAGTACTTCTTTATATAGTATACAAATTGACTCATACTTGAATCTTATTTTCATTTGAACATTTTGTTGCTTTCAATGTCTTTTTGTTCTAAAACCAATGAAAAGATTTTGAAATACATACCTGTCAAGAACATGGCTGAACTGCATACCAACAACTATGATGGTGGTCAAGAAGCCAGAAATGATGTATGTGTTGGTACCAAATAATAAAAAAAAATCACTTGCCTACCAGCAGTTTTAGCTGAAATTCTGTCATAAACATGGAAAATTAATTTAAAAACACCATTACATTTATTAGGAATATGGAAGTAAAGTTTATGGTGAGATGATCAAGTTAATATTTGCCAACATCATGCCATCCTAGCCAGAGATGCAAACAGAACTGAGAAGATGCCTAACTCATGTAGCTCTTCTTGCCTTCTTATATGGATGTTTCTCAATCATTTTACACAAGAGCCTAACTCATGTAGCTCTCCTTGCCTTCTTATATGGATGTTTCTCAATCATTTTACACAAGAGCCTAACTCATGTAGCTCTCCTTGCCTTCTTATATGGATGTTTCTCAATCATTTTACACAAGAGCCTAACTCATGTAGCTCTCCTTGCCTTCTTATATGGATGTTTCTCAATCATTTTACACTTTATGACATTTTAAAGGAGTTAAAGTTACATCCAGCATTGACGTTTTGTTCAGTCTTGAATATTTGGTGCACTTTCTTCAGATTTTCCCAACATATGGCAATATACTATCCTGTATTACAGTATATCACAAGACAAAAATTATGGTGAAACGAAACCCTGTTAACTAGTCCTGTTACAAATTCAGTAGCAAAGCCTTCATCAACTCTAACAGGTGTCTAAATCTACCGAAGACTTACAAATCTACAAGAAAATCAACACACTTAATAACAAATTTAGCAACCATTGGTTCACTCAGGCATGCAGTTTTGCAACAGCATTAAAAATGAAGCCAATATATGTATTAAAAGTTCTTTCACTGAACTAGAATTTAAAACTGAAGTTGGGTGTTGATGTTTGTGTCTAAAATAGCAAAGGAAAATGGTGCTGGCAATAGATTGTAGATTGTAAGCATAGAATATTTTGAAGCCCAATATCTTTCTGCCAGTTATCAAAGCAGTGGATTGATGATGTTTATCCATAAGTCCATCTTTTTCCCTGTCAGCCCATCTAGCCATCAGCCTGGCATCAACACGTGAGAAGATGGTTTGCATTTATATCATTTTCTTGTCCATTACGATTGCAGAGTCATACGAGTTTATATGTAAATGTTTCCTGAGTAGCAGGGTTTCCCTTTGACTCATACTCCTTGGTTAATGTATGAATTTCATATGTCACCAGAAGTTGGCATGTTTGCAATCTTCCACAGTTTGACTCTTGGATTTTTTCCTTAATCATCAAACATTAAAATCAGTACCTAATAATAACCTCTGACATTCTTGCTGTTTGAATGACCATACCTGTACATCATCTATATATCCATTATTCAGCAGTTTTCATGAGAAGTTGTAAGTCACATGGGGTAATATGATAATTGACATAGATGTCAACTTTGATCTTTTGTTTTAAGAAGATAAATGGACTATATTAGTGAAACTAATTTGAATATTTGAAATTTAAGATCTTTTAATTTAAGATGGCAAGAAATTAAAAATGGCAGATGGAAATCAAAATGAATTGATTGGGGTAAATTCCACACTTTTGTTTTGATGATGTTATGCTATCGTCAGAATTATTTTTAGCAATTATTGATTTCAGTTGTTTCAGTGTGAACTGGTCATGCCTTATAAATGAATTATTTTTTGTTTGATCATTTCTAGCATTCCTGTTACAGCATATATATTGTTTTACTGCCATTTGTGTGACATCATATTACATGAAATTTGACTGTCGAGTGTTTCATATAAATACTATGGCTTAGAGGAATATTTTGAATTATTTCTGAGGGAAATGTCAGCATGAGACTGAATTGGTGTGAAAAAGGGGTAATAAGAAAAAGAAGAAAGTCAGTTCTTCAAAATGCATACAAAAATTCAGGGATGTGTAGAAGAAAATAGATAAGTGATATTTGTCTATTGCCTTGACAGTAGTGATCTACAGATTATGCCGTGTCAGTAGTGATATACAGATTATGCCGTGTCAATAGTGATATACGGATTATGCCAGGTCAATAGTGATATACGGATTATGCCATGTCAATAGTGATATATGGATTATGCCTTGTCAGTAGTGATATACAGATTATGCCGTTTCAGTAGTGATATATGGATTATGCATGTCAGTCATGATATACGGATTATGCCAGGTCAGTAGTGATATACGGATTATGCCATGTCAGTAGTGATATACAGATTATGCCTTGTCAATAGTGATATACAGATTATGCCGTGTCAGTAGTGATATACAGATTATGCCATGTCAGTAGTGATATATACATATTATGCTGTGTCAATAGTGATATAGAAATTATGCTGTGTCATTAGAGATATATGGATTATGCCATGTCAGTAGTGATATATAGATTATGCTGTGTCAATAGTGATATATGGATTATGCCTTGTCAGTAGTAATATATGGATTATGCATGTCAGTCGTGATATACGGATTATGCCAGGTCAATAGTGATATACGGATTATGCCATGTCAGTAGTGATATACAGATTATGCCTTGTCAATAGTGATAAACAGATTATGCCATGTCAGTAGTGATATACAGATTATGCCATGTCAGTAGTGATATATACGTATTATGCTGTGTCAATAGTGATATAGAAATTATGCTATGTCATTAGAGATATATGGATTATGCCATGTCAATAACGATATATGGATTATGCTGTGTCAATAGTGATATATGGACTATGCCATGTCAGTAGTGATATACAGATTATGGCATGTCATTAGTGATATACAGATTATACCGTGTCAATAGTGATATACGGCTTATGCCATGTCAAAAGTGATATACAGATTATGGCATATCAAGCAGAACTTGTGCTAACCCAATATATGCCAAGCTTTTTTAAATGGTGGTTGATGTTAACTGCATTTCAGTGTAATATGTGATGTTTTAATTTCCTTTGGTCTTCTTTTTGTATTTATGTCATAATTGTGTTGTTTGTCTATTAAACAAGACCCGATGCTTTCTGTATTTGACAATAAATGTAAATGGGTTTTAAAAATGTGTTTTCTTTCCCCGTCATTCTTGCGTCTCTTGTGCTTACAATTTTGATTCTTAATAGATTTGGACTCTTGGAAATTTCTTCACAAGAGTGAAAGGCCCTTCAGTTTTAAGTCCTAAGGTATAGCCATCATTGAAAACTATTACTGCTTTAGCAGACAGTCATATTTTGGTTCATATATCATAGACAATAGAGGAATGGACTGCATATCATAGACAATAGCTTATATATCATAGACAATAGAGGAATGGACTGCATATCATAGACAATAGCTTATATATCATAGACAATAGAGGAATGGACCATATCATAGACAATAGCTTATATATCATAGACAATAGAGGAATGGACTGCATATCATAGACAATAGTTTATATATCATAGACAATAAGGGAATGGACTGCATATCATAGGCAATAGCTTATATATCATAGACAATAGAGGAATGGACTGCATATCATAGACAATAGCTTATATCATAGACAGTAGAGGAATGGACTGCATATCATAGACAATGGCTTATATATCATAGACAATAGAGGAATGGACTGCATATCATAGGCAGTAGCTTGAAGAAATTAGCATGTAACTGTTCATTAGGATGCAGACACAGATATAATGGATACCATTTGTTTAAACTGTATTATATTCCAGTTGTTGAAAAATCTGGATCGTAAATTTTGTCAGAATTGTTGCTCTTTATTAAAAGAAAGGAAAATTTAAACTCATAGCATTCAAAGTTTCATTGCACACCTGCCTTGTGGATTATACTAAAATCTATGCATGGTCATGTACTGGTCTCTTATCTAGGAATTAGTTTCAATGAGAAAAATGTTAGGTAATAACTTTGCACAAAATAGATACTTATTATGTGTGTTTTGTATACTATGATTTTCTAAATATTGGAATAAGAGAAAACTTGTGATTAGTATTATAAAGTTTTGGTACCGTACTATGCAAATCATGTTATGATACTACACCAACCAGGGTCAGTTCAGTCATTCTGTTCATAATATTTAGAACTGACCATGTGATTTCTCATAGATTGTAGATGATGTTGGGAGATTACAGTATAATCAGTTTTTTTACTTCATGCATGAAGTTGTGTCTTCTAGCATGCTTGTATTTTCCTATGGATCAAAATAAATATGAAATTTAGCAAGTTATATCTATTTTTATTTATAATTTTCAGCTTTGATTACTTTGCTGTCTTACTTGTTACACACAAGTAACATTATGTAATATGTATAAATTGCTATTTTTCATTTATTTTCTCCCAGACACTAAATAAAATATTGTTTAGTTTCACACACACACACAAAACAGTTCTTATATGCTGTTGTTCAATAGCACATTTTAAAATAATGTAGTGAAATAAACCATGAAGACACTTGATAGACAGACAGGCTTAGGACCCCTTGATGTTATTTCATAATTCATCAAACAGTCGGACTTGAAAGTGAGAGGCAATCACTAGAATAAAAATTGAGATAAAAATTCTCAGCTAACAGATGAGAGCTTGGGGTAGGTGGGTGGAGCTTGAGGATTCATGAATCTGTGACTAGGAGCCACACATTGTTTACTTTAGCATGTCTGTCAGATTATTTTTAGATTTTTACACCATATCACACTTCAGTCCTTATTTTGTGACCTTTGATAGTACCAGTTTGGTTTGGTTTGGTGTGACTTTTGGTATTACTGCTTTGGTTTGGTTGGGTGTGACCTTCAGTAGTACCAGTTTGATCTGGTTTGGTGAACTTTGGTATTACTGGTTTGGGGTATTTTTGGTTTGACCTACAGTAGTATCTGTTTAGTTTTGTTCTGTTTGGTGTAACCTTTTGTTGTTCCAGTTTAGTTTTGCTTGGTATTTTACAGCTAAGCAACAACTTCAAGGTTATATTGTGGCAAGGTATGTGGAGCATGTTGCCTTGCTGCCCAAGAACACACTGCAGTAGCTGATATGGGCTGGTAGGAATATAAGCCACACCCTTCTTATCACATGTCTTGGAGCAATGTATTGGATATATATATATATATATATATATATATATATATATATATATATATATATATATATATATATATATTGAGAGCGAGAGAAATGGTTTTCCCATTTACCTGACGTACAGGAATTCTAATGCATCCTATGTTTCAAGCTACATCAGAATCAGAGCTCAGGAAAAGTGCTCATTCTGACGGGGTACAAATCGGCCAAGCTGAGTAATATCTTACTACATACTGATCCCTGGGCTGAGTACATGCATAATTACCCCATGAAAATAAATCTCGATGCATTTTCTATCATTACCAAAGTGCAGTATCACTTGACATTTGGTGTGCTTCACTTTTAAATAACTTATGCCTAATGTGCCTAATTGATGTCGGTCTAAAACTTGTTGCAACAAAGGTGGATAATAAAAATGGGTAAATATTATTATAAGATTATATTGCAGTTTCACATTTAGCCCGTTTTAATAATGTTGGCATTTACAGTAATGCTTTTCCATAATTTAGGCATCAGTTTGATGTGGAGAAAGTTTCCTTCTCAATGACTCATTACTGATCATTATGAGTCAGACCTCTTTGAAGTTAAGAGAAAGAGAATGTCAAACTTCATTGAAGTTAAGAGACAGAGAATGTCAAAACTTTATGTGATGTTTCATCTGTTCAGGTAATCTTGCAGTTGCTACTGGTGGCTGGCATTTTCAAGACTGAAGCTGTATTGATACATTGCCATTTGAAATGGCATGTAATTACTTTTCATAAGAAAAATGGCATGTAATTACTTTTCATAAGAAAAATGGAATGTAATTACTTTTCATAAGAAAAATGGCATGTAGTTACTTTTCATAAGAAAAATGGCATGTAATTACTTTTCATAAGAAAAATGGCATTTAATTATTTTTCATAACAAAATGTTGGCAACTTAAAATTGAAATGGGTATTACAAGTATTTTAGCGGGTTCCCAAAAACTTTCACACAATGTGTGCTGTTGTAGTCTATTTATAAAACAGATAATGTTGAGACAATGACTGATTGGTCAAAACCTAGTTCAGGTAATGACCTTGAAATGTTCTAGTTCTTTTGCAAAATCAGCAATCTTCCTTTATGGTGCCCATGAACAGCTTTCTATAATGAAAGTTTGACAAAATTAAGTCATTTACTATGAAAGTGGAAATTGAAACGATTGGAATTCTTCTTTCAAATGCATGTGTCTGACATGGTGTGTTGTGAAAAGTAAATAGCCACTTATGTAATTATATGCTGGCATCCATACTGGTGATCTCAAGCAAGCAAAACAATGTCTAGTCAGACAAAAATTAAAAACTTTTGACATTCCCCACCTCGTATCTTGTCCCATATCTAACTTATAAAGTTGTGTAATAACTCATATAAAAGGATAATTATTACACCTAGAATCTGAAAACGTTTTATAGGACACACGAAGACCACTAAGAAATCAAGAGCTGTATGTGCAATTTGGGTCTTATTACATGTTTATCTATTGAACCACAAGTTACACCTTATTATTTTTAAGATATTTAACCACTTTTAGTATCAAGCTAATTGCATCAGCTACCTGTGGTTCTTTCAATAAATGAGTAATCAGTCTAGTATAGTGTGTTTGGTATAATGAGGACAGGAATAAATAACTCCTGAAACTCACTCCTCCCAGAGACGTGCTTGGGAATATTTTCCTGAGCCCTGACGTTACAGTAAAAGTTAAGGAATCTGAGCTAAATGCAGATGTTAAGCAGATCACAGGAGCAGTAAATACAGGTCACAGTGACTAACTGCAAAGATTAATGAGGTAACTGGAGTGTGCTCTGGTCGGTGATGGAGCTAATTTTTATTTAAGGTGGTAGCATCTATGACAGATCTGCATAATCAGGTTAAGTGACCTCACTGCTAGTAATTTGAGAAACCAAGCTAAACACAGGCTAATGCAGGTCACTGTCATGGGAAATCTGGGTTTCAGAGGCATATTTTTGACAGAGGGATGTCATGCTTCTCATGATTCATCTTTACATGACTTTGCAAGAAGCTGTGTTGCAGGATGTGAACTGAACACAGACTGTAATCTAGAGAAACTGCACTTAAAGCGATGGTAAGCAGATATTACCGAACAATGAAATATAGGACACAATGACATAGTTTTCATTGATAGCTGTTGTACTTGTGACATGATTATATACCAAGACTAAATGCAGCAGTTAACCAAAATCAACGGACAGCGAAGTACAGGTGACAGTTAAATGTTCAGTACTCCGTATGATAAATCTAAATATGTAGTTTGGGGTGTGTGTGTAAAACTCATTTTAATTATGCAATACTTACCCATAGCTATTACTGCTGTTAAAACTAATTTTTATGACTGTACAAGTTGAGTCTGAGAAAATTGCCATAATGTAAACCCTGACTTAAAGAAACTGAGCTAAAGACAAAGGCTAATAAAAGTAACTGGTCCATGAATAATAGGTCACAGTGACATAATTTTCACTGATGGATTTAGCACTCATACTGTATTGAGAGTAATAGTCTATAAGAAAATGACCTACATGCAAACCCTTACCCACATCTTGATGCTGGCTTTAGGGATGGACAGACAGGCTTCCTCAGTTCATGAGATGGAATTACTTCATGGTGGAGCCAGAAATAATGCAACTAAAGCAATATTGATCAAGATCTTTCATTTCAGTTTAACGGATGAACATTCAGAGTCGTGTTCAGAATCCTAACAATAAAATTTATCAGGTAAAAGTGAGGATTGGTTAATTTTCTGATCATTTACTTGACATTGAGCAAGTTGTCATACATACCTTTCACCGACTTAGATTACAGAATGTATTTGGTACAAGTCCAGAGTTACCCTTGTATTTCATTCTTGCTTGAACTCTAAGATATGATGTAACATTAATGGACCAGTTTTCATTATATATTAACAAGACATAAAGATAGAGAGGATGGTATGGAGAATTTTATAGTAGACAAAAAAGGAAAGGACTAGAAAAGTACTCTCATTTGTATGAACCAAATAAGAGAGAGAGAGAGAGGAAGCATATATTCATTGAACACACGTTATTTTCATGATGAAATATAAAGTTGAATGAAAATACAAATCAACACAAATATAATCTAGAGCAAAATGAGTGTTTATTTACACATTGTGCATAATTCAACACTAGGAAAACAAACTTTGTTTCATATTTTTAGCACAAAATAGCACTTGCCAAAAATTGTAAATAAACTTAATTTTTTTTATTAAAGATTATTTTTTTTATTCAACCAGAAATCATAGAATGAGCTGACAAAAAAAGGAGGAAATAAATGATAAAGGGATTGGAAAGGTCGAACATTTTGTATTTTCAGATTTCATGTCAATGTAAAGGAATCTTGCTTGTCACAGTAAAAATAGAGCTTATCTTGCAGATCTGTATGTATACCACAAGATCACATTCTTTTGAATGCATACATGTAACTATATACAACAAGATCATGTTCTTTTGAATGCATACATATAACTGTGTATACAACAAGATCATGTTCTTTAGAATGCATACATGTAACTGTGTATAAAACAAGATCATGTTCTTTTGAATGCATACATCTAACTGTGTATACAACAAGATCATGTTCTTTTGAATGCATACATGTAACTGTGTATACAAGATCATGTTCTTTTGAATGCATACATGTAACTGTGTATACAACAAGATCATGTTCTTTTGAATGCATACATGTAACTGTGTATACAACAAGATCATGTTCTTTTGAATGCATTCATCTAACTGTGTATACAACAAGATCATGTTCTTTTGAATGCATACATGTAACTGTGTATAAAACAAGATCATGTTCTTTTGAATGCATACATGTAGCTGTATGTATACTATAAGATCTTGTACTTTAGAATGCATACATGTAACTGTGTATACAAGATCATGTTCTTTTGAATGCATACATGTAACTGTGTATACAACAAGATCATGTTCTTTTGAATGCATACATGTAACTGTGTATACAAGATCATGTTCTTTTGAATGCATACATGTAACTGTGTATACAACAAGATCATGTTCTTTTGAATGCATACATGTAACTGTGTATACAACAAGATCATGTTCTTTTGAATGCATACATGTAACTGTGTATACAAGATCATGTTCTTTTGAATGCATACATGTAACTGTGTATACAACAAGATCATGTTCTTTTGAATGCATACATGTAGCTGTATGTATACTATAAGATCTTGTACTTTAGAATGCATACATGTACCTGTGTATACAAGATCATGTTCTTTTGAATGCATACATGTAACTGTATATACAACAAGATCATGTTCTTTTGAATGCATACATATAACTGTGTATACAACAAGATCATGTTCTTTAGAATGCATACATGTAACTGTGTATAAAACAAGATCATGTTCTTTTGAATGCATTCATCTAACTGTGTATACAACAAGATCATGTTCTTTTGAATGCATACATGTAACTGTATATAAAACAAGATCATGTTCTTTTGAATGCATACATGTAGCTGTGTATACAACAAGATCATGTTCTTTTGAATGCATACATGTAACTGTGTATACAACAAGATCATGTTCTTTTGAATGCATACATATAACTGTGTATACAACAAGATCATGTTCTTTTGAATGCATACATGTAACTGTGTATACAAGATCATGTTCTTTTGAATGCATACATGTCACTGTGTATACAACAAGATCATGTTCTTTTGAATGCATACATGTAACTGTGTATAAAACAAGATCATGTTCTTTTGAATGCATACATGTAACTGTGTATACAACAAGATCATGTTCTTTTGAATGCATACATGTAACTGTGTATACAAGATCATGTTCTTTTGAATGCATACATGTAACTGTGTATACAACAAGATCATGTTCTTTTGAATGCATACATGTAGCTGTATGTATACTATAAGATCTTGTACTTTAGAATGCATACATGTAACTGTGATACTAGTTTGAGTAACATTTGGTAAAGTGTTTTGTTTTTTTCCAATGGAACAAAGGTTTCGCAAAGTGTTGGCTTTCCCAACATAAGTATGGCTAAAGATGGTCAGGGTAAGTTAAAACCATGAAAACGGGGTAACCAGATTGATGCCTCTGCCTTCTACCTCCCCATTGAAAAAAAAAAATTAACAATAGTCCCTCAAAGAAATATACTATTACTCTTGGTCAATATTTCCATTGATACATAGAGGTATTTATTTGTAATTTTTGTCAAGTTCACATTCAGAATTATTCAAGTTACAATGGTACAGCTTTTTCACAAAAAAGAACACTACACAACAGAAACATGATGGTAATAGATACAACAGAAACATGATGGTAATGGATACAACAGAAACATGTGGTAATGGATACAACAGAAACATGTGGTAATGGATACAACAGAAACATGTGGTAATGGATACAACAGAAACATGATGGTAATGGATACAACAGAAACATGATGGTAATGGATACAACAGAAACATGTGGTAATGGATACAACAGAAACATGTGGTAATGGATACAACAGAAACATGATGGCACATGGTCAAGCTTATAAGGTAAAAATCTTGAGAGATGAGAAATACATATGAAGAATTGTGAATGAATAATGAAATAGATCGATTTAAAATTATATTCTGAAAAATAATATTGACATTATTTAAAAAGTAATACAAACTACTATGTTATGGATAATTAGCACATATATCATGGAGATGCACAGTAAGGCACTCCAGTTTTATTTGCAAAAAGCTGCAAATGTGTAAAACAAATAAGGTACATACAATTTGCTCTTCTGACCCCTGTTCTGTTCTGTTCCTAAATAGTGTGATTGTTAATTTCTTTGTTGTCATCTTTGGATTCAGTCTTTCCTACTTACTATGTATTTATAATCAACCTGTTATACCAGGCTGATGAGTCTAAATATATAAACCTTACAAATAATGGTTTTGTGATGGGTTTTATTGTTAATAAGTATATATAAAATGTAAGTACATATCACCTTCTTGAATGCGAATAATAAGTCAATTTTATCACCTGTGTTAATGTCAGTAATAAATCAGTTATCATCCATATCATCTGATTAGAGAAGATGAAAATAAATCAGAGAATGATACCATCTGTATTTTATTATCAGGCGAGTCCAACTGCAATCAACATGTATTCAAATCTACTCTCACATAATGCACATGCAAAGATCAGGGTTTATGTTGATTGTTCTACTCCTAATAAAACTGCATAGACCTACATCTGACAGTGCATTACGTTTTGGAAGAGCTGGGTCAGTGCAGTTTGCAGTTAGATTTATAAACAAGTATAGACTGATTACGTTATGCTGTAGATTGACTTTATTCTTTGAATTTTTGTGGATTTCTTGCTTGCTTACACAACCCAATATACAAGTTACTTTTATGAGGAAAAAAAAACAGAACACATTAATACCTGACAGACAAACCCATAAATTTTACAGCAGTTTTTGGCTGAGCTACAAAACATTGTACCCATGAATGGAAATGAATTCTTAGTACAGTAATACTACATGTAATGTGGAAACTAAGAAAGGGCAAAAATTAGGACAAACACATAGAACCAATTTTCAGCAAATATTTTGTAGATGTATGTATATAACATATCTACATAACATCTACGTTTGTATGAATGCATGCTTGCACACACATATGTATGTATGTATGTATGTATGTATGTATGTATGTATGTATGTAAATATTGTTTACTTATCACAGCAGTAGTTTATGCAGTCCATGCAATTCGTTTACAAGTCACACCCTAGCAAAATTATCACAGCTTTGTATTTGTCACCCTACTTTCATATAAGACAAAGGAAATGCTGTAAAAGCTAATTTCAATATGGACAAGATTTAGCCATGTAGAAGTTTAAATATCTACATTATCAAGCTGCTTATAAGCCAAGGCCAAATGCAAACTGAACAGACCCAGATCTGCCATCGCATAATGTGCCAGTAGATCTGGGTCTTTGCAGTTTGTTAGGAGTAATCAGTAGAACAAACAAGAAATCCTGATCTACCAGTGCATTGTGCATGACAAATCAAGAAATCCTGATCTGCCAGTGCATTGTGATGATAGATCTACCAGTGCATTGTGCATGGCAGATCTACCAGTGCATTGTGCATGACAGATCAAGAAATCCTGATCTACCAGTGCATTGTGCATGACAGATCAAGAAATCCTGATCTATCAGTGCATTGGGCATAACAGATCATGAAATCCTGATCTACCAATGCATTGTGCATGACGGATCAAGAAATCCTGATCTACCAGTGCATTGTCCATGATGGATCAAGAAATCCTGATCTACCAGTGCATTGTGCATGACGGATCTACCAGTGCATTGTGCATGACAGATCTATCAGTGCATTGTACATGACAGATCTACCAGTGCATTGTGATGACAGATCAGGGTCTGTTTTGTTTACAGCTGGACTAGATTTATTTTCTCTTCAATCTGACTTCTGACATTTGCAAAAACTTGAACAAAAATCATAAAGAAATTACTTGTCCATTGATACTTTTAATATCAAAATTTCAATTTTTTTAAAAAAGCAGATTGACCTTTTTATGATGTAATGTCAAAATTCTGTTTTTTTTAAACACTGAAATGAGTTTAAAGAATACTTAGACTATACCATAGATTTTGTCTATGGAGCAAAGAAAAGAGGAGAAAATCTAAAATAATGTGTGACAGACAGACATTATTATCAAATATGATTTACAATACACAGTTATTATCAAATACAATTGACTATATGCAATACACAAAACAGTACAGGATGTAGTTTGCAAACATCAAAGACCCAGATATACAACCTCATCATGTACTGATACTGTTATCAAAGTCGACACATCATGTACTGATGCTGTTATCAAAGTCAACACATCATATACTGATACTGTTATCAAAGTCGACATCATGTACTGATACTGTTATCAAAGTCGACACATCATGTACTGATACTATTATCAAAGTCGACACATCATGTACTAATACTGTTATCAAAGTCGACACATCAACATGAGAATTCTTCTCATAGTGTGATAGGCTGGTTCATGGGGTTGGGAGAATGGTAATTAAAGCTTAATTTATAGTTTATTGTCTTTCCTGCCCCACAATAGATTTATGTATCTATAAATAAAGCATTATTATTATTATTATTATTATGATGTACATGTCATCATTTCCTTTGTACAAAATATGATTATGAATTATTTTTATTAATATCATTTTCACATAAAAGGGGCGTGGACCAAAAGTATAAAAAAAAAAAAAAAAAAGCGTCACAATTTTGGAAGGATTACAATATAGAACAGTAATCTCGTTAAGGCAGGGCAGTGACCAGGCATATCTAAGAAATGGAAGGAATGAAAATGTTTTGAATTAATGCTGCACATTGCAAATATTTAATTATAAACAATACTCCACTTGCCTGTATGGGGCAAACCTATCTGGGTCTGTGCTGTTTGCATGGCATAAATTGGTTTAAAGAATTAACAGATTAAGCTCACATACCGCAAGACACATTAGGCGTCTGAGTTTATGATGGTCGAGAGTTGCTGTATGTAGTAGGCATTGTCCTTGTTTGGTTGTCCAACAGCGTCTCGGGCCAGCTGGTGACATATATCCAGCAGTTTGTTTGTCATTTCCAGCTTCTGCTTTTTGGGGCGGGTGTTATTGCTGCGGTTCCGTTTGTTGGCAAACCATGACTTGACCTGTGCCACAGAAATACCACCTGACTTAGCAAGCTGCTCTTTTTCTGCCTTGGTTGGGTAGGGGCTTTTGATATGTTCATGGTACCAGTCTGTCATGATTTGGATTGCCATGGTATTAAGAGGCTCGTTATGACGTCGACGTTTACTGTTCTGACCAGTTGAATATTTTATCTCATCATTCTCCTTTTCTGAATCAGGAGAAAGACTTCTCTTGCTTCTGGACTTTGTATCTTCTTCATCATCTAACTTACTAGTACAGTCTAAGCTTTCCTGCTGGCTTGTGTTGTTGTTGTCATCACTCTGAACAGTAGAAGTTGGGGTACATTTTGTTTTTGATGACAAGATAGCAGTAGATGTGGATACATCACTTGACTGAATTTGGCTCTTTTTCATTGAGTACGAGAGACTCTTTGCAAAACCAGCCTCCACATTGAACTGGCTCAAGTCTGGATAAGTCTGTGACTTTGGTGTAAACCCTGGCATGGACATAGACAGCCGTGGAGAGACATTTCTGTGTGCAATCGGTGGGATATTTTCCTTCCGTCTGTTGATATTGGCAACCCGTAAAATTGGATAACATGGCACTGGGGTGGATGCCTGACAGTGTTTACCTGGCATCTCCTTGTTTGTTGTCATGGTAACCATGCTTTTAGCACTGGTGTTTTGGTACTGAATAACAGGTGAGGCATTGAGATCTGAGCTGTAGCCACTGTCTTGGATTTTGGAAACATTTTTACTTGATGGATAGACGTTTTTGTTGGATTTGTCATTATTCACATTGGTTGCTGATATTGAGGTTGCATTTTGGGAATTGTTGGCACTTGAGTTATTCAAGATGGATTGCCTGCTTGTGTCTTCACTGTCAGTTGTTCCCACCAGGGACACCTCAGGGTCAGTCGGCTTAAGAGAGTTGAGTGCCATCAAATATTCTGGAGTAGAGCAGCGAGTAAATTCCACATTCTGGTTGCTTAGATTTATCAGTGGATCATTGTGTTGTTCATTCTGAGTTGCAGCGCTGGAATTGACAAGGTTTCCTGGTGCACAGAATCCCCATGTCTGAGGTCGATCATTTGAGACAGGGTTTCCTCCCACACATGTGCTGGGACAGTGCCAGGAATACATTTCCTCCCACTCTAGATTGTAACCATAGCTAAAGTTATCACTGTTCTCCTGTAAGGACATAGCTGGTCCATTGGAATGTTGGTTGGTGTAATAATATTCTGTCCCTCCAGTCTTCTCATCATTAGACATGTGGGGTTGAGAGGGGTGGGGGTGTATTGCACTGAGAGGGGATAAAGTCCATGATCCAAAGTTGGTGGTACTTTGAGTACTACTTTCACAAATTGAATGACCTTCCCCATTGGTTGTAGACATGCTTTCAATACTTGAATAAAGTTCTTCAAAGGTCTGCAGATTTTCGCATTCATTTGATTGAAGTTTCTCATCTACTTCCATTACTGGATTAGGTCTGAACAAATTTATGCTTTAAAGTTCTGAAATATACTCACAGTTGCCCTAATCCAAACTCCTGTAAGTGATATCATCTGCATTGCCTATGTTACTTAGGACATTTTGTTTTCTACAACATCAGCCTAGGTTACTTGTTGGATTTAAACCCCTTCTATCCATTGGCTAGCTCCCAGTTAGCTATTTGCTTTCTGTGCCCTTCACAGCTTGAACAATTTGTTGAAAAATTTCATGCATGCATGCTGCATGCATGGCCCTTACAGGCCACATATAGGGACAGGGTTCACTCAGTGATTGAGTCACTCATGTGTGACATTCATGACCTAATGGACCTTAATTTTATCAGCATGTACACATTTATGAACCAGGCTTCATAAACATTTATTTATTTATTTATTTATTTATTTATTTATTTATTTATTTATTTATGATTTTATCATTTATTCAGTTCCTTTTTGATGTTTGGATATAGGCAAAGAAACTTGTTTGCAACAGTACTTACGGTTAAGCAGTAAATTCTTGTTGCATTTATTTATTTATTTATTTAT
Organism: Sinohyriopsis cumingii; assembly: GCA_028554795.2. Lineage (NCBI taxonomy): Eukaryota > Metazoa > Mollusca > Bivalvia > Unionida > Unionidae > Sinohyriopsis > Sinohyriopsis cumingii. The sequence goes on along the minus strand of JAPYKE020000102.1, from coordinate 2,403,740 downwards.
TGTAATTTATTTTATGTTTGATTATTCTTTCATTATTTATTATTCATGGAGTCTGTATGAGTCTATATGACAAAATAGTTTCATGCACAATCATTAAATTTGTATTATTAAAGATTAGAGATTCTACAAAAGAATACAAGAATAAAGTAATTATCCTAATGGGTCATTGACTCTACAAAGAATACAAGAATAAAGTAATCATCCTAATGGGTCATTGACTCTACAAAGAATACAAGAATAAAGTAATCAGCCTTTGGGTAATTGACTCTACAAAGAATACAAGAATAAAGTAATCATCCTAATGACTCTACAGAATGCTATCATTGACTGTACTTATATTCCTTTCTATTTATTTCTCAGTTTCCTTCTGTCGAGGTGCCTAATTTTATTTTATCTATGTGCTCGATCATATTGTATCATATTCTGCTGTTTTGAAAACAACCATCACTTCCACCACCATCATCATCATCATCATCATCATCACCAATGACACCATAATCAACAAATGTTTAACTAATTAAAAATGTTTTTTTTTCCTTTCATCAGTTATTCTTTCTTTCTCTCCTTTCTTTCTTAATCAGAGTCCCATAAAATGTGTTACAACATTATTAATACGTTATCATTAATATTGACAATGATCATAATGTATATTCTGCTGTATTTAAAACAAGCACCACTTCCACCACCACCACCACCATCGCCATCACCATCATCATCATCACCAATGACACCATAATCAAGAAATATTTAACTAATTAGAATAGCTTTTCTTCTTTTTGCTTTCGTCATCAGTTGTTCTTTCTCTCCTTTCTTTCTTAATCAGAGTCCCATAAATAGTGTTACAACAAAATGGATACATTATCATTAACATTGAGATTATTGAAGAAAAGATTAAAGTGGAGTTGAGTAGTTGGCCTGACTTGATGGGACATGATTAATTCTGATTGATCCTGTATACTGGACTCAAAGGGTAAGCCACAGTTGTCATGGATGGCTGGCTATTGTCCTACTATCCTACTTTTGGGGTCTGATTTTATGGAATGTCAATAACATTCTTTCATTCTATTTATAGGTCCTTATAAAATGGGTTAATCAGGTTTTGAATAAGTGAAGAAAATTGTATAAATGACAAACACAATTTAAAGATTCAGTTGATTAGATAAATTATCTGCAAATTAAATATGTTTATTTATTGTTAAAGTGGGATTATAACATTACTGTTTATGTCACTATCCTTTCTGTCTAACACTTTGTTGTTTACTCTGGAACTTTGAAGCTGTTGAAGAATAGTGGATATAACTTTGTACACTTGTACAGCTTTTAGGGCTAGAAAACTCTGTTTACTTGTACAGCATTTAGGGTTGGAAAACTTTATATGCTTGTACAGCATTTAGGGCTAGAAAATTTTGTATACTTGTACAGCATTTTGGGCTAGAAAACTTCATATGCTTGTACAGCATTTAGGACTGGAAAACTTTGTATGCTTGTACAACATTTAGGGCTAGAAAACTTTATACGCTTGTACAACATTTAGGGCTGGAGAACTTGATATGCTTGTACAGCATTTTGGGCTAGAAAACTTTGTATACTTGTACAGCATTTAGGGCTAGAAAACTTTGTATACTTGTACAACATTTAGGGCTGGAAAACTTTATATGCTTGTACAACATTTAGGGCTGGAAAACTTTGTATGCTTGTACAGCATTTAGGGCTAGAAAACTTTGTATACTTGTACAACATTTAGGGCTGGAAAACTTTATATGCTTGTACAACATTTAGGGCTGGAAAACTTTGTATGCTTGTACAGCATTTTGGGCTAGAAAACTTTGTATACTTGTACAGCATTTAGGGCTAGAAAACTTTGTATGCTTGTACAGCATTTAGGGCTAGAAAACTTTGTATACTTGTACAGCATTTAGGGCTAGAAAATTTTACTCCTCCACTAATACTGTCCATTTGTACTTACTAGTGGTACATGAGGAAGAGCACATCACTGTTTCAAGATGCTTGTCTGAATGGACAGTAGGTAATTAAACCAAAACAAGTATCGTGTACTGTGTGAAATGAGTAAAATTGATGTGGAACAAGTAGAAGTTTCCATTCAGTTGCTTTATAGGACCAATTTAAATTTCAATTCACTTGCCCTGCAGGACAAGTTGTCAATGAAATTTATAAAACTCGTACACCAATTAGATTGTTTGTTGTGTACTCATTGGAGGTCTGTCCTGAAGATCAAGGTCACAGCTCAGTATGTTAAGTTTTCATTTTCAAATGATTTAAGATTATGAATTGAAACTTGTTATACCACATCATTAGATGTGTGTTGCATGCTATAATTGGGAGTCTTATCATCAAGTCAAGGCCATGGGTAATCATTGCAATTTTTTCATCACAATTTCCTTTTCTTTATATAGTTTAGGAGGTGTTTGAGATTACGATGAAACTTGGTTGTCTTATAAATCATCATTATCAGGGGTGGCATGTACCACACACACAGGTAGTGGAGATGGGGGGCGGGGGGACTGTCTTCAAATCCATCTGTTTCTCTCCAAACCCATTAGATTAAGTATAGCCAAACTTGGCAAAGGGCAGCCTGGCATGAAGGCAGTTTTTGTACAAATAATGTTAATACACTATCAAATATAGCCAGACATGGCAAATAGCGTCATGGCATGAAGGCAGTTTCAGTTTTTGTACAAGTAATGTTAATACACTGTCAAATATAGCCAAACTTGGCAAATAGCATCATGGCATGAAGGCAGTTTCAGATTTTGTACAAATAATGTTAATACACTATCAAATATAGCCAGACCTGGCAAATAGCATCCTGGCATGAAGGTAGTTTCAGTTTTTGTACAAATAATGTTAATACACTGTCATATATAGCCAGACTTGGCAAATAGCATCATGGCATGAAGGCAGTTTCAGTTTTTGTACAAATAATGTTAATACACTATCAAATATAGCCAGACTTGGCAAATAGCATCCTGGCATGAAGTCAGTTTCAGTTTTTTGTACAAATAATGTTAACACACAATCAAATATAGCCAGACTTGGCAAATAGCATCCTGGCATGAAAGTAGTTTCAGTTTTTGTACAAATAATATTAATACACTGTCAAATATAGCCAAACTTGGCAAATAGCATCCTGGCATGAAGGCAGTTTCAGTTTTTGTACAAATAATGTTAATACACTGCCAAATATAGCCAAACTTGGCAAATAACATCCTGGCATGAAGGTAGGTTCAGTTTTTGTACAAATAATGTTAATACACTATCAAATATAGCTGTATTACTGTAGATAGAGAAACCTTTAAACAATATATTCACCACAATAGCAGAATAGAATTCGACCACATTTGACAGAAAGCATCCTGGCATGAAGAGGTTTCTAGCTTTTATAAAATGATGTTAATCTGCAATCACATTTGACTAAGATTACTAAAATTAAGATAATCTTTCAACAACTTTTCCCAGATCACTTAACCAAATTTGAACAAATTTGATAGCATTATGCCATTGATAGCATTATGCCATTGATAGCTTTCATGTTTACATAGTTAATGCTGATCCAAAATGAAATATGTCATCATTAAAAAAAAGTAAAACCTAATTCTTCATGAAAACTGCATTATCCAAATTTGACAGAAAACTTCCTGACAGGAAGAGCTTTCAGTTTAATTGCATGATGCCAATCTACCATCAAACATGGTCACTATTACTAAAAATAGAAACAGTAAATGAATTCTTTGAAAAAATGCTTGACAGAATTTGTGTAAATGTTATGGAAATCATCGTTGCATAAAAAAACTTTAATTTTATATACATGCTGCTGATGCACCATGAGATATGGTTACTAAAAATAGAAAACATCAATGACCTCTTTGCAACACTGCATAACAGAATTTGACAAATCTATACAGAAAGCATCCTGGCATAAAGAGCTTTCATATTTGTGGAAATGATACCAATCCATCATCAAATATGGCCACCATTGTAAAATTAATAAATATGTGAAAAACTTGAAATGAAGCTTCTCAGATACACATATTTCTAAGCAGAGATTGACCATTCTGGTATTAAAGACTTTATGACAATGATGCCAAATTACCATCAAATATGGTCACCATTACTAAAATTGAAAAAGCCTTTAAACAACATCTCAATAAGGATTAAACAGAGCTTAACTAAATTTTAGAGTGCTCCAGTGGTCTAAGTGGTTTGAGCGTCCAACTCGGATGCAGAAAGTTGCAGGTTTGAACCCCAGCCAAGTCATACCAAAGATTTATAAAAATGGTTTGCACCATCCTCTCTTGGCACTTATCATTAAGAGATTAATGTTAGGACTGGTTGGCACCTTATGTGAGACTGGGTGGGACATGCTGCTACTTGTCTCTGTTATGATGCCACAGTGCTAGCTATCACTATAAACTGCCACTCCGCAGACATCATGGCAATAGGACTGGACAATTATTAAAGCTATGTTAAAAATCCAAATCACACTAAATTTTACACAAAGTACTAAGATGGACCAGTTGGCACATTCATGCCATCATATAGGGCTGCTGTAACTCACCTTACTTAACAAAGCCTTTAATAACTTCTTTTAAAAGGGTTGTCTGATTTGTTTAAATCTTGCCAATCCATCGTCAAATATGGCTTGTACATTTGTCCTTCGATGTTCTGAACCATACATTTGTTCATTTATCTTTTAAAATGTCAATATTAAGAATCAAGGCTGCAGATGTTCCTTGTAAAGACAACTAATGGACCTGTGCATCCTGATGTGATATAAAATGATGTCATGCTTCAAATGTCATGAGCTCTTGAATTAAAAAAAGTTTGTTACCAACAAAGTTACTAGTGAGGTACTATTATTTTGTTTGTTTATGCCACCAGATGAATCCTGGACTAGAAAACATCAGCCTTACCTATTTCAGAAAGTATTTTAAGCATTGCAACTTCATCAGTCATCAAAATAAAAAAACTGCTTAAGTAATACCATTCACAAGGGAAAATGTAGACAGCTGCAGCCAAATTTTTGGAGGATTCTCAGCTGTTGTACATCTGAGCTCTTGGGCATAAAACACAAACTGCGTACATCACTAAATATTTTTCCAAGAAATTAGTTGTTTGTCACCTTCTATAGTTGTTAAAGGTTTAGACATAATCACATGCAATATGTGGGTGCATTCTTGAATTAAAGAGTTCTCACAATACCAGTCAATTCCTATTCTTCAATAATGTCATTATTTGGAGAGTCAAATCGGTCCCATGAGTCCAAAGAATATTTAGGTGCAAGTCTAATCAATGTAAAAATTATTATTTCATTTTGTTAGGTGTTAGTAAATAAATGGTAAGGACTATTTCCTTTTGTTTTAATAGTCCTTAAGAAAAAATTCATTTACTCCCTGCCCTTGCAGATTCATACTTGTGCTCATGTCTTATGAGAGCTATGCAACACGGAAAACTCAGTGTCGAGCATTTGCTCCGACACTTTGACTAATTTAGCATTTCAGCATACTTATATACATATATAATGAACAACACAACAACATCATTTGATGTAACCAAACCAGAAAAGGAAACACCTCTTCTGACTGGTTTGAAGGCATTAGAGCCATTTCTATGGCATTATCTCCAAGACACAATACCATAAGGTACACATTCATTCAGTTCATATGAAAACATGAGAGAAACCTCAATAACATCATCAAACCCCATTGGGTTGACAAAATAAACATCTGCATCAATATGTTTGAGATGGCAAATGTTTGAGACAGCAAATACGGTAAGACCTTGTTATGTGTGTAGGCAGCGAAATGTATACACTGGTTTCAAATTTCATTACAAACAGGTTTGATGTAAACGCTAATAATAGTGTTATGATTATTTAAGAAGACTAGTCACAAATGTAGATAACAGAATTTTATTGAAATATTTTAAAACGTTTTTTTGGGTCATTGTATCCTTTTAATTTTTATTTAGTGTTGTGCCATGCTTTTTTCCTTGTAATTTTGAATTTTATTGAATGTTGTGAAGTGTTCTTTCATTCTATTTTTGTTTGAATTTTACTAAATATTTTCCAATGTACTTTTCATTGTATTTTTTCTTTCTATTTTTGGTTGCATTATACTGAGAATTTTGCAGTTTTCTCATTGTATTTTTGAACTTCACTAAATGTCTGGCAATGCTTTTTTCATTGTATATTTTGAATTTCACCAATTGTTTCAATTATTATTGTGTTTTTGATCTTTCACCTTTATGAATGTCGTTTTTTTTTCTCTATCAAGCCTTGAGGACTTGGCTCAAATGACCCTGGGGTATTATTATTAGGAATGAACTTTTAAGTAAAAGTATTAAGATTGAAAACTTCTCTAAATTGTGTTAAAAGTAATTTTTCATTAAATTGTATTGAAAGTAATTTTCCACTAAAATATATTGAGATAAAGATTGCGCTTTACGAGCAGGAGCAGAAATCGATGAAATACCTTTTGCTCCTATCTAAATTTCAGCAATTGTCAGCATAAAATAAATTTTGCTTGTATCTAAATGTCAGCAATTTAGATTTGGGGGAAGCTGCTGAACAGACAAATTATTAAATCAGTAATGGATGAGTTATGGAGATGGTTCACAAGATTTACCTGGGAAAGGTCAAGGGTCTTGTTCCGACTGGACTGAACGAAACCAAAAGCTATATAAATAGAGAAGTGGGCTTATGAAGAGTTAGTTCGTTCCTCGAGTCAGAACAGCTCTGTCTTTTCCTTATGGCGATTCCGTACCTAAATTCCCCAAGATGTAGCTGTATCTACACGGTTATTGGTGGCACCCTTGTTAGACAGCCTGAACTCCTTCTTCTCTCTCTCTCTCTCACCATGGTCAAAGTCATTTTGAAACTTATGAGTATGATGCAAACCGTATCATAACATATATACTGACAAGAAATGAAAATGGAAACTATTAGAAAACATATATACTGACAAGAAATGAAAATGGAAACTTTTAGAAAACATATATACTGACAAGAAATGAAAATGGAAACTTTTAGAAAACATATATACTGACAAGAAATGAAAATGCATAGTTTAACTACTAAGAAAAACAGTATTTACTCTTTTGACCCACTTACAGCGAAAATCACCAGTAAATAACAACATATTTGTTATGCTAATAGCTTTTTATGCAGTTGCCATATTAGGCACCACATGCTATATATACATGTAGTATGATGTTGCCATATTAGGCACCATGTGCTATATATAGTATGATGTTGCCATATTAGGCACCACGTGCTATATGTAGTATGATGTTGCCAGTCACTTCATCCATCCACCTATCTGTGTGTTTTCAATTTAATTGACATAAAATAACTCAAGTTATTCACCATCAACAGTTACCAGACTTTGTGTTTCCCTTGTAAATTGGGTAAGTTGGAAGTATTCTTTGCAGTAATTTCAAAACATCTTTCCTTTAGAGTGAATGAATTCAGACCATGTATAATTATCAACTTGATAACGTATTCCTTCCTCCACTCTATTGGCACCCCTTGTTTGTCATATATTTCCTGTACAAGGTCAATCAAGGTGTCCACTGATATTGTGGCATCTGCTTTTAAGGCTTCAGGTAGATGTTGTGACCTTGGTAATAAAGGTGACCGTAGTGGTTGCTAGAACTGGGGAGGTATTTGTCTCTTACCCCTCCTGATCTCACATGGTTGATTTTGGAGAGGACCAAGTCTGTAGTAGATTCCAGACTGAGAGAAGAACATGCAGAATTCCAGGTTAGGAGGCAGACAGGAACACACCACATTATCACAGAACAATTCTTATAATGGCAGTCACCCTTCTGTATTTGAATTTTTTAGACTTGGGAAAGCATTTAACATGATGGATAGATGCGCCATACGGAAAATCCTTATGTATTATGGCATTCCAGTGAAGATTGTCAGAATTATATAGTGTTTCTACAACGACCTGACCTGCCATGTCATACACAACACAGACTTGTCTCATTCTTTCTCTGTTGACACTGGCATCAGGCAAGGTTACTTTAGCCAGTGAACTTCTCACTAGAGATAGACTGGGTGATGTAGTCATGATGTCATAAACTTCACATAACACTCATAATACATTTTAAAAGTTACATAACACTCATAATACATTCTAAAAGTTACATATAACACTCATAATACATTTTAAAAGTTGCATAACACTCATAATACATTTTAAAAGTTGCATAACACTCATAATACATTCTAAAAGTTACATACAACACTCATGATACATTCTAAAAGTTACATACAACACTCATGATACATTCTAAAAGTTACATGCAACACTCATGATACATTCTAAAAGTTACATAACACTCATGATACATTCTGAAAGCTACATAAATATCATGATATATTTTGAAACATTACATAACACTCATGATACATTCTTAAAATTAAATAACATTTGAGATATGTCATGAAAGTCACATATTACTGATGTCATTGAAGTTATGTAACACTGATATAAAAGTCATATAAACGACATAATATATCATAACAATCACATGACTCGTGATATCAAGTCATGAAAACAGCATGCTCTAATAATGTGTTTTGTTTGTCTTTTATTTTATGTACATTTTTCAAATTTAGCCTTTACATAGCTATGCAAAAACATTATTATGCTGAAGTACTGTAAAATGCATGGATACATACGTATAAACAAACATACATACATACATACATACATGAAGGTGTTAAAATCATGCAACACGTGATAATGTCATAAATATCACATAACACTAAAAGTATCTTGTCATAAAATGCTGTTGTCACACTGAAGTATCACTTAGTAATGTTGCATAACAACATCACTGAGTAAGTGTGTGATTGTGTGATTATGATTTTTAGTGTAGCTTTAACAATTTTTCAGTCATATTGCTATGGTGTCTGCAGTGTGGCAATTTATAGTGATATCTAGCACTGGGGCATCATGCCACAGACATGTAGCAACATCACTGAGTAAGGGAAGTCCTAATAATGTTATAAGATGAACAGATCATAAACTTATTTTCATTTGACATACAATTTAGGGAAAAAATTGAATAATAAAACATGATATTATCTGCAATCAGCTTGTGGAATATATAAATTATTCGCTTTTGCTTCATTACTTTAATATCAAATGAATGCATGTTTAAGATTCTTATCAAAACTGAGCCATCAATACTTTTTTAGAGATAAAAAACGTATACTTATTTAAATGTATTTCTTTGTCAATAATACATTCAGCTTCTGTGATTTATTTAACAAATACCAAATGCTAAGAAAACTTATAACTGAAATGGTGAAAAAAATCTTTTTAGCACAATATAGATTGAATAATAAGCAAGTTGTTTCTGTCTAGCCTTGGATTAGTCCTTTTGTACTGTTGATACTTCTGTGTGTTACTCGGTTTTACTGATCAGGTCCAGGAATACAAGCCATTGTATGGTTGAATCTTCTTTATGTTACATGGTTTTACTGACCAGGTCCAGGAATACAAGCCATTGTACGGTTGAATCTTCTTTATGTTACATGGTTTTACTGACCAGGTCCAGGAATACAAGCCATTGTACGGTTGAATCTTCTTTATGTTACATGGTTTTACTGACCAGGTCCAGGAATACAAGCCATTGTACGGTTGAATCTTCTTTATGTTACATGATTTTACTGACCAGGTCCAGGAATACAAGCCATTGTATGGCTGAATCTTCTTTATGTTACATGGTTTTACTGACCAGGTCCAGGAATACAAGCCATTGTACGGTTGAATCTTCTTTATGTTACATGGTTTTACTGACCAGGTCCAGGAATACAAGCCATTGTACAGTTGAATCTTCTTTATGTTACATGGTTTTACTGACCAGGTCCTTTATGTGTTGCAGGGCATTATTGACCAGGTCCAGAAACACAAACTGTTGTTTATAGAGACCCAGGATGCTGCAGAGACCTCCCTGGCTCTACTCAACTACCAGAAGGTAAGTTAAGTAGGTCCTGCACAATACAGATTTGGATAAAAAGGGATTGGCTTGAAAAAATTATTATAGCTTTAAACATTTCTGTTTTGAAATGAATGATTTTGCACAAAATCTGGTGAAAAAAACAATTGTTGTCGATAACTTATTAAACTTTATTTAACTTTCCCCACTCTTTAGCTGGTCTATATTGTGACTTTTCCCACTCTTTAGCTGGTTGATATTATGACTTTTATCCACTCTATAGCTGGTCTATATTGTGACTTTTCCCACTCTATAGCTGGTCAATATTATGACTTTTCCACACTTTAGCTGGTCGATATTATGACTTTTCCCCACTCTATAGCTGGTCTGTATTGTGACTTTTCCCCACTCTTTAGCTGGTCGATATTGTGACTTTTCACCACTCTATAGCTGGTCTATATTGTGACTTTTCCCCCACTCTTTAGCTGGTCGATATTATGACTTTTCCCCTCTTTAGCTGGTCTGTATTGTGACTTTTACCCACTCTTTAGCTGGTCGATATTATGACTTTTATCCACTCTTTAGCTGGTTGTTATTATGACTTTTCCCCACTCTTTAGCTGGTTGTTATTATGACTTTTCCATACTATTTAGCTGGTTGATATTGTGACTTTTCCCCATTCTTTAGCTGGCTGTTATTATGACTTTTCCCCACTCTTTAGCTGGTTGATATTGTGACTTTTCCCCACTCTTTAGCTGGTTGTTATTATGACTTTTCCCCACTCTTTAGCTGGTCTATATTGTGACTTTTCCCTACTCTTTAGCTGGTTGATATTGTGACTTTTCCCCACTCTTTAGCTGGTCGATATTATGACTTTTCCCCACTCTTTAGCTGGTCGATATTATGACTTTTTCCCACTCCTTAGCCGGTCGATATTGTGACTTTTCCCCACTCTTTAGCTGGTTGATATTATGACTTTTCCCCACTCTTTAGCTGGTTGTTATTATGACTTTTCCATACTCTTTAGCTGGTCTATATTGTAACTTTTCCCCACTCTTTAGCTGTTTGATATTGTGACTTTTCCCCACTCTTTAGCTGGTTGTTATTATGACTTTTCCCCACTCTTTAGCTGGTTGATATTGTGACTTTTCCCCACTCTTTAGCTGGTCGATATTGTCACTTTTCCCCACTCTTTAGCTGGTTGATATTATGACTTTTCCCCACTCTTTAGCTGGTTGTTATTATGACTTTTCCCCACTCTTTAGCTGATCTATATTGTGACTTTTCCCCACTCTTTAGCTGGTTGATATTGTGACTTTTCCCCACTCTTTAGCTGGTCGATATTGTCACTTTTCCCCACTCTTTAGCTGATTGTTATTATGACCTTTCCCCACTCTTTAGCTGGTTGTTATTATGACTTTTCCATACTCTTTAGCTGGTCTATATTGTGACTTTTCCACACTCTTTAGTTGGTTGATATTGTGACTTTTCCCCACTCTTTAGCTGGTCGATATTGTGACTTTTCCACACTCTTTAACTGGTTGTTATTATCACTTTTCCCCACTCTTTAGCTGGCTGTTAATATGACTTTTCCATACCCTTTAGCTGGTCTGTATTGTGACTTTTCCACACTCTTTAGCTAGTTGATATTGTGACTTTGACCCACTTTTTAGTTGGTTGTTATTATGACTTTTCCCCACTTTTTAGCTGGTCAGTATTGTGACTTTTCCCCACTCTTTAGCTGGTTGATTTTGTGACTTTTCCCCACTCTTTAGCTGGTCAATATTGTCACTTTTACCCACTCTTTAGCTGGTCGATATTATGACTTTTCCCCACTCTTTAGCTGGTCTGTATTGTGACTTTTAACCACTCTTTAGCTGGTTGATATTGTGACGTTTCCCGACTCTTTAGCTGGTCGATATTATGACTTTTCCCTACTCTTTAGCTGGTCTATATTATGACTTTTATCCACTCTTTAGCTGGTAGATATTATGACTTTTCCACCCTTTAGCTGGTTGATATTGTGACTTTTTGCCACTCTTTAGCTGGTTGTTATTATGACTTTTCCCCACTCTTTAGCTGGTCTATATTGTGATTTTTCCACACTCTTTAGCTGGTTGATATTGTGACTTTTCCTCACTCTTTAGCTGGTCTGTATTATGACTTTTATCCACTCTTTAGCTGGTCGATATTATGACTTTTCCACACTTTAGCTGGTCGATATTGTGACTTTTCACCACTCTTTAGTTGGTCTATATTGTGACTTTTACCCACTCTTTAGCTGGTCTATATTATGACTTTTCCCCACTCTTTAGCCAGTCAATATTGTGACTTTTCCACACTCTTTAGCTGTTTGATATTGTGACTTTTCCCCACTCTTTAGCTGGTTGTTATTATGACTTTTCCCCACTCTTTAGCTGGTTGATATTGTGACTTTTCCCCACTCTTTAGCTGGTCGATATTGTCACTTTTCCCCACTCTTTAGCTGGTTGATATTATGACTTTTCCCCACTCTTTAGCTGGTTGTTATTATGACTTTTCCATACTCTTTAGCTGGTCTATATTGTAACTTTTCCCCACTCTTTAGCTGTTTGATATTGTGACTTTTCCCCACTCTTTAGCTGGTTGTTATTATGACTTTTCCCCACTCTTTAGCTGATCTATATTGTGACTTTTCCCCACTCTTTAGCTGGTTGATATTGTGACTTTTCCCCACTCTTTAGCTGGTCGATATTGTCACTTTTCCCCACTCTTTAGCTGGTTGTTATTATGACCTTTCCCCACTCTTTAGCTGGTTGTTATTATGACTTTTCCATACTCTTTAGCTGGTCTATATTGTGACTTTTCCACACTCTTTAGTTGGTTGATATTGTGACTTTTCCCCACTCTTTAGCTGGTCGATATTGTGACTTTTCCACACTCTTTAGCTGGTTGTTATTATGACTTTTCCCCACTCTTTAGCTGGCTGTTAATATGACTTTTCCATACCCTTTAGCTGGTCTGTATTGTGACTTTTCCACACTCTTTAGCTAGTTGATATTGTGACTTTGACCCACTTTTTAGTTGGTTGTTATTATGACTTTTCCCCACTTTTTAGCTGGTCAGTATTGTGACTTTTCCCCACTCTTTAGCTGGTTGATTTTGTGACTTTTCCCCACTCTTTAGCTGGTCAATATTGTCACTTTTACCCACTCTTTAGCTGGTCGATATTATGACTTTTCCCCACTCTTTAGCTGGTCTGTATTGTGACTTTTAACCACTCTTTAGCTGGTTGATATTGTGACGTTTCCCGACTCTTTAGCTGGTCGATATTATGACTTTTCCCTACTCTTTAGCTGGTCTGTATTATGACTTTTATCCACTCTTTAGCTGGTAGATATTATGACTTTTCCACCCTTTAGCTGGTTGATATTGTGACTTTTTGCCACTCTTTAGCTGGTTGTTATTATGACTTTTCCCCACTCTTTAGCTGGTCTATATTGTGATTTTTCCACACTCTTTAGCTGGTTGATATTGTGACTTTTCCTCACTCTTTAGCTGGTCTATATTATGACTTTTATCCACTCTTTAGCTGGTCGATATTATGACTTTTCCACACTTTAGCTGGTCGATATTGTGACTTTTCACCACTCTTTAGTTGGTCTATATTGTGACTTTTACCCACTCTTTAGCTGGTCTATATTATGACTTTTCCCCACTCTTTAGCCAGTCAATATTGTGACTTTTCCCCACTCTTTAGCTGGTTGATTTTATGAGTTTTACCAACTCTTTAGCTGGTCGATATTATGACTTTTCCCCACTCTTTAATGGGTTGATATTGTGATGCCTTCCATGTGTCCACTACTTGGCCCATTACCACACATCTTCCTAAACAGGTCAGTAAAATTTCACAATTTTTGTAGTTATGTTCTCTTGGTGGAATCCATCAGCAAGTGGTCCTTCATCCCTGACTCATGCTCCTGCAGTCTCTGTGAAAGGGTCAGAGGTCAAAATATGCTAATATTTTAATTACAATGACATTTTTGGACCTTTTTTTATATGCATTAGCAACAGAATGATGCATTATGATTTAGCATTATGACCAAATAGATTAAAATTACTGGTAAAGCAATATGATTGCTTGTATAGCATCTTCTACATACAATATAAATCAAAAATAGAAAAACAGGTATTGTTATGTAGCACTGTTATGTTAGAGTGTCTATGATGATTTATATTTTTATGTCATATCTTTAACTTAATTGCAGTATATATCAGTGCTGAAGTAATTACTGGACTTACTCTTTTAAAACTTTACTATCATGTATCTTGGGACTGTTAGTAAAATAATGTAGATTTTTGTTTTATACTATAATATAGTTATGTGTTGATGCACAAATAATACAAAATAACCACCATTTCTATACATGTTTTCTATCATATCTTTTTTGCCCATTTTTTAAATTTATCTATTTTATATTTTATGTTTCATATATATTCATTTTTTTCTACTTGCCATGTGCTTATGTTTCATATTATGAAGAGGAAGTTCTTGTGAGTTTGTTACCTATCCTTTTTTTTAGATATTTTGCTGTGAGGCATGGAAATTAAAATTAAACTAACTTCTTTGATAATATGGCCATTCATGCTCATTATTAAAATGAATTTTTGTGATTTAGGCCTGCAATAATGGAAGAGGAGCTGTCCTCCTATCTGTAGCCAGAGGCAAGGTCTCTGAGGGGATAGATTTTGGTGAGTAATATATATATATATAACACAATATTATTGCTCAGGTATAATGATTAATTTATTATTTGTATTTTTTCTTCCACAAGAAAATAAAATGTGTATCCATAGCCTTGGGGAGTATCTTCAGTTCAAATGTTGCATCCTGTTCAAGGTGATATTTCAGAGTCTGGTTCAGTCCAATACATTTGTTATAGGCTGGATGTATTCAGCTCAAGGTGATATTTCACAGTCTGGTTCAGTCTGGTACATTTGTTACAGGCTGGATGTATTCAGTTCATGGTGATATTTCACAGTCTGGTTCAGTCTGGTACAGTTTTTATAGGTTGGGTGTATTCAGTTCAAGGTGATATTTCAGTCTGGTTCAGTCTGGTACATTTGTTATAGGCTGGATGTATTCAGTTTAAGGTGATGTTTCACAGTCTGATTCAGTCTGATACATTTGAAATAGGCTGGATGTATTCAGTTTAAGGTGATATTTCACAGTCTGGTTCAGTCTGGTACAGTTTTTATAGGTTGGGTGTATTCAGTTCAAGGTGATATTTCGGTTCGATTCAGTCTGATACATTTGTTATAGGCTGGATGTATTCAATTCAAGGTGATGTTTCACAGTCTGATTCAGTCTGATACATTTGAAATAGGCTGGATGTATTCAATTCATGGTGATGTTTCACAGTCTGATTCAGTCTGATACATTTGAAATAGGCTGGATGTATTCAATTCAAGGTGATATTTCACAGTCTGATTCAGTCTGATACATTTGTTATAGGCTGGATCCAACATGTAAACTTTAGTTTTATATGCATATATCAGATTTATTGTAAAGTCGGAAAACGGAGTGTTTTTCTAGACAGAGAAAAAGCATGGGAAAAATATTTAGCACTAAAGGTGTGGAAAAAGTTAGGAATGTTGGGTTGTTATGTTTAATATTTTTTTGTTATTGCTTGAACACATTTGTGTGTTGAATGTAAGGACACACAAATAAGCACCACTTAACAGACTGCCTAATTGGCTGAAAACAGTGAAGCTGTCTTAAATCTGTTGATAACTGCTGTGGGAGAGCCCATTAGGTTAATTTGCATAGGTAAAATGGAACAACCCAATTTGTTTGAAGTTCTGGGTAAATCATGTTGTAGAACAAAAGTTATTACACATCATTGCCTTGAATGTTTAAGCTGTCTTTATTCAAGATCATTGGCAAGTTTATGATAAGTGGCAACATTTCTTTGAACCTGATCTTCACTCTTTGTATAAGATGTGAAACACAATTATTTTGGTAGTTGGAGTAAAAGTGTAATCCATTTTTGAAGGTACAGTGTCAATATACAGCTGTGATTCAATCAAAGATGAGCCATCTGCTAAGCAAATTTAGGCAAAATAATATTTATTTTGTGCACACACTGCAATCAGTCATTCTGGAGTGTACAACATTCATTGACATAGCAGCACCACCCAGCATATTTGACACTTCCTTACAAAAATGCAAATGCAGAAAGATAGTTTTCTTTGCTGAGAAAAATTCAACAAAATCTTCTGGAAATTCGAACAACAATGCTGACTGGTCCCTAAAGAGTGCAGAATGAACCCAAATAATACTTACATTACTTTCAACCCCTGTCTTCCCTTGAACTGTTGACTACAGCAAAGAAATCACATAGATAAGAAAACAGTCTACTGTCTAATGGATTTCAAAGACAAAAACTTGGTATATTTTTTGTTTATTATTGTCTGTTTGGTTGTTATTATGTATGTGCACATGTGTGGATGTGGTGACGTTACTGGTCATTGCTAACTCTTTCTTTTCCTATCAGATCTGAATTTCCAGTAATTTTCTAGAAGCGTATATGAAAAGATAACTTATTTTTAATTGGATGATGCCCCATTTAGTATTTTATGTACATCATCATTATGGACCTGTATATATTAGAGAAAGTTAAAATGATTTCTAATGTTTTAATGCTAATAGCTGAAATGACTTATTATTCATACATATGTTTTGAATATGTCTCATATTTCTCCTTCAGACCATCATTATGGTCGTTGTGTCATCATGTTTGGAGTGCCCTACGTGTATACACAGAGCAAGATACTGAAGGTGAGATGATCAAATTTCTCTCTAATGATTGTGTATTTATATGTTCAAATATATGTTTCTGCATAACCGATTCAAAATTTTTTAAATAATATACTAATAAATAAATAAATATTAAATAATATACTAATTAAGAACCCAAAAGGATGCAGTAGATGAGGGACAGTCATTTATCTGTTTACAAATTTAATATGCAAATTTTAGTAATAAAAACATCAATTTATTTTTAATTGATTTACAGTTATATAACCTTTAATATAATTATTGCTGGTGGAATCAGTATTTTAATTAGTAAGCAAAATGTACAGTTCCATAACCTTTCTGAGATTTTCTTTCTAGGCTCGACTTGAGTATTTGAGAGACCAATTCCAGATTCGTGAGAATGACTTCCTGACATTTGATGCCATGCGGCATGCAGCCCAGTGTGTGGGGCGGGCTCTTAGAGGAAAAACAGATTACGGCATCATGGTATTTGCAGATAAGGTGTGTTGTAGAACTTTTAATTAAGAGCACATTAGCTTAGGCAATGTAGTTTAGCACAAAGGGTACAATTTTAACAAATTAATTTTATGTGACCTTATTGATGTGTCAGCTCTTCTAGAGGTCCAAGCTTCGCTTGTATTGTGCTTTAGATTAATTATGGACAAAATGATATTCATTTCTTATTTATCTTAAGCTAATTAGCATATTAACAGATGAAAGTAATACATATAGTGCAGCACAGATGAACAATCAAAACAGATTCAATACCTGTATTTATTACATGTATTATTGACTTCAACCAAATTGAATTTGGAGCTAATTACGGTGAATTTGTATGAATTTTGACTGTCTGTATTCTGTGTCATTTAATGGAGAATTATTGACTTTAATTTTGAACATTGACTTAGTTCATTTGTATTGGTTTAAATGAAATAAAGTGTTCTGTTTTATATTATTGAGATTCGTGAGTTTGATTTTCAGCACTTTATGATTTTGATTTGCCTGAGTTTTGTCTCCTGATTGGAAGAGTATGCCCATTTTATTTCCTATGACAGTCCTGGTCATTCTCAAAACCTTAGAATTGAGCTTTTATTAACAAGACTTGGAGGGATTTGCAGCATTTTTATTATTTTTTGCCTGAGTTGGCCTTATCTTTGACTCAGATGAAAAGTTCCATCTGAGTACATTACCTTTTTTCATGGGACTTGATTACATGACGATGTGCACAACACCATCATTTGTACATACCATAAATAAATACACTTTCGTTCTCAATGGTCAGTGAAATGTCTGGGACATTAGTTCCTCAAATGTATCTGTTGATGAATAATGTCAGCAAAGCCCCATAGTAATGACATTGTCTGGTCAGCTGTCTGTCCATTAACAATTTGGTCTCCAAAATGTAACTTTATTGGGAACTTGGATTTTGACCAAATGTGGTGTAAGGCTTCATACTGATGGGAGAGTAAGTGTTTTTCTTTTATTCCTTCCTTCCAGCTTCCACTTTTGTCATTTAGAAAAGCTAGGGTCCTAATTGCCCATCCTCCTGATTTTCATTTCTGCCACCTTTCTTTATTGTTGGATTTCAACTAAATTGGCATGTTCTTTTATATTTTTAAGACCATAAATAATTTCAATTTTCAGCATTCTATTTACACAAGTTATTCACCTTGATTATTTGTCCTTCCAACTTTTATTTCTGTAAGATAACATTGCCGTAATTTGTTGGATTTTCAACCAAATTTGACATGTTGCTACAGATTGGTGAGATCTTGAATTGAGAGTTATGGCACCTGATTGATTGTCCTCCAGACTATGGTTTTCTGGGACTGCTTTACTAAACTTTGTTGGATGTCAACGTTATTTTGATGAGATCTGGAATTTATTTTGAATCATTCTACATTGTCCTTTAGAAGAATTATGTCCCCTTGTAACTTATCCATCTAAATTTGGTTTCTGCAGCACAACTTTATTAAGGAATGTTGGCTTCTGGAAACAATTTTTATAACTTTGTATTGATGATAAGACTATAAAAGAGTTGGGTTTTATTTCATGTTTTAGCCATGGAATTTCTATTTTCTAAATTTATCTTTCCAACAAAAGTTCTTTCTTAGGCAGTACTGAGCAAATTGTAATGAATGGGCCCTTTATAATCTACATTTTACTAATAACTCAAGTTTACTTGCTATTTTCAGAGGTTTTCTAGAGCTGACAAACGTGGTAAGCTTCCACGCTGGATTCAGGAGCATCTAAAAGATGCTTTGTGTAATCTGTCAACAGATGAGGCTGTTCAGGTTGCCAAACGGTTCCTGCGACAGATGGCCCAACCATTCCACAGGGTGGGTTGAGTCGTGTGTAGAATTCTGTTATTTTTAGAATATATAACTATGTAAAAGATAATATTATATATATCATAGAGAATAGATAAGTATCTGGTCCCTATTAATGTTTTGAAACTATGAATACTTCCCATCACAGTTTGTTTATTGTACAGCATTTCCCGCACAATAGGTCTTGGAGGATGCAGCACCTTGTGTTGAGGATTTTTATTGTTGAAAACTTGGGATTTTGCTTATTATAGAGAAGGGGTTTACTTGACTAAAATGCAGAATTTTGTCATCAAGCATGGTTTTATCTAGTATTATAATTATGCACTTGTTGTTTGTCATGCTTATTCATGCAGTCTAAAATTACAGAATTGTTATTAAAGTTACAGATAATGGTCATGAAATAGACGATACGTGTTTTGTGTGTAAGTAAAGTTACAGATAATGGTCATGAAATAGATGATTCATGTTTTGTATGTAAGTAAATTAAAAATCTTGTTTACATTTAGGATGATCAGCTGGGTTTGTCCTTGTTGACACTGGAGCAACTGGAGTCTGAGGAGATGCAGAAGAAACTGGAGCAGAAAATGCAGTATGTGTGAAGAGGACACCTTATCTTGTCCAGCCTTGGATAATGTTTTGATTGTCTAGAAGATCAGGGGTTAGTTGGTTTAATGGATTAGGTTATATCAGAATATGATCAAATTGAAATATATACCCTCATGGTATTTGGGTGACTGAGAAAGGAATGAAGAAAATGTGCCAAGTAGGCTGATATTAAAATAAAAGGATTTTTTCAGCCTTCTTACAATATTACATTGTGGACCATTGGTTTCAGCCTTCTTACATTATTACATTGTGGACAGTCGGTTTCAGCCTTCTTACATTATTACATTGTGGACCATTGGTTGCATAGGAGAAAAATTCAGTGATGACTCAGTCTGCAGTGTATTATACAGTAATAAGGAATCACGGCTTTGGATGTATTTCATGAATTCTGGTATTACTGAATTCTGGTATTACTGAATTCTGGTATTACTACTCCACTGTGTGGTACCTATTAGCCTCAGTCTTTGCCAGTTTAGAAGGTTGGAAAACTGAACACAAAATTGGAGCTTTCCAGGCCTGGATAATTGATGGTAATGGGAAAAATCTTTGACTGGCATAGTTAACATAAAGAAGTGACAGAAGAACACATGGCAGAAGGAACCAAGAGTCAAATCCTGGCTTGAGGTCATTCTTCAGTGAGTAATGAAAACATGGAACAAAATTTTAATGACCATTCTTCACTTGTACCAGTTTGTAGCTGTGTTTGTTTACAATAAAAGCTGTTATTTATAGGCTGTTGGATAGTTGTTTTTAAATTTGTCACTTTAAACAAAAAGAATGCCACATTAGCATGTATTTCTTACCGTTAGGTTACTTGTACAAGAAAATATGAATACAGGATATTTATAGAGTTCATTTTGAGTCTGCATCTATCTGTCTATCTATCTATACATCTATCTGTGTGTCTGTCTGTCTATATATCTATCTTTCTATCTATCTGTCTGTCTGCCTGTCTGTCTGTCTATCTATCTGTATGATCTATCTGTATGTCTTTTTCTCTATCTGATCTGATCTGATCCATTACAGTATTTTTATTTTGATGGTTATTAGAAGGGACAGATATGGGTGCATAGGTTAAATTTGGAAAAGTAAATATGGCCAACCAAACATTTGGCCACAATCTGGCATGTTTGATCTAACCAAACATTTGGCCACAATCTGGCATGTTTGATCTAACCAAACATTTGGCCACAATCTGGCATGTTTGTTTGATCTAACCAAACATTTGGCCACAATCTGGCATGTTTGATCCTACCAAACATTTGGCCACAATCTGGCGTGTTTGATCTAACCAAACATTTGGCCACAATCTGGCATGTTTGTTTGATCTAACCAAACATTTGGCCATAATCTGGCGTGTTTGATCTAACAAAACTGACTAAACTATATCTTAATGGCACTCAAATAAATTGATTGACAGTGAAACAAATGTTCTTCTTTATGTTTGTAACGTGATTTTCAATCAATACATGCATGAAATTGTCCCAACCACTTTGTAAGCCAGCTGTGGCTAATCTTCTCAAAGAGAACGCTATGCACCAATATCTGTTGCTATTAACAACCATTAGAAATTATCATTAGAATTGACCACTCTAATGACCACTCTAATGACCACTCTAACGACCACACCTAATCAACCTACCTATCTTTCATCATCAAAACAAAGCTACTCATGCAGAGCTGTTAAAAACATAAATTAGGAATGCTTTAATGTGAAATTTTAAAATCAATTAATTTCATTAACTTTTTTATTGCCACCAGAGTGACTTGTATTTTCATTTGGGATAAAATGAATATGAAGAAAATGTTATACAGGTTTGAGTGTTTGTTGAGTTCACAAAATTGTTTTATTGAGCTGTGAAGTAGGATGAGGGCTGGCATGAAATGGAGGCCAGTATCTGTATTTCATGGCTCAATAAATCAATGTATTGAGTGAGAAGAAAGTCTGTAATTGCTTTTACTTTCATGCCATGATAAAAAAAATATTCCCATCAGTATGATGTTCTGCAGATTTCATATTATTTGGATGAAACCAATGCATCCTGTTTCTTTTTAGTATATATAACCTGTTCATCAATTCAGAATTCAGAATAAGTTTTAGGAAATTATAATTAAAATTATTTATCAGATAATATTTCCTTCAATCATGTGCCAAACTCTCATGAAAACTCAAAATTTCAAAACATTCCTTTTGCAAAAGGGATGGGAGAACTGCCGTTGAAGCTGGTATCTGTGGATGTGCCACCTGCACCTGAGATTAAAGGGACTACCTCTAAAGTAGCATATGTGCCACCTGCACCTTGTTCATGGGAGACTGCCTCCAAACTGACATCTATTGACGTGCTACCTGTACCTGGGTGGGGGTGGGGGTTGGAGTGGGGAGTAACTGCCTCCAAACTGGCATCTATTGATGTGCTTCCTGTACCTCAGTGGGGGTGGGGTAGGGAGTAATTGCCTCCAAACTGGCATCTATTGATGTGCTTCCTGTACCTGGGTGGGGGTGGGGTGGGTGTAACTGCCTCCAAACTGACATCTATTGATGTGCCACCTGTACCTTGGTGGAGGTGGGGTGGGGAGTAACTGCCTCCAAACTGGCATCTATTGATGTGCTTCCTGTACCTGGGTGGGGGTGGGGTAGGGAGTAACTGCCTCCAAACTGACATCTATTGATGTGCCACCTGTACCTTGGTGGGGGTGGGGTGGGGAGTAACTGCCTCCAAACTGGCATATGTGGATGTACAAACTGTGCCTTGGGGTAGAGACTCCTCTAAACAGGCAAAAGTGGATATGCCACCATATTGGGTGCATAATTTTAAGTTTGTCAGTACATCATCAGGAGCCTATTCTATCCACTCCAAGTACACAGTTTGGTCCATTGATTATTGATACATGACTTAAACCAAACAGCATAGACTCAGATCTGCTGTCACGTAATGCACTGGCAAACAGATCAGAATGACTCTTATGACTAAAAGCAAACAATGTTGACTCAGATCTGTTGACACATAATATGCCAGCCAGCAGGTTAGGGTTGTTCTTCTTATGAGTTACAGCAAACAGCATAGATCCAGATCCTCTAATACAAAGACCCAGATCCCCTGTCACATAATGTGTCAGCTGGCTGGTAGATAGACCCAGATCCTCCATCACATAATGTGTCAACTGAGTGACAGATAGGCCCAGATCCTGTTACATAATCTGCCAACTGAGCGGCAGATAGGCCCAGATCATCTGTCACATAATGTGTCAAATGAGTGGCAGACAGGCCTACATCCTCTGTCACATAATGTGTCAGCTGAGTGGCAGATAGGCCCAGATCCTCTGTCACATAATGTGTCAAATGAGTGGAAGACAGGCCTACATCCTCTGTCACATAATGTGTTAGCTGAGTGGCAGATAGGCCCAGATCCTCTGTTACATAATGAGTCAACTGTCAAATCAGGACCATTCTCGTCATGACTTAAAGCAAACATTATAGACCCAGATCTGCTGACACATAATGTGTCAACTGTCAAATCAGGACCATTCTCCTCATGACTTAAAGCAAACAGTATAGACCCAGATCTGCTGACACATAATGTGTCAACTGTCAAATCAGGACCATTCTCCTCATGACTTAAAGCAAACAGTATAGACTCGGATCTACTGACGCATAATGTGTCAACTGTCAAATCAGGACCATTCTCCTCATGACTTAAAGCAAACAGTATAGACCCAGATCTACTGACACATAATGTGTCAACTGTCAAATCAGGACCATTCTCCTCATGACTTAAAGCAAACAGTATAGACTCAGATCTACTGACGCATAATGTGTCAACTGTCAAATCAGGACCATTCTCCTCATGACTTAAAGCAAACAGTATAGACTCAGATCTACTGACGCATAATGTGTCAACTGTCAAATCAGGACCATTCTCCTCATGACTTAAAGCAAACAGTATAGACCCAGATCTACTGACACATAATGTGCTGGTTGGCATATCAGGATTATACTTCTTATGACTTGAAGCAAACCTGACTGACATTGTGTCACAGTATATCTGGGTCTATGTTATTTGCATCTGGTTTTGTGTTGGGTAAGTAAAGTATTTTTGTTTTATGCACAGGTAAATAAGGCATATTGAATCTGGTTCACAAGTAAATAAATTATAGTTGGTTTGATACACAGGTAAATATGGTATATTGGGTTTGGTGTAAAGGTATATTGGGTGTGGTACACAGTTAAATATGGGTTTAGTTCACAGGTAATTAAGGCAACATCTTCATTCTTATAATATTCTTTTGGAATGATTATTTTTTATCCTCATTTTGTATTTCCTGGATTTAACAGAAAAACAAAGGCCTAAAAGATGCTATCTTAAATCATGATATGGAAAGTAAGTGTTTTCACCTGAAAATTGGAATGAAAACAAAGGAATACCATGCGTAATATGTCAGACTTTGAGATGATCCATGTTGGTATAATTCTTTTGGAAAACAAATGGTATAATAGTTCCAATCTGATGGCAAAACCAAGCTGAATGGTAATAAATATTACTCACCAGAAAGAGTTAATAAAATCTTAAAGACTAGAATATGGAAAAATAGCAATACCTTGCTATAAGATCCTTCATTATAACACAGTCCCAGAAGGTATGATGTAAAGAAGGTATGATGATAGAACACACTTCATTAAGTGATAGTAATTACATCATGTACTTCATTATAAGCTGGTCTCACTATGAGGGGATAAACTCAGGATAGTAATTACATCATGTACTTCATTATAAGCTGGTCTCACTATGAGGGAATAAACTCAGGATAGTAATTACATCATGTACTTCATCTTGCACTTTCAATATATAAGTTGATAGAATATTTGGATAAGCCTAATTTACTTAATTTAAATAATGTATGTCTGGGAAACATCTGTTGTGTATGATATCTTCCAAACAAAACGTGATTAAATATACTTAAATCAACAATTTCTAACTAATGTCTGGGATGTGGTTTTTCTATTTAAATATTTACAACCACTTTATTCATAATGCTTCAAAAGCAGTTTCTAATTTGGGAGTTGGATTATCTTTAACAACAGATGTTTCTTTAAATATTCCTGCACATTTCCTTAGAAATTTCTTATCCTACTGTCACATGATAATCAGTCTTCGGGACACAGTCTTCCACTAACTCGATATTGATGGGTGGGTTAAATCCAAGTTTAAGAGAGTCTTTGGATTTGTGTAAACTGTTGTAGCCGACATAATTACATATGTACATAACCATGTCACTTAGTAACAAAATGAAACCATCACCATCTAATCTGATCTTACACTGATATGTAATCCTGAAATTTAGTTATAATGTCTTCATTAAAGTTGTAATATTATTTTTCTAAATTTAATTACTCTTTATCCTTTAATCAGTGTTGGATGCAGATTACATAAAACATAGTCTCAGTCTTGCTGTTCTGCATCTGTTAATACGTTTTTAATCTGTTAAACAGGAGTTACAACCTGCCAAGTGGGAGTATGACCATCTGTTAATATCTTACTCTCTGCTAAACAGGAGTATGACCATCTGTTAATATGTGACAACCTGCTAAACAGGAATATGACCATCTGCTAATGTTACTCTCTGCTAAACAGGAGTATGACCTTCTGTTAATATGTTACTACCTGCTAGAGGGGAGTATGACCAAGCTTTTGCCTTAAATCCATTAATATATTATAATTTACTCCAATCTCAATGCAACTGAAAGTGACATAATTCGATTTCACAGTTGAATGTAAACATCTGTATAATCAGTAAGTTAGATTAATTTCTCTCATTTGGTACTCAAAGCCATCATCAGCATTTCTGAAATCTTTTTTGTCCATGGCCTTTGAATGTACACTATCATCTCTAATTATTTTATTCTTGCCATTAATGTATCTCCAGTCATAATTTGGAGGAATGTGCAAACTTAACTATAATTTTAAATAATTTAAGTAGGATAACCATAATGCAACAACCTGGAGGAGTGGAAAATGGAGGGAATGAACTTCCAAGTTTTATCTATCAATGTTAATGGTATAAATATGGAAATTTTTTTTAAATTCAGTCAAAATCTAGAATATGACATCTTGTTTTTCCAAGAAACCCATAATGGATTTACAGATGAGGTTAAAGTTTATTGTGAAAGTCACCTAAACGGAATTTTAAATACAAATGATTATGAAGGGGATGATGTAAAGGGGGGGGGGGGTAGCCATTTTAATTAAAAATAAACCGGGTTATAGTTGGGAAAAGCTGAAAGAGGAAAAAGAATTAATGGAAGGATGATACATTTAAAAATTGGGAAAACACATTTTCTAAACATATGTATACCTGCAAACAACTATCGGAAACATGGGTTTATAAGACATTTATCTAAATATCTAGAAAAATATAATATGGAAAATGTAATAATAGGTGGAGATTACAACTGGGTAGGAGATAACATAGACAGGGAAGGGGAACTAACTACTAACGATCTTAAGTGCAAACTAATTATGAGGGATTTTATAAACGCACATAAACTAACAGATATATATCGGAAATTAAATATACCAAGGAAGGAATATACCTTTGAATATAAAAATAATAAAGGGAGTAGGATTGATAAATTCTTATGTACCAACTACAATGAACAAATATATAAAGAAGCAGATATAATAGATTTAAAGATTTCAGATCATAATCTGATATACATCAAACTAACTATAACAAATGAAAATAAATGGGGAAAAGGGACTTGGAAATTAAATAACAAATTATTAGAAGATCCAAACTTTATTTCATAAATCAAAAAGGTAATAAATAAAATGGTAGAAAATGGGAATAGGGATATAATTCAAGAATGGGATATCTTGAAAAAACAAATAAAAAGTATAGCAATTAAATTCGCACAAATAGGAGTATGAAACTTAAACTAGAACAAGAGGCTATTGAAATACAACTAAAAAAAGACAACCGAATAGAATTGGAAAATAAACTCAATGACAGATTAAATAAAATAAATGAAGAAAAGATAAGAGGTAGAGAAATAAGGGCAGGGAAATTTACTCAAATTTATAAAAAAAAGCAGAAGGCCTCTTCAAGCGCGAAGAAATTAGGAGGGGGGGAGAAAGTAATGGATGTTTTAAAAATTGATGGAAATAAAACAACAACTGATAAAAATGAAATTCTAAAATATATTGAAGATTACTATACTCAACTGTATACATCCCAAAGAATAGAAGATAATACAATTGATGAATATCTAAAAGATATTGAATGCGAGATGATTCCAACAGAACATAAAGACTTATGTGATGGTTTCATCTCGCAAGAAGAAATTGTAGAAAGTATCCGAAGCCTTACAAAAGGGAAATCTCCAGGTGGAGATGGGCTCACCACGGACTTCTATACGAAATTCTGTGGTGAGTTGTCGCCCATTTTAGAATGGTTATATAACAATATTTTATTCAGAAATGATGCTATGACTAAGAGTATGAGGGAAGGGATAATAACATTAATATATAAAGGGAAGGGAGATAGGAAAGAGCATAAAAACTGGAGGCCCATCTCCCTCCTAAACACCGATTACAAAATACTTAGTAAAATTCTAGCAAATAGGATAAAACATTTGGTTTTTAATGTTGGGGTGCCTGGTAACGATAGCTTCTGGAGAGGCTATCAACACTGTTGCACATCCACTTTTTATGGCTGCAAAGAATAAATTGTGGCATGAGTAATTTTGTAGCATTAAAGTGAAAAATTAGTGTCAAAGTATCATAGTCATGTGCTATGTATCGTGGTGATCATTATGTTTCACATATTTGTGTGAATTAACTAAAACTTTTCAAAATGATAGTAAAATCTTTAATGCATAAATGACACTAACTACATATATATATATATATATATATATATATATATATATATATATATATATATAAACTCACCAACTACGTCTTATTTCTCAATTCCTTCATGGATTCTATATGCTTTAATTTTATGGTCTTTCAGTGTTTTCACTTGATCATTTATCAGTGATTTCAAAGGTGATATGACCAAACTTGTGTGTTGCTTAGGACAGTGCATCTGCAATAAAATTGGTTTGCTAAACTTTGTTTTTAAGCAAATATAATTTGTCTTACTCAAAAATTATCTTATTGCGATTAACATAAGAAAGCAATTGACCTATTCATATTAAACCTATATGGATTGATGAATATCACTTTGCTCAACTTTAATGTAGGCATTCAAAACATTAGCAATTATGTATGTACATTACAGTACCTTTATATTGCACAATTTTATATTTATAGCATTATACATCCATACCTGCTATTACATAAAAATCATCTTTTCATATAATTTCATAGCACAGAATTATAGTTTTTATGAAATCAACATAACTCAGCAGCATTTATTCAGTGCAAATCACACTTAAGTGAGTTAACTCTCTCTTTCTTCTCTCTCCATACCTTGTCCAACATCATTGGTGGGAGAATGTAGCATACACTTTTCCCATATCCCGTGGGAAGGATGGCAAATGTGTCACTTCCATCAATAACTAATTTTATTATCTCATACTGTTTTTCTTTAATATTAAAATAATATCCATTTTCTTGAGTTTCCGTCCTTACCTGCCATGTTGAAATGTTTGTGCACCAAAACTTTCTTTCCAGTATTGCAGAAAGACAAAAACTCGAAAATATTGAATGAAAGTCACGCAGTGTCTACAATAACATGAAAGAACACATGGTTTTCAACATATTAATTGAGATGACACCAGCCGGAAACATGTCGCTGTCACATCATCCTGGAAAGAGGCAGATTGATCACAATGAAGCCACACGTCAGCACGGTTTTGTTATTATCACGTGACTATTTGACCTGTGGCATGGTATGCATATTGGCCGGCAGATTTGGCTAGTCATGTGACTAGCAATGCAGATGGTGCGAACGAGGTCAAATTTCATCAATGCTATAGTGTTTTTCTCGTACAACAACGGATTAAAGACAAAATCGGTGTTATACTTGTAATTTCTGAGAAGATAAATGATTTCCCTATCGATTTAATGTAAGTATGGCTCAGTGTAAGGTCATTTAAGTTTGCTAGGCCTGTTAGTAGGCAAGTACCCTATGCTGATACCAAATGGTGTCAGCGAATTCCAACTTTTCGATAGGCAGTGCACTCTGACCCTACACACCAACATAAAAAAAACAAATGTCAAAAATGGGGCGGCAAGGGTCAGAGGAAACTTTGACTATTCTCTCCACAATTATCTATGTAACAATATTGCTTTTTATCTGCTATCTTTCTATCTGTAAAAAAATTAAAAACAATTTAAAGCTTTTAAGTCTGTCAAGATAAACAAAATCTTTGTATTTTATAGATGAAACTTGTATATGTACAGTAAATATATGGTGGTCGGAATTGCACCTATCAGAGGTCGGAATAAGCAACAACACGGTCAGATTTACACCTAGTATATATAGGCATAATAAAATCACTTTTCAGTAAGAAGATCTTAAATTATATGCCTTTTGAATAGTGAAACGTGTAGCAAGAAGCCCGATTGACTGCTTCCCATATCGTTTTTAGGTACACAGTAGGCTTCAGTAATGAAGTTGTCGATCTCATGTCAATGACCTCAGTGGTCAGAATATAACCAGATTACCCTGATGTTGAAATTACTAAGAACTGACCGTAGGCTGAAATGGTCAATCCAGATCAACTTTACAGTAAGCTTCAGTGTTATGGATGGCATGTAATATCTCCATAGAAAATACTGTTTCCTGAAACATCGAAATATGCTCAAAATCCAAGTTACACAGCAATCTTGATGCGAATAAAATACTTTTAACCAGCTTCTAGCATGTCATGTAATTACGACACTTGATCGTACTTGATATTACTTGATTGGTATAAATGGCAAATTGTAAATTTAAATAGTACATGAAAAAGTGAGATTATGATTGAGAGAACCCAGAAGATGTATTTACATGCTTAGGTCTTTTTGTCAGGTTATTTTGTGTTTTAGATTAAAATAAGACTTAAATGCAGTGGATCGAATCACTTGAATGAGGTAATCACCAGAACAGATGGTGAAAGTGAGTTTAATTTGTCTTTCTTTTTAAGTAGATAAGTGACTGCCCACCATGGGCCGTAGAGAGTGATCACGGGCCCTGGGTAAGAAACACCCAGGCCTCTCCTAGTTCTTGTTCAAACAAAAAAAAAAATCTTTTTTAAAATTAAAAAGTATTGTTCTGCCCAGGCCCCCTTACAGGCCTGGACCCCAGGGATATATCCCGGTCGCCCCTCACCTCTTCTCGGCCCTGTGTACACCTATGATTGTCCACCGTTTAATCTCATTTCTTATTCAACTTAAGACAACAAACAAACGGCACCTTTTGCTCAATACTAAATAATACTGATCTCACTGATCAGCAATTTAAATAATTGATCCATGTCAGTTTGATAGCAAATTTTGTGTCATGAATAACAGTGTTGCCGTTGAAAATAAACTGCTCAAATGAAGTTAAGACCTAAATTCAATTCATCTACAGCTATTGAAATAACAACAATTAGCAACAAAAAGGAAGCGTTTTATGTCGTTTTAATCTTCAGATAAAGCATTCCTTACTTTTATCCAGTCAGATATATGCAAAAAGGTCATTCTGTAGAATACTTAGCAAACCCATGAAATTCCAATGTTACTAAAAAAAACATAGGTCAATCGATATATATTGGGAAGTATAAACAGACCCCTCACTAAACCTTTCCTTCCTGCCTCGAAATTCAACACGCAGTGATTAGGAATGTAAAAAAAAACAAACATTAAATATCTTTTTTTCCTCACTTTCCTCACTCAACCTTTAGATCTGTTCCCCACCCCTTTTTATGTGTAGGATGCGTACACCTTGAGCTACATATTATTATCTAGCCTAATATATAATGCTATTTACCAATTAACGTTTTTCACCAGCTTGTTGGAACACATATGCACACACACTCATATCTTATTTTTATTAGATGTTTCACGTGAAGATGTAGCCAGACTATTAATCTCAATTCACGTTATTTTATTTACTTTACGTATGTGCGTGTAACTTAAATGTATTGCACAACTTCAATATAATAACGGGGCATCAGTCAACAGGAACAGGAGTGGAACTATTTGTCCTGATTCACTGACTTTGTATAAAATAATATGCTTTGACCATAAGCAAATTGACAAGAAGTCATACATAAGGCCACAAGAAAACAATAGCAGTAATAGGGGGCACCCTAGGGACAGTGGGACTTACCATTAAAAACAGGGTCCCGGCACTCTGGGGGCAGTGAGAAATTTATCATTCTGGGCCAGTCTAGGGACAATGAGAATTTAACATAGGGAATTTTAACATGGATGGGTCTGTAGAGGGACAAAAAGTATTGGGCCTGTCTAGGGACAATAGGAATGGAACAGGTAAGGTGACATTTGTAACACATACAACAGACAAACATGCAAACAACTTTACAACCGGCAATTTGTTTTTAGGCAAACAAAAGCAAATCTTTTCGAAACATGAGTGGCCCTGAAAAGTGCCTTTGGTTTTTTGTTAACATCGTTCCGTCAACATAGAGGGCAATGCATAGGTCTTCTTCTCTTCCTCAAACTTCTTCTGACTTCTGGACCGTAGGTGAGAACTCTCTTCAAATAGCCTTGTCTCTCCACATAAATTCTTCTTTTCCAAACACTTTTATCCATGATCCGAATAATTGTCCATGATGATAATAATAATAATAATAATGCTTTATTTATAGAGGGTGACTCATTAGTCAAGGACTGTTCTCCCTTGAGGCCCTCTAAGGAGAGAATAACAATGCACATTCTATGAAGATAACAATAATTACTGTTTATTTTAACATGTTTAGTATTAAAAATACTAAATTCCATTATAATCTCTTAGAAACACATGCATACTCATGAAATCTCTTTTTAAATACTTTAATATTTTCAGCAGGTTTTACATGTAGTGGAAGCTTGTTCCACAGAACTGTACCTGAGTATTAGAAGCTCTTTTTAAATTGCTCTGTTCATGGTTTTGGTGCTAGAAGGTTTCCATGTGATATTGATCTCAACTAGTATTGTGTTGAAAAAGACCTGAATAAGTCTTGAAGATATTCAGGTGCAGTTCAATGTAGACATTTATATAAAAGAACTGCCTTGTGAAAATCTATCCTGTCATATATTGTGAACCATTTGAGTTCTGTAAATAATGCTATTGAGGGATGATCAATAGATGCGTCTAAAATTATGCGTGCTGCTGTTTCTGAAGGTTATAAATCCAGTCAAGCTCAGATTTAGCACAGTTTCCCCCTACATTTGAACAATAATCCATTGTTGTATAGCGTCAAGGGAAATTGAACATTTAAAAAAGAATAAAAGAAATTTATGCATGAAAGTTAATTTCTTTTAGAGGCATAGGATTGGCCCTGAAAAGGGCCTTTGGTTTTCTTCTTCTTCTTCTTCTTCTTTTATTTCCTCCACTTATTCATCCACACCCTTATCTTTCCCAAAATTCCTTTCTTCTTCTTTATTTCTGACTCTGGTAACCAGTCAGGATGACCCATAGACCTGAACTTCTCCTGTATCTTTATCCAATTATTATTCAACCTCTCAAACTCTGCCTGTTTCTTTAAGTTTTCCTTATCCTTTCTTTCTTTACTCCATATCTCTTTTATCTTCTTTACTTCTTCCTCCATCACTTTTCTCATAAGATTTTCCGCTTTCTTCAGCTTGTTCAACCCCCATTTTACGTTCCGCCACTCCGTCCAATACAATATGATTTCTAGGAAGCACCTGACTTGGATGACATGATCCAGTGCTTCCTTCAAACTTCCTACTCTGACATAAGTTGGGTCAATGAATCTTCTTGACTTATTGACTTCTTCTTCTATCATCCCTGCTATCAGATTACTGGCTACCTTTAGACCTTTAACTTGACTGGTTACCAAGTCTTTGGTATCTCCATTCCTCAATTCCTTTTCTATCCTCTCTATCACATATTCTAAATCCATCATCCAGAAATAGATGTCTCTCAGTAGATTGAATAAATCAGACACTTGCGCCATTTTGTATCGGTTATTCCGTAGAATGGCACGAACGACGAACACTGTGGGTTCTTATATATAAAGCGCGGACATGAAGGAAAACATCCCATACTTTTGTCATCTCATATTATGTACTATTCACACAAAGGTGATTAGCCATATAATCTAACCTCATTATATACTATCCACACACTGGAAGCAGCAAAATCAAACCCAAATCTACTATCCACACACGACAAGCAGCAAAAAACATAAGCATAGTCTACTATCCACACACGCGAAGCAGCAAAATCAAACCCAAATCTACTATCCACACACGACAAGCAGCAAAAAACATAACCATAATCTACTATCCACACACGAGAAGCAGTCAAATCAAACTCAAATATACTATCCACACACGCAAAGCAGCAAAAATCAAACCCATAATAGTAGTAAGGTGGGGTACATTAGCGACAATGGGAATTAGCATTACAGAGACCCCTGGGTCAGATTAGCGACAAGGGAAATTTAACATGGCGAAAAATCGTGGGTCAGATTAGCGACAAGGGAAATTAACATGGAGAAAAATCGTGGGTCACTCTAGCGACAAGGGGAATTTAACATGGAACTATAGTGTGGGTCTGTCTAGCGACAAGGGGAAATTAACATGGGGAATAGAGTTTGGGCTTTTGGGATTTTTTTTTATTAAATTTTTTTAAATTTAAATTTAAATTTAAATTTAAAAAAAAGGGGTAGGCAATGGAAAGGCTATCTCTTTTCGAGAAATATGGCTGGCCCTGAAAAGGGCCTTTGGGTTTATGTTAATGTATTCATTAACATAAATGGTACCGCATTGGTCTTCTTCTTGTCCTTAGGCTACGTCTCACTGTTGGTCCGTAAATCAGCACTCTTTTCAGGCATCCTTGTCTTTCAACGTAGATCCTACGTATCCACAGGCTGGTGTTTGTCCTGTGGACAACGGTCCACTTGGAACGGACATACATGAGCATGTCCGTCCGGAACATCATGGAAGACACAAGCGTAGAAGATTGCACATCGGTCCACATCTTGAAGCGACGAGAACAAGTGAATCAATGCAGTGAACTGCGCTTATTTATAGGTACAGGAAGGATTGAAACGGATTGAATTCATTCACCAATCCGAACACGCGTTACAAAATTCAGTCAGCTCGCATCCAATCCGAAGAGAGCAGTCTGTGACGTCACGTGGACTATATAGATTCGTTAGCACTTGTGTGCAGTCAATCTATGCGACAGTGATTCAACATGACGGAAACTCAGAAAACGATCCATTGGGGTGCACCAGCAGGGGAGACTGCCCAAGGGAACCCGGACTTACTTTCAGAAGAGGTACATTGGGATTTTGTGGATTTTCTTACCTCGCAAGAATTTGTTCCGGAACCTTCGTTACCTTCTTCATTACCGCAAGTGGAGAATTTTAGACAGAGACAGAAAGAAGAATTGGAGAAATTTATGCAACGACAAAAGGAAGCGGAACAAGCTTTTCTCCTACAGCAACAGCAACAGCAACAAGAAGAGGTAAGAAAAAAACAACAGCAACAACAGCAAGAAGAAGTAGCAGCAAAGAAACAAGAGGGTGAAAATCAAACGGCTACGGTACTGTTGGACATTTTAGCGGAGTTAAGAAGTCTGAAACAAATGTATCAGACTTCTTTATCACGACCGAAGAGAATACGACCTTCCCGAGCTAAACACGCCAACCCTGTGACTAAGCCTGTCGTACCACCCTTAGTGATTTCAACCCAATCATCAGAAGTAGGCCTTGGCCGTGGCAAAGGCTTAAGGCAGTTAAAGTTGATTGGTTAAACTCACCCCTACACCAAAATAAAAAGGCCCTTTTCAGGGCCACCCACATTTCTCGAAAAGAAATACAATTTCAATTTGCCAATAACTCAAAAATAAACCCCACCCATTTTACCTTATAGTACGTGTCTGTGTATGAGTGCGTGAGTGTAGCTTCTTATTTTAAAATCAAAACTCAAAGACACTTACCTTATATCATTCATGTATTCTTTTATCCATTTTTTTACAATCCAATTCACAATTCACCACAGAACACTTTAATTAAAAGTTCATTGACTTCTTCTTTCTCCTTGTTTAGTCCCTCTGTTTTTTTAATTTCTTCACCGTTTTTTCCTCATTTTCTTCCCTTCTTCTTTTCTTCTCCTGTTTCTTTGCTTCTTTTAAATAGAATTGTCTTCTTTCTTCCTCTTCATCCTCTGAAGAATCCCTCTCTTCTTTCGAAGAATCCCTCTCTTCTTCTGAAGAATCCTTCTTTTCTTCTGACTCCTCTTGTTTCTTTTTTGGGCAATCTGGAGACCAATGTCCTTTTTCTTGACAATAATAACAGGTATCTTGACTTTTGTCTTTTTTAGCCCCTGTTTTTGTTCTTTTTTGACGGTCTGGACACTCTGAAGACCAATGCCCTTTCTTCTGACAGATATAGCAAGTATCTTGACTTTTATCTCGAAAGGAAGGAGAGTAGTCCGTCGGCTGGTCTGAAGAGAATTTTCTAATGACCCCTCGCAAAGCTCTGACGAAACGTTCCATCTGGGTAGTCTCTTCCATTGTTGTGCTCGGCTTGAGAGTGAAATGAATAGTGAAAGGACAAGACACACACCCTTTTTATATACGCTGGTTTGCCAAGACTATAAATTAGTCTATGGTGTTTAAACTTGAGTCATTTGACGTTTTGCACTCAAGATGAAACGATCCCATTCATTCGAGAAAAAAGAAGAAGAAGAAAGTAAGAGGCAGAAACGTGATCTATCGCCTCGTACCAGGGCTGAAATCTTGGCACAAATTCATGCCAGTGATTTTGAAGAGGACATGAGTGAACCAGAATCAGAACCCTCTAAACCAAGTTCACCACCCTTAGTCAACCCTGAAAAGTACTATTCCATTCGAGAGACGGAAAAGCGATCCTCTAGAAAATTTAGAACCACGGCTTACACCTACACGGTGAAGTTTAAAGATTTCAAGGCCGACGTACCCTTGGAGAAAGCAGAAGGTTTTATCACCGAGATGTGGGATTCTTTGCTCACCGCACTCAAGCGACAATGTCAAGCCAAAGAAGACGATCGCTTGACACTATCCATAGATTACGACGGTTTGAAATCCCCTGTTTGGATCGAGTTTAGCAGACCCGCAGAACTGACCCCTTCCAAAGTCATGGACAAGATACAACAGGTGCCACAATCTAATGACCAGTTTGACATCACCGATGGTAAAGCCACACTGAAAATGGCCCACGTCTCTCCTCCTCAGGGAACTGGATGCAAAAAGATGTTATTGGTGGACGACGTTCGCAACACCAAAAAGAGTCTCGTCCGAATTAACAACCCTCAAGACCAGATGTGTTTAGCCCGTGCCATCGTGGTGGGACGAACCTATGCCAACAAGAACGACACGGTAGAATGGAAAAGAACCTGGAAAACTATTCAACGATGCGATCGAGCCAAACAACGAAATGAAGCAGAACTCCTGTTGCAACAAGCCGGACTGTCCAAAGACACACCCTGTGGCATTCCTGAGATGCAAAAATTGCAAGATGCCCTAGCTCCACGCTACACCTTGAAAGTGCACCCTCAAGAAATGCGTGGAACTCTGTTGTTTCGAGGCCAAGATTTTAAGGACGGAAAATACATTCATGTCTATCATCACGATGACCATTTCGATACCATTACCAGTATCACTGGATTCCTGGGATACAGTTATTATTGTGAGAAATGTGACTATGGTTATAACAATCGAGAGCAACACAAGCATTGTGGAATGAAATGCCCAGGATGTTTGGCCTCTCCACCCTGTCTGAGCGAAGAACCAGTGCCTTGTTCGACTTGTTTGCGCACGTTTGTCAGTCCTACCTGTTACCAACAACATTTGAAAACACAAGGTTCACAGAAGAAATGTGCTTGTCAACTCCTGAGATTGTGCCCTACCTGTGGACAAGGCATACTTACCAATAATGCCAAGGCACACGTATGTCGAGGAAAGAAAAAATGTCACATTTGTCACCACATCGTGGACTTGGAACACCAATGCTACGTGCAAAAATACCAACCCCCACCAGAGAAAGAGGACGGTCACAAGAAGAAAGGCAATTTCATCTTTTTCGATTTCGAATGCATGCAAGAGACTGGCATTCACATTCCTAATATCTGCGTGGCTCATCGAGTGTGCGAGAAGTGCATTCAAGAACCTATCTTCAGTCATTGCCCTCACTGCAGCAAGATTCCTGGAGGACGTGAAAAAATCTTTCGGGGACCAAACACGTTAGCCGATTTTGCCCAATGAGTCTTAGACCCCATCGACAAGACGTGGAGCAAAGAGGACATCGAACGTTACGGAGATTGTCATCGTCATGCCACGGTGATGGCTCACAATTTCTCCGGATACGATGGACAGTTTCTTCTCAGATACTATACGGAACAAGGCACCGAACGTCCTAAAGTGACTTTGAACGGAGCCAAAATCATTTTCATGCAAGTGGGACAAGTACAGTTTAAAGACTCGATGAGTTACTTGGCCATGCCTTTGAGCCGAATGCCTAAAACGTTTGGAATGACAGAAATGGCTAAAGGGTACTTTCCACACTTTTTCAATACGGAAGCCAATCAACATGCCGTTCTACCCCATTTACCTGAGGCTCACTATTACGACCCCGACAACATGCGTACCGAACAACGAGAAGATTTCTACGCTTGGTACCAGGCTCACGCCTCTGACCCCTTCGACTTTCAGGAAGAAATGT
Source organism: Sinohyriopsis cumingii (assembly GCA_028554795.2). NCBI lineage: Eukaryota > Metazoa > Mollusca > Bivalvia > Unionida > Unionidae > Sinohyriopsis > Sinohyriopsis cumingii. The sequence continues at coordinate 2,366,161 of JAPYKE020000102.1, read as the reverse complement.
TAAAGTATTGTCGTTCCGACGTGGACATTTTACGGCGTTGCTGTGGAAAATTTCGAGAACTGTTCATGGAACACGGAGGGGTCGATCCTTTGAAAGAAGCTTGCACCATTGCCAAAGCGTGTTCCTTAGTCTACCGACAATGATTCATGCCTGAAAACACCGTGGCTGTCATCAGTCCTCAAACGACCCACTATGTCAAGCGTCAATACTCGGTCAAAGCCCTACGTTGGTTACATTACTTGTGCGACAAGGAAGACAAATGGATTCAGCATGCCCGCAACGGAGGAGGCGAAAAGACCATCGGAACGTATTCGGTCGATGGCTGGGACTTAGAAAACCCCAAGATCGTGTACGAGTTTAACGGCTGCTTATTTCACGGATGTCCCGTCTGCTACCCTGACCGTGACACTAAAATTCAGTTTTTGCAACGAACCATGGAAGACTTGTACCAGGACACTTGTCAGCGACGCCTAAAGTTAGAACAGCAAGGATACCAAGTGGTGGAAATGTGGGAACACGAGTACGATCACCGTTTGAAAACCGATCCCGAGTTTAAACGCCTCGTGGAAAGTTACCAGTTCATGGACCCGCTGAACCCGAGGGATAGTTTGTACGGAGGAAGGACCAATGCCACCTGTTTGCTGTACCAAGCCGACGAAGAGAAAGGAGAAGAAATCAAATACTTGGACGTGTGTTCGCTGTATCCCTACGTGTGCAAATATTGTCGCTTTCCTGTAGGGCACCCGCAATTGTTGACGGAACACATCGACCTGAAGAACATTCGACAATACGAAGGCTTGATCAAGTGTAAAGTTTTGCCTCCCTATACCATCCCGTCTTACCTCACCATTGTCAAGGCAAACTGATGTTTCCTTTGTGCCGTACTTGTGCCGAAACGTGCAACCAGGACCAACCTTGCCATCACAGCCAGGAAGAACGTGCCTTGACGGGAACCTGGGTCAGCGTGGAATTGTTCAAAGCTCTGGACATGGGATACCAACTGTTAGAAGTGTACGAAATTTGCCACTTTCCCAAGACACAACTGTACCACAAGGGTGACCCTACTCAGAAAGGCATTTTCGCCGACTACGTGGATGCCTTTTTGAAACTGAAACAAGAAGCCAGCGGATATCCTTCCTGGTGTCACACTCCCGAAGACCAAATACAATTCAAAGAGAAGTACTATGCACCAGAAGGCATCTCTTTAGACCACATCGAAAAAAACGAAGGCAGGCGATCGTTTGCCAAAGTGATGTTAAATTGCTTGTGGGGTAAAATGGCTCAACGACCGTGTTTACCCAAGACGGAATATTTGACAGAACCTTCCCGCTACTTCCAGATGATTCACGACAAAACCAAATACATGAAACACGTGGACGTCGTTCGAGAGGATTTGATCTTGGTCAATTACGAAGAAGATCTGGACTTTGTACAAGACGACCCTTTTGGAAATGTCATCATTGCGGCTTACGTGACAGCTCATGCTCGCTTAAAATTGTACGAAGCTTTAGAACTGTTAGAAGAACGCGTCCTGTACTTTGACACGGACAGGCATTTACATCCATCACCCGATTCAACAGCACCCTGACATCGAAGGAGACCGTTTAGGAGCCTGGACAGACGAGCATCCCGACGACAAGATTCTAAGTTTCGTCAGTGGTGGTCCCAAAAATTACGGCTACGAATACCGGGACAAACAAGGAGAAGTGCACACGACGTGCAAAGTGAAAGAACTGACTCTGAATCATCGTACCAGTCGAGTGGTCAACTTTGGGGTATTGAAAGAAGCCTTGCAATCGGGAGAGGATGAAAACTTTAAAGTGACCACCTATCAACCGAACAAGATTGTACGTTTACCCACTCACCACATGGTCAGTCGACCCTTGGAAAAAGTCTATCAAATTGTATACCAGAAGCGAGTGCGACTTCCCAATCACTTCACCTTACCGTACGGTCACGTCGGTATTGGTCTGTATATAAAAAGGAACCCTAAGCAAGATCGATAGTTCATTGTTCATTGGAGTAACTGACCATGTCGTTGACGAAGAAGAAACCAGATTGGTTAGGAGTCAAATGTTGGACATCACCGAGACCAGGGTTTTGAGGCTTGGACACAAGAGGTGGCCCAGTATGCACGAGAGTTATTCAAGGAAAAAAGTTACTTTTCAACCTGTGTTAGTGACGGTGCCAGAAGAACCCGTCACCCAGGACAGGACTGTAGTGGACAGGCCTGAAAGACCCTTTCGGGAGGACACTTGTGTGACCTTACCCCCTACTATAGAACTGGTTAGAACATTACCCAAAACATGTTGTACAGACACTTGTGTTTATTCCACGTTCATGGTTATCATGTGCCTTTTATTCTTGTACTTAAGCCTTTGGCTTTTATGTATTTCTGTCTTTCGTATTCATGTTTGAAAAAAAAAACATTCAATAAACGTGTTCTGAAAAAGTATATAAACTTTTGTTTTGTTTGTTTTTCGTGTCACAAGTGACATTTCTCACACCATGGCTACCTCTGCTGTCTCTGCTCCCTCTTCCTCTACTGTCAAAGTCATCGACGAACACTTAGATCGTGCCAGTTGGGAGGCTTTGTATCTTCGCCATCCCTTTAACATGCTCATTGCTGGACCTAGCGGTTCAGGCAAAACCGAATTCGTCAAACGTTTGATCGAACATAAACATCATTTGATCGATCGACCCCCTCAACGAATCGTGTGGTGTTACAAAGAGTGGCAATCGGCGTACAGCCTCTTGCGAGAAAGTCAAGGCGATTCCATCGTGTTTGTGGAAGGCATTCCTAAAGAAGACGATGGCATCGTCTCTGACTCCCGTCTAACTCATTTGGTCATTTTTGACGACATGTTAGGAGAAGACGAAGAAGAAATTAAACTGTGGTTCACGCGCAAAGGGCATCACCGTAATGCCAGTGTCGTTTACATCACCCAAAATTTGTTTCAACAAAGTAAAGCCCATCGCACCATCAGTCTCAATGCGCATTACGTGGTCTTGTTTAAAAGCCCTCGAGATAAATCGCAAGTGCAAGTCTTAGCCAAACAGTTAGGAACGCCTTGGCTGACTCAGGCGTACGACGATGCCACTCAAACTCCACATGCCTATTTACTCGTCGATTTGAAACCTACGACCCCCGAGGATTTGCGATTTCGTACCTACTTGTTTCACCACTGGTGCCAAGACGGAGGGCCTGTCCTGTACACGTCTCCGTCCTAGACTTCATTTCACTCCCCATAAAAAAATCTATAAAAACCTCAGACCCTTTTTCGTCTGTCTCACTCTCAGTGCGAACATGACGTCCCTTCAGTCGCATCTTCCCGTCAAATTGATTCGTGCCTTGTATGGCATCAGTCGAGAAAGAAGTCTTACGATGGTTCATGGTGACGGCACGTCAATTACTCCAAGGAATCATTCAGATTCCTCATCAAACCCAACGCTTTTTCGATCGAAACAAAGTCGCTTTGGTCCAACTGGCCGATCCCCGCATCGACACTCAAACCAAAAAACAAATCATTTTGAAACCTGGAGGGAGCGGTACTCTAGGAGGGGTCATCATTCGCTCACTCTTAAGATGGGATCCTAATGCCCCCAAAGTTATACCCAAGACAAAAGTCCAACGAAGCCCCAAGAAGAAAAAGACCAGGTCCCCAAGGAGAACTTCTCCAGTGGCAGGACCCTCCTCTTACCAGACACCACCCCGGAAAAAGAAAAGAAGCCCCCAGATAAAGAAAAGTCCACAGAAAACTAGTCGCAAGAGAGGCACTTCGGCCAGGACGCAACCTTACACTCGCAAACCACGACCTGCCACAGCGGTGACTGCGTCTCCGGCAGCTTCACGTTTGTCCACTTCTCCGTTAATGACACCCAGAACTGAAGAGTACTTGGAGACGCTGATCACACCAAGAACTTCTCCGTTGATGACCCCCAAAAGAACTTCCCCAGTGGCAGGACCTTCCAATTTAGTGGCAGTGGCTGCTGCTCACAAAGTACCTTCTCCCAAAATCAAAGTTCAAGAAAGATCGGGCATGTTACAAAGTTTACTGGATTTGTCCAAGCAAGAACTGGCTCGATTTAGTCCGTTGCGTACCCCTGCATGACGTGTCATGCCTGTCCTCAAACTAATACGACGTAAAGACAATCAGTGGCGACGCGTTCCAGTATAAAAAAGGCCTGTGACCAAGTCGGGTATCAGTGTTTTTTTTGGTGCTTCTGAAGACTCAAGGATGTCACCCTCCAGAAAACCCCAAGGAAAGAAAAGGAAAGGACTGCCACCACGTTTAGCCAAACATGGGGACATGTTATCTGTCCTGTCCAAAGCTTCTCCACCCCTACGAAAAAAAGTCATTCAAACAGCCTCCAAAGAGGTCATCGATACCGTGTGCGAATGTTGTTTGAACGTTTTGAAAGGCACGATCCCTTTGTCCAAACACCAGAAACAATGCTTAGGCAAACATCGTCACGTTCTTCGCCAAATGGTTCAAAAGAAAATTCCCATTCGTCAAAAAAAGAAGATGTTAGTGCAACGTGGAGGTATTTTACCTCTCTTGTTAGGCTCCATACTGAAAGGAGTCTTGGGAACCATGTTGGGAAGACTGGTGGGAGCAAGATAAAAAGGCCTCGGAAGTTCCAAGATCTCAGAATCGACCGCTGACAACCCCATGGAAGGACGAAAACTACCTTTAGTGCCTTACAAACGATGGATGGAATACCATCGGTGGCAAGAACAACGCACCCCGCATTTACCTCCCAATCCCCATTTGAGCGAGATGTCCCAGTTACAACACGAATTGCAGTCCTTGATGGATCGCCAAGATTTGTCCGAAACAGAAAAATCGCAAAAGTACGGTCAACTCTTGCAACGATTGCAACTCTTTCACCAGAAAGCTTTAGACGAAACAGCTCTACCCACTCTGAAAGATTTTAAGACCTTAATGAAAAGTCCAGCACCATCACCAGTACCAGTACCAGTACCAGTACCACCAGTACCAGTGACCAAGACAGAAAAAGGAGAAGAAGAAGAAGGGTTTCAAACTCCACCAGAAAAAGTACGCAAGTTAACAACACCACCTACCTCCAGAATTGGATGGATTAAAAAGATGATGGCCACCCCTTCTTCATCACAAGAGAAAAAGAAAGTGAAGACAGAAGTGAAGACAGAAGTGAAACAAGAACCGATATCCCCCGCTCAGACATCCTCCTCCTCTTCAACACCTATTGCTGGTCGCACACGCAAAGCATTGCAATCCAAGAAAGTACCCCAAGAGAAAAAGAGTAACATCCTCCAAGAGTGGGTGTCTTATTAACACACCAACCAACACAAAAAAATGGAAAAAGTCTTAGCCAGCATTTACTACGATCCCTGCCATCCTGCAGGTTACGCAGGAGTTCAAAAATTGTATCGTGCTGCCAAAACGCGACTGAAAAGTCTCCGTTTACCTCAAGTGCAACGATGGTTACAAGAACAAGCTACCTACACTTTACACAAACCCATTCGACGCAAGTTTGCCAGAAGTCGCACCCGAGTGGAAGGCATCGATCATCAATGGCAAGCCGATTTAGCCGATGTCTCTCATTTGGCCAGCTACAATCGTGGCTACAAATATTTGTTTTGTGTCATCGACGTCTTTTCCAAATTTGCCTGGGTCGTGCCCTTGACTTCCAAATCGAGCAGCGAGTTAGTGCGAGCCCTGCAACGAGTGTTGAAACAAAGCGGTCGTCACCCTCTTCGATGGCAAACGGACAAAGGCACCGAATTTCTGAACCAAGCTTTCCAAAAAGAATTAAAGAAACGTGACATTCATTTTTTTACCACCGAGAATCCCGAAACCAAAGCCAGCATCGTGGAACGTTTTCAACGCACTTTGAAAGAACGCATGTGGAAATATTTTACGCATCACCACACTCTGAAGTACATCGACATCTTACCGCACCTGGTGCAAGCGTACAACCAATCTTACCATCGAAGCATCGGACGTGCCCCGCAAGACGTGACTCCCGACAACGAAGTGTCGGTGTTTGAGCGCCTGTTTGGTACGTCCCAGACGAGGGCTGTCCCCAAGAAAAGTGGAGAGTTGGCCGTAGGAGATTGGGTGCGCATTGGCAAAACCAAACGCACTTTCGACAAAGGTTACTTACCTAACTGGACGACCGAATTGTTTCGCGTCACTGGACGAGTGCATGGCCGTCATCCTGCCGTCTATAAATTGGAAGATATGAACGGAGAAGTGCTCAAAGGAACGTTTTATTTGCCCGAGTTACAACGTGTGACCAAAAAAGAAGACGACGTGTACGACATCGAAAGCATTCTCGAACGCAGAACCCGTAAAGTGGGCAAACGACGTGTCAAAGAAGTCAAAGTAGGTTGGAAAGGATATCCGCCCAGTTTTGATTCTTGGATCCACGCTTCGCAAGTCATCGACTATAAAAAGAAGTGACCATCATGCCTTTTCACACAGCAGACGCCGCTACGTCGACCACTCCTCCTTCCCCTAGTTCTTCTCTGCAAGATTTACAAAAACAACCTTTGTGGGTGTGGTGTGGAGAACGTGTGCCTAAAACGCAAATCGTCTTTTTCTGCCAAATCTTCGTGGTGTATTGTGTCATCGGGGCAGCCATCGCCAATTTGAGTTTGCAACAAGGAGACAAACAATTGTGGACCATTTTATTGAGCAGTTGCATCGGTTACCTGCTTCCTAATCCCTCCCTGAAATTCACCTCGAACGGGAACCCCGGGAACCTTGTGTCCAGTGCCAGTGCCAGTCACCACTTCAATCACAATCAGAACCCCATTTTAGACGGAGACACGCCTCTGACGTCCAGTAACCCCTCGGACAGCCACAGAACTCTGGAATTATGAGTCACCAAAACCAATTTTACTTAACTTTACCCAGTGACAGTTCCATGGAGGTGTTTCCCAAGAACACGTTGTGCTGTTACACGGCCAAATTACCTCAGGCCATCCAGTTAGATCACGAAGCCCATTGGGAAGTGGCTTTAGTAGAAATGATTCACCCGACCCAAGTCCTCAATGTCCTTCCCAATCAAAATTTTTTTTGATGTGGAAGTTCATGACGAGCAAATGCAACAGTGGATGGATAGCAATGTCAAATATGACAAGAAAAGCCGTACACAAAAGTACACCACCTATCACTTGTTCATTCCCCCAGGCTATTATTTTAGTGGTCAACATTTGGTCAGCACCATAACCTCCAGGTTTAATGTCGTGTTTCTGAAAGCTTTGGAGCATGTCAACAAAAATGTCACCATGGAGTACCACAAAGCAGCTCGTCGCTTCTTGATGAAATTTGAACGAAGTAAAATCGTGTCCATTTTATTTTGTCCTGAATTGTTTGACATGTTGGGTTGAGACATGGACATGAGAAAGGCCATGATCAAGAAAAACGAATTACCCATCGTTTACGACAACGAGTCTTTTAGCAAGTTATTTCGTGCCCCGGTAGAACTGAACCAAGGACTGAATTTGATGTTCGTGTATTCCGATGTGGTGGAGTACAACGTGGTGGGACACACCTCCGGACCGTTACTGCGTGTCATTCCTTTCAAAGTAGATTCTGCCACGAACGCTGACGAGGAAGGTGGAAACACTTACCACGTCCACCGCGAATTTGTACATCCTCACTATTTGCCGGTCAGCAAGTCGTATTTGGACACGGTCAACATTGCTATAAAAGGAGATTTGGGACAAAATATTCCATTCACCAAAGGAAAAGTCACGGTGAAACTCCATTTTCGAAAACGGTTCTCTCACGACTCTTAAGTCATGTATCCAGTGTACCGAGGGGTTGCTCGACAGCGAGGACACGGCTTAGGAGACATGTTAAAATCGGCCTTTCGTTCGGTGGCCCCGGTGTTGAAACCGATGGTGACACGCGGATTGCACGCCTTGAAAGATGCGGCACTGAAGCAAGGCAAAGAATTTCTCCAAAATGTCATCATCGACAAACAAAACCCTAAAGAAGCCTTCATGAGGGCAGGCAAAAATGTCTTGCTGCAAACGGGCAAAGACATTTTAGGCCAACGAGAAACACCTATAAATGCCCTGCACGCTACCGAGTCAGGCATTCAGCAAGGACAAGGCAGAAAGAGACGACGAAGAAAACACCCGTTCACCAGACTTCAAGCGAGAAAGGCCAAGAAAAGAAGAACCGTTCGAGACTTAGACGTTTTCGATTATTGAGAAAAGAGACAAAAAAAAAATGATGCACCGAGAATCTTGCGCTTGTTCCAAGACGGAACTGGATCTGTTTGCCATGCCCCCCACCATGATGACCATGCAAGAATCCCAGTGGGTGGAATTTCACCCCGTCTCCTCACTGACCGATTCCGCTCCCATCGAGTTTGAAATCAAAGGACAGCCCGAAGATTACATCGATCTGAATAGCAGTTACTTGTACCTGAAAGTCAAAATTCTAGATAAGACTGGAGGTGCTATAGACGATGAAGCAGTAGCTCCCGTCAACAATTTCATGCATTCCTTGTTCAGTGGAGTGGACTTGTATTTGAATAACAAACTGGTCAGTAGCAGCATGGATACTTACCCTTATCGTGCCTACCTGGAAAATCTGTTGACGTACGGAATAGATGCCAAGAACACTCATCTCAATGCCTGTGTGGTATGGGAAGCTGACGAACCTACCAAGTTTGAAATATTGGAAACTGATGAAAAGAAAGACAACAATGATGGATTTGTAGAACGAAGAAAGAGAATCACGGGAGCCGACACAAGTTTAGAACTGATGGATCGTTTGCATTTGGACATGTGGTTGCAAGAAAAGTATTTGCTGAACGGGGTGGATGTCCGCCTGAGACTGAATCGTAGCAGTGCCGCTTTCCATTTAATGGCTGATAGTGACGTTTACAAAACCAAAATCCTAGAAGCCAGACTCTACGTACGCCGTGTGGAAGTGTTACCTAAAGTGGGAAACGACATCAGTCAGACGTTGAGCAGAACGACCGCCAAGTATCCCATACGACGCGTGGAAGTGAAAACCTTCACCATTCCCAAGGGACAGCGATCCATGATCGAAGATCATCTGTTCCAAGGACAGTTACCCAAACGTTTGATCGTTGGTATCGTCGAGAATACAGCCTTCAACGGAGCTGCCGAAAAAAATCCTTTCTACTTTCAACACTTTGGCGTGTCCAAAATCGGAGTCAGTCGCGATGGCAAGACCTTGTATACCCGACCTTTCGAACCTGACTTTACCAAGAAGAATTACTTGAGATCGTACTTGTCCCTGTACGAAGCCACCGGACAGTTAGGAACCAATACCAGCCACGGTATTACGTACGAGGATTATGCAGGAGGCTACGCTTTGTGGGCTTTCGATTTCACTCCAGACCAAGGCAGCGACGAGGGACATTTCCACCCTATAAAATCCGGCCAGATTCGTGTGGAAATTCAGTTTAAAGACCGAGACCCTGATGAAACGGTGAACGTCATCCTGTATGCAGAATTCGATAATACCATAGAAATCAACAGTTTGAGAGAAGTCATCCTAGATTACTAGAAACCATGAAAGACTGTTATCCCTCTTTACCTAGTGGAGAAACTTTAAAGATGGAATGTGATGAGACTGTGGAAAAAATGTTGTGTTTTGAAAAAAAATTGTTTGATGTTATGATGTTGGATTATTGTTAAAAATGTTAGAGTTGTTGTTTAGTGTTAAGTGATTTTTGAATAAAAAATGTTGTGTTTTGAAAAAAATTGTTTGATGTTATCATGTTGGATTATTGTTAAAAATGTTAGAGTTGTTGTTTAGTGTTAAGTGATTTTTGAATAGAAAATGTTGTGTTTTGAAAAAAATGCCTTTGTCTTTTGTTTAGCTATAAGAATGTTGGATTGATGATCTTTCATTTCTTACTATCCCTCTCATGACACTCACTAAACGTTGCGACTCAAAAACCGTGTGGGGGATGTTTTCCTTCACGTCCGCGCTTTGACTTTAAGAACCGGGTTGTTTCCAGTCTAACCATCCATTGTCGACTCATCCTCCTACGAAGATGTGCTCCAAACTAGCTAAACTCAACGAAGCCTACGTGAATTTGCATAGGGTCAGACACAGTCTGATACCGAAGCCAGAAGAAATAGAGAATGTGAGAATGTTAAAAATTCACTGAAGACCTGATAGAAGAGCTCTTCAGAGAAGAAATGAACAGGGAAAAAGAAGAATGGACAGAGAAGTACAGACTTCAGAGACAGCAGCAACAACAACAACAACAACAAGAGCAGCAGCAGCAACCTGAAGCTGACAGAGGCTTTGTCGATTGTCGTATCGACACCAAAGAGTTCTTCTTCTCTTTCCGAAGAAGCAGACCTATCGCCAGAAAGTCTATCCTCAGAGGACATCGCATTCTTAGAAACTATAAAGAATGCCATAGCAAACAAAAAAAACAGCCCTTTTCAGGGCTACCCAAATACTCTAGAAAAGAAATAACGATCGATTTGCCAATGTGTGTAGGTAGAGTAGTGTGAAAATAAACACTAACTCTTTTTTAGAAAGATGTGAGGGTATGTGTTTGTGTGTTTGTGTTTGTAAGTGGTTAAGTAAGTTGGTATGGATAGTAGATTAAAATGATGTCTTTTTTGGTGTTTGAGGTGTATATTTGGGGTTAGATTGGATTGCTTTGCGTATGTGGATAGTCTAATGAAGTGATTTACAAAAAATTTTAAAATAGTGATGGGTAGCATAAAAAAGTGAGTGAGTGTTTCTTTTAGGTCCGAGCGTTGTTGTTTTTTGGTCATGATCTAGGTAAGATCAATTTTATGTTTTTAGGGGGATGTTTTCCTTCACGTCTGCGCTTTCACTATAAATTGAAACTCGTTCGGCAGTCCAACTACCCTTGTTGATTGATCAACACCAAAAATGAACACGAGACTGGAGAAACTGTTGGAACTTCATGTGCATCTGGAATATGCCAGGCGCATATTAAATGAACTGGCCGCGGAAGCCATTGTGGAGGAGGGAAGGATAAGAGAGGAGGAGGAAAGAAGAAACAAAGAAGAGGAGGAGAGAAGATATAAAGAAGAAGAGGAAAGAAGATACAAAGAGGAGGAGAGAAGATACAAAGAAGAGGAGGAGGAGGAGGAAAAGGAGAGAAGAAGAAGAAATTTCAGAATCCCAGAGAGCGAAAATTGGGATTCTGAAGCGACATATCCTGCCTCTGCTCTCTCCCCCCAAAAGGTAAAAAGTAACTGGGGGATAAGATGTGTATGCGGCGCCAGGCCTGGAAGGTACCACCATTAACCAGGTGTCCATGAAGTTCCAAACAAAAAACAGCCCTTTTCAGGGCTCCCCAATACTCTAGAAAAGAAATAACCATCAATTTGCCAATGTGTAGGTAGAGTAGTGTGAATATAAACACTAACTCTTTTTTAAGATAGTGTGAGGGTGTTTGTGTGTTGGTGCTTGTAAGAGCTAAGGTATGTTTGTGTAAATATTAGATTATGGGTTTCTTTATTGTTTCTTAGCGTAGGTGAAGAGTATAGTTAGGGTTTTGTAAGCGCTCACGTACGATTGTGTGGATAGTAGATTATGGATTTTGTTTATTGTTTCTTAGCGTATGTGGAGAGTATAGTTTGGGTTTTGTAAGCGCTCACGTAAGATTGTGTGGATAGTAGGTTATGGATTTTGTTTATTACTTTTTAGCGTAGGTGGAGAGTATAGTTAGGGTTTTGTAAGCGCTCACGTACGATTGTGTGGATAGTAGATTATGGATTTTGTTTATTGTTTCTTAGCGTAGGTGGAGAATATAGTTAGGGTTTTGTAAGCGCTCACGTACGATTGTGTGGATAGTAGATTATGGATTTTGTTTATTGTTTCTTAGCGTATGTGGAGAGTATAGTTTGGGTTTTATTATATGAAATGAAAAAGTAGGGGATGTTTTCCTTCACGTCCGCGCTTTTAGTATAAGAATCCACAATATTCGTCGTTCAAACCATTCTACAAAGAATAATCTAGACAAGATGACGCAAGTGACTGATTTATTTAATCAATTGAGGCATATCTATTTCTGGATAATAGATGCAGAATATGCTATAGAAAGGATACAAAAGGAATGGGAGTATGAAGATAAAGAACACCTGGTAACCAGTCAAGTCGAACGTATAAAGGCCGCCAGACATATAATAGAAGGAATGATAGAAGATGAAGTCAACAAATCAAGAGGATTTATTGACCCACCTTATGTAAGAGTGGGGAGTTTGAAGGAAGCACTGGATTATGTCATCCAAGTCCGGTGCTTCCTAGAACATATAGTGTATTGGACGGAGTTGTCATATATGAAGAGGGGACTGAACAGGTTGAAAAAAGGAGAAGAAATAATGAAACAAGTGATGACCCAAGAAGTAGAAAACATAAAGGAAAGGTGGACTAAAGAAAGAAAGGAAGAACAGAATAAGAAGAAGAAATTAGAATTCGACCAACTGAATAACAACTGGATGAAAATACAGGCCAAATTCCGAGCCATGGGTCACCCGGACTGGATACCAGAAACAGAAAAGAAAAAGAAGAAAGGAATGATGGACAAAATAAGAGGATGGTGGAAAAAGTTAAGAAGTTAAAAGAAGAAGAAGAAAACACCCAAAGGCCCTTTTTAGGGCCAGCCATATTTCTCGACAAGAGATAGCCTTTCCATTGCCTACCCCTTTTTTTAAATTTAAATTTAAATTTAAATTTAAATTTAAAAAAAATTTAAAAAAAAAAAAATCCCAAAAGCCCAAACTCTATTCCCCATGTTAATTTCCCCTTGTCGCTAGACAGACCCACACTATAGTTCCATGTTAAATTCCCCTTGTCGCTAGAGTGACCCACGATTATTCTCCATGTTAATTTCCCTTGTCGCTAATCTGACCCACGATTTTTCGCCATGTTAAATTTCCCTTGTCGCTAATCAGACCCAGGGGTCTCTGTAATGCTAATTCCCATTGTCGCTAATGTACCCCACCTTACTACTCATAATCTACTATTCACGCTAACCTACTAGAGCTCTTACAATCACACACATAAACACATACACTCACAATAGGAAAAGAGCCAGTGTTTATATTCATACTACTCCACATGTACACATTGGCAAATTGTCTGCTATTTCTTTTCTAGAGTTTTGGTTAGCCCTTAAAAGGGCTTTTTTAGAACTCCAGGGCACCGATCTAATGCTGGCACCTTCCAGGCCTTGCACCGCAGACACAACGTCTACTCCAATCCCCTTCCTAATTTAGAGTTGTGGTTGGGAGTGCAGAGGGAGGATGATTCGCTTTAGCACCCCAATCCTCAGTCTCTGGAATATTGTTGACCCTCCTTTCTCTTCTTCTTTTCCGCACTCTTGGATGCTGAATTTGCGGTGTCACTATTGGTTGTAGCATCCTTACTTGTATTGGTTGTGGTGCTGGTTGAGGCTGCGGTGCTGGTAGTGGCTGTGGTGCAGCTACTGGCTGGGGAGGTGTCCTCACCATGGGTTTGACCTCATACTTAGGTCTCATCATTGGGTGGGGCCTGATCTCTCTTTTCTTTTCCTCCTCTTCTTTCTTTCTTTTTCTTCTCCTCCTCTTCCTCTATTCTTGCTGCCTCTTCTACGGCTTCCATGGCCAGCTCGTACAGGATGCGCCTGGCATATTCCAGATGCATCTGGAGTTCCATTACTTTTTGAAGTCTGGTGTTCATTCTGTAGTGTTGATCAATCAACAAGGTTAACCAGACAATCAATCAATCAATTAAAGGATTTAAGTCGCCTACGCAACTAGTGCTTTCGCGACTGGTTAAATCTCGAAGGTCGAGATTTTCAATTGATCGGGACTGTATGAATGGAGCCACTACAGTCCCGCTTTTATGTGCGAATGTCGCACTTTTTAATTCATGAACATGTCCGGCCGAGGAAAGGATACAAGGGGTCCGCGGGACTCAAGTCCAGTTGTACTAGTGGACAGAAATCTATTCCAATGGTGTGTAAGTCACTCGTGTAATTTTCCTAATCCTTTGAGTTGTGTAATTTCATTACTATTTTTAATTAAAGTTGGAATTTGGTGTACATTGTGTACTTTTGATTTTCCGAAATGTTGACAATCAGCTGGGTGTCAGGCACCCTATACATGTTTGAGTCACGCTGTGTTTACTTTCGGTTTTCATTTTGTTGGTGGTATACAAGGGATCGAGTTAGGGTTGTGGGTATAGAGCTTGTATCGAAAGAGGTCTTTAATAGCCGAAGGAAGAACCTCATATAAATTGGCAATTTGAAAGTCGATGTCCATTTTCTTCTTTACTCCTTCTTCATTCTGTGATACCCTCGTTCTTTCTTCTTCGTGCTGTTGTAGTGTTTTGTTGTTTTGCTAGAGTTTGCTGTTCTGTTTCGACTCGATTTCCATTGCCTTAGATCTTGATTTTGCGACTGGTCTTTTATCGCCACGATTCTTTGTTTAATAGCTATATTGAATTTAGAAGGTATATTGTGCCCCTTTTTGTTGTATAAATTAGTATGTTTGGTCTGAGTATAAGTGTTGGAATTACATGTCGTGTTAATAATTGGGGACTGTGTTGTTGTTGTTTATTTAGTTCCGCATTGTGTGTGTGTGTGTGTGTGTGGCCTTTTGACTTGGCTTAGGTCACCTTATAGTCTTTAGATGGTTGGGGTCTAAGAATATTTTGTGTTTGTTTGTATCTTACCACTCTTGTTGTCGTGTGTATCTGGGCCTGATGGCGGGGATTTGCCACCTTTATAATATGTATATATAGTTATGAGAATATATGTGTTGTTTTTCTCAGACCATGATGGTTAGTATTGTGTTAGCTGCATGCCTACATGAGGGGCAAAAATATTTAAAAAAACCCACACACAACAACAACCATGGACGTGCGCTTCAGCTAGCAGTCTTACCTCACCGCTTTAGCCCTTCTATTAATTGCTATTATAATTACTTGTGGTTGGATTTATATGTTGCCATGTTTGTTAATTTGTTTGAGGTACCTTATTAAGTTCATGTTATGTGGTATCGTTGTTTTTGTTGCGTACCTTGTCCAAAAATTCAGGGTATGTTGTAGGGGAATTCATTTTCTTTTGGTAATCTTGGAAACCGACTCGTTGATTATGGTATCTGGGACAGGTGTTGAATACGTGGTCCAGTGTTTCTGCAGCGGGGCAATGTGGACAGTTAGTAGTTTGGTTCAATTCCTTCCGGAGATGTTTCCCAAAACTGTTTCGGAATAAAGTTTTTCCTGTTTTGATCCTATTGATAATTCGGATGTCCACGATTTCCAGGATTTCAGGTGTCTTGATTACCCTTGTGGCCTCTTTTTGCAGTTGGTATAAATGTCTGCCCTTGTTGGTGTTGTCCCAGAGCTGCTGACATTTCTTGTCAATTTTGCTTCTTATCTGGCTATATATCTCGTACACACTGTAATTAAGTGTTTCTGTTACATTGTTCAGGAGATTGTATTTCGCTCTTCGGTCAGCTTTATCGTTGCCAATCAGATTGATGTGAGAAGGTACCGATAGGAATTCGATGGTTTGTTGTTTATCTTCGATCTCCCGATAAATAACATAGTGTCTTCTAGCATATTTGGTCAACTTTTTGATGTGCCAGTCTCTAAGGATTTAAGTACGCTTAGAGAGTCTGTTATAATGACGTACTGGCTGTGGTTTTGGGTCTTAATCTATTTGAGGGCTTCCTTTTTTGCCCAGAATTCTGCTGTGTAAATGGAGCAGCCATCCGCGAGTCTTGCACCTAATTCAACTTGTTGTTGCGGCACCACTATTGCAGCAGCAGTTCTGTTTAGTTCTTTCGATTTAGATCCGTCTGTGTAGATTTTAAGAAATCCAGAGTAAGTTTCTTCGATGATTTTCTGGATTTCTGTTAGTATTTTTGGTGGGTTTTGTAGTTTGGATCCTAAGTTCTGGGCAGACAGGTTTATTTTGGGCGTGCAGTTTTTCCAAGGGATAGGATCTTTGATTTTGTATTGTTCTGCTTGAATTCCGGATAGTTGAATTTCATCACAGAGTGTGTGTATTTTCTTACCTGCTGGGTGGTTTAGAGCTCGTTTTTGCCTGAACGGAATGTTGCACTTTTTAATCATCATTTTGGTTGGGTTGGTGTCTTGATGTATTGAGTTTCTGGTTGCATATCTCAATATGTGTTCTTCTCGTCTGAGGTGCAGCGGTAGATCTCCCGTCAGTATTTGTAGCTCCTCGAGTAAGATGTTAGGTAGGGTCCCCGTACATAGTCTAAGTGCTTTATATTGTATGCTGTCCAGTTTCTTAAGCAGGTCCTTCTTTGCCGAGGCATACACCTGGCAACCGTAGTCCAGTTTAGCCCTGAATAATGATTTGTAGAGCATGAGCATGGTTTGTTGGTCAGCTCCCCAAGTTGTCCCTTTGATATTTTTTAGGAGGTTGATGTCTTGTTGGCATTTTTTGATCAGGTTTGTTATGTGCGTTTTCCAATTAAGTGTTTCGTTAAGTAGCATTCCCAAAAAGTATGTTTCTTTTACGAATGGGATTGGTGTATTTTGGATATAGAGTTTTGGGTATGTAGTAGGTTTTCTGTTTGTTGGGGAGAAAAGCATTCCTACTGTTTTAGTATCAGATATTTTGAATCCATAGTTGTCTGCCCATTTGCCGATGGCGTCTAGGCTTTGCTGTAGTTGCTTGATGTTGTTTTGGCTGTTGGGGTTGCCTGCCTTGCATATTCCACTATCGTCAGCAAATTAGGACAGTTCGACTAGGTTGTTGGTAATATTGTTGCAGAGGTTATTGATCATGAGGTTGAAGAGTGTTGGACTTATTACGCTTCCCTGGGGAGTTCCGTTGTCCAGAGTGGAAGTCGCAGAGAGTGCATCGCCTACTCTGGTTTTGATTTGCCTCCCCGTTAGGAAGTTTGAGATCCAACGGTGCATTCTTCCTGTTATGCTGAACTGATCAAGTTTAGAAATGAGGCCTTTAGTCAGGTAACCAGACTGCCGAGCGTTTTTCATTTTATATAAAAAGCGCGGACGTGAAGGAAAACATCCCCTAAGAAACACTCACTCACTTTTTATACTAACCATCACAATTCTAAATATTTTCACTATATACTTAAATAAAATACTTATATACACACACGCACACACACACACACACACACACACACACACTTTCTAACCAAGATAAAAAATTCATGTGCTTATACACGCACTTCTAATTTTTTTCTAACTTATCATAGGCAATGGAGTGTTATTTCTCTTCTAGAGTATGGGGTAGCCCTGAAAAGGCTCTTTATTTGTGTGAACTTGAAACTATGGAAATCTTTTAGGTTCTAAGATTGCGGCCTCCTCTGACGACAGGCTTTCTCACAGGATAAGGTCTGCTTCTTCAGAAAGAGAAGAAGAACTATTTGGTGTCGATACGACAGTCCACAAAGCCTCTGTTGGTTCAGGTTGCTGCTGCTGTTGTTATTGCTGCTCTCTCTGTTCTCTCTGCTGTTTCTGAAATCTGTACTTCTCCGTCTATTCTTCTTTCTCCCTGTTAATTTCTTCTCTAAAGAGCTCTTCTATCAGGTCTTCAGTAACTTTCAACATTCTAACATTCTCTATCTCTTCAGGCTTCGGTATCAGACTTTGTCTGACACGATGCAAATTCACGTAGGCTTCGTTCAGCTTAGCTAGTCTTGAGCACATCTTCGTTGGAGGATGAGTCGACAATGGATGGTCAGACTGGAGACTAACCCGTTTTTAGGTCAAAGCGCGGACGTGAAGGAAAACATCCCAACACGGTTTTCGAGTCGGAACGTTCAAATAGTGTGATGTGAGGGATAGAGAGAAGTCAAAGAGCATGAATCATGATACTTATAGCAAAACAAACCACAAAGACATTTTTTCTTCAAAATGCAACATTTTTTATTCAAAATCACTTAACACTATCAAGTAACAAGTTTTTCAACATTAACCATTCAATATAACATTAAACATTTTTTCAAATAACAAACATTTTTTCTCAAATCACTAACACTATTTTGGACATGGCTGACAACGTTGTGAATGAAATTGTGATTTCCACTGATGGAAGTCATTGGGCCATTGATGGACACTACGTTTCTTAGCTAAAGACAAAAGATAAGCATAATGGTCACAAAACCATCGATCTACTTTCTCATCGTTTCTAGAAGAATGACGATCAAAACAAGTCACTAAATGTTCTAAAGAATAGCCCAGACTGCGATGATGCAGAAAATACACACAATATTGTCCACACACCAAAGAATCTGTGTCTTGTAATTTCACATTATTCAATCGTGTGGTCTGAGCATTTCTTCTCATCCAAGAGGCAGTATACGAACTGTGGTTCAAAAGGTAATAAAGTTCCCAGGTATCCATGTTTGTGTTGTTTTTTTCTTCACAGGTGATATTAAGTGATGAATTCGATCCGGATTTTCTCTTCGAAAAAGTCTGTCAAGTAAAGGGGTACGAGCTCCGACTTCGGACCCTAGTTCACGAGAGTTTCGACGCGACGGATCTCCAGAGGCGTTAATGGAGGAGAAGAATATTTACGCAAGCTTTTATACCACTGACCAAACACGAATTCTATCTCGATGAGACTCCAAGCTTTTTCCAGATACTCGTCCAATTTTTCTTCTTGACTCAACATCAGACATTTATCATGTTGAATTTGACTGGGATGATCGTTTTGATATCCATAGCAATCTTTCTTGATCAATTCTTTCATTTTATCTCCCAGGACTGTAGCAAAACAGGAGACTAAATGGGCTTCTTGTTCTGGCCATCTAGACTTCATCATGACGACTTCGTCTTTGTCTTGGGATTGTTCTTCCATGGTCTCCTCACATTCCATGTCCAAAGTTACTCCACTAGGTAAAGAGGGATAACAGTCTTCCATAGCTTCTAATAGTCTAGAATGACTTCTCTCAAACTGTTGATTTCTATGGTATTATCGAATTCTGCATACATGATGACGTTCACCGTTTCATCAGGGTCTCGGTTTGCAAACTGAATTTCCACACGAATCTGACCGGATTTTATAAGGTGAAAATGTCCCTCGTCGCTGCCTTGGTCGGGAGTGAAATCAAAAGTCCACAGAGCATAGCCTCCTGCATAATCTTCGTACGTAATGCCGTGACTGGTGTTGGTTCCAACCTGTCCCGTGGCTTCGTACAGGGACAATTACGACCTCAAGTAATTCTTTCTTGTCAAAGTTAGGCTCGAAAGGTCGGGTACACAAGGACTTGCCATCGCGACTGACTTCAATCTTGGACACGCCAAAGTGTTGAAAGTGGAAAGGGTTTTCGTTGTGGGCCCCGTTGAAGGCTGAATTCTTGAAGATACTAATGATCAAACGCTTGGGTAACTGTCCTTGGAACAGATGATCTTCGATCATGGATCGCTGTCCAGCAGGAATAGTGAAAGTTTTCACTTCCACGCGTCGTATTGGATACTTGGCGGTCGTTCTGCTCAACGTGTGACTGATGTCTTTTCCCACTTTAGGTAACACTTCCACACGTCGTACGTAGAGTCTGGCTTCTTGGATTTTGGTTTTGTAATCGGCACTATCAGCCATTAAATGGAAAGCGGCACTGCTACGATTCAGTCTCAGACAGATATCCACCCCATTCAGCAAATACTTTTCTTGCAACCACATGTGCAAATGCAAGCGATCCATCAGTTCTAAATTTTTGTTGACTCCTATGATTTTGTCTCTTCGTTCTTCAAATCCCTCATTGTGTTCTTTCTTTGTATCAATTTCCAAATCTTCAAACTCGCCCGCATCGTCAGGTTCACATACCACACAGGCATTGAGATGAGTATTTTTGGCGTCTATTCCGTACGTCAAGAGATTTTCCAGGTAGGCACAGTAAGGGTAAGTATCCATGCTGCTACTGACTAGTTTGTTATTCAAGTACAAGTCCACTCCATAAACAAGGAATGTATGAAATTGTTGACGGGAGCTACTGCTTCAGTGTCTGTAGGACCTCCATTCTTATCTACAACTTTGACTTTCAAGTACAAGTAACTGCTGTTCAGCAATGTAATCCTCGAGCTGTCCTTGATTTCAAACTCGATGGGAGCGGAATCCGTCAAAGAGGAAACGGGATGAAATTTCACCCATTGGGATTCTTGCATCGTCATCATAGTGGGTGGCATGACAAACAGATCCAGTTCCGACTTGGAACAAGCGCAAGATTCTCGGTGCATCATTTTTCTGTTTCTCAATAATTTAATAATCGAAAACGTCTAAGTCTCGAACGGTTCTTCTTTTCTTTGTCTTTCTAGCTTTAGCAGTTTGAAGTCTGGTGAAAGGGTGTTTTCTTCGTCGTCTCTTTCTACCTTGTCCTTGCTGTAGTGTCAGGGAAGTAGGAATGCCTGACTCGTTAGCGTTCAGGGCATTTATAGGTGTTTCTCGTAGGCCTAATAGATCTTTACCCGTTTGCAACAAGACATTTTTGCCTCCTTTCAAGAAGGCTTCTTTTGAGTTTTGTTTGTCAATGATGACATTTTGGAGAAATTCTTTACATTGTGTCAATGCCGCATCTTTCAAGGCGTGCAATCCTCGTATCACCGTCGGTTTCAACACCGGAGCCACTGAACGAAAAGCTGATTTCAACATATCTCCTAAACCGTGTCCTCGCTGTCGAGCAACACCTCGGTACACTGGATACATGACCTACGAGTCGTGAGAGAACCATTTTCGAAAATGGAGTTTCACCGTGACTTTTCCTTTGGTGAATGAAATATTTTGTCCCAGATCTCCTTTTATAGCAATGTTGACCGTGTCCAAATAAGACTTGCTGACCGGCAAATAGTGAGGATGTACAAATTCGCGGTGAACGTGGTAAGTGTTTCCACCTTCCTCGTCAGCGTTCGTGGCATAATCCACTTTGAAAGGAATGACACGCAGTAACGGTACGGAGGTGTGTCCCACTACATTGTCCTCAACCACATCGGAGTACACAAAGATCAAATTCAGTCCTTGGTTAAATTCTACCGGGAAACAAAAAAACTTGGCAAAAGAATCGTTGTCGTAAATGACTAATAATTCGAGTTTTTGTTCTACTCTCTTCCTTAGCTCCATGTCCCCGCCCAACATGTTAAGCAATTCAGGACAAAATAAAATGGACATGATTTTATCCCCCTCAGTTAACTTCATCAGGAAACGACGAGCTACTTTATGGTACTCCAGGGCGACACTTTTTTTGACACTCCCTACAGCTTTAAGAAACACGACATTAAACCTGGAAGCAGTGGTGCTCACCAAATGTTGTCCACTAAAATAATAGCCTGGAGGAACCAACAAGTGATAGGTCGACTTTTGAGTTTTTGTGTTAGGGGTTTTCTTATCGTATTTGACATGGGTATCCAAGTAATGTTGCAAATTGTTCGTCATGAACTTCCACTGAAAAAAAATTTTGATTGGGAAGGACATTGAAGACTTGGGTCGGGTGAATGATTTCTACCAAAGCCACTTTCCAGTGGGTTTCGTGATCTAATTGGATGGCCTGAGGTAATTTGGCCGTGTAAGAGCACAAAGTGTTATTGGGAAACACCTCCATAGAACTGTCACTGGGTAAGGTTAAGTAAAATTGGTTAGTGTGGCTCATAATTCGAGAGTTCTGTGGCTGTCCGAGGGGTTACAAAATGGGATTGTTGTTGTTGTTGGAGTGGTGACTGGCACTGGACACAAGGTTCCCGTTGTTCCCGTTCGAGGAGAATTTCAGGGAGGCATTGGGAAGAGGTAACCGATGCAACTGCTTAATAAAATGGTGCACACATGTTTGTCTCCTTGTTGCAAACTCAAATTGGCAATGACTGCACCGATGACACAATAAACCACGAAGATTTGACATAAAAAGACGATTTGCGTTTTAGGCACACGTTTCTCCACGTCACACAAACAAGGATTGTTTCTGTAAATCTTGCAGAGAAGAACTGGGTGAAGGAGTGGTCGCAGTAGCTGAGTCTGTGTGAAAGGGCATGATGGTCACTTCTTTTTATAGTCGATGACTTGCGAAGCGTCGATCCAAGAATCAAAACTGGGTGGATATCCTTTCCAACGTACTTTAACTTCTTTGACACGTCGTTTGCCTCCTTTACGGGTTCTGCGTTCGAGAATGCTTTCGATGTCGTACACGTCGTCTTCTTTCTTGGTGACACCTTGTAACTCGCGCAAATAAAACGATCCTTTTAACACTTCTCCTTTCATGTCTTCCAATTTATAGACGATAGGATGACGGCCATGCACTCGTCCAGTGACACGAAACAATTCGGTGGTCCAGTTAGGTAAGTAACCTTTGTCGAAAGTGCGTTTGGTTTTGCCAATGCGCACCCAATCTCCTACGGCCAACACTCCACTTTTCTTGGGGACAGCCCTCGTCTGGGACGTACCAAACAGGCGATCAGACACCAGCACTTCGTTGTCGAGAGTCACCTCTTGCGGAGTACGTCCAATACTTCGATGGTAAGATTGGGTGTACGATTGCACCAGGTGCGGTAAGATGTTGATGTACTTCAGAGTGTGGTGATGTGTAAAATATTTCCACATGCGTTCTTTCAAAGTGCGTTGAAAACGTTCCACGATGCTGGCTTTGGTTTCAGAATACTCGGTGGTAAAAAAATGAATGTCACGTTTCTTTAATTCGTTTTGGAAAGCTTGGTTCAGAAATTCGGTACTTTTGTCCATTTACCATCGAAGAGGGTGACGACCACTTTCTTTCAACACCCGTTGCAGGGCTCGCACTAACTCGTGGCTCGATTTGGAAGTCAAGGGCACGACCCAGGCAAATTTGGAAAAGACGTCGATGACACAAAACAAATATTTGTAGCCCCGATTGTAAGTGGCCAAATGAGAGACATCGGCTAAATCGGCTTGCCATTGATGATCGATCCTTCCACTTGGGTGCGACTTCTGAAAAACTTGCGTCGAATGGGTTTGTGTAATGTGTAGGTAGCTTGTTCTTGTAACCATCGTTGTACTTTAGGGAAACGGAGATGTTTCAGTCGAGGTTTGGCAGCGCGATACAATGTTTGAACTCCTCCGTAACCTGCAGGATGGGAGGGATCGTAGTAAATGCTGGCTAACACCTTCTCCATTTTTTTGTTTCTTAATAAGGCACCCACTCTTCGATGATACTACTTTGGGCGGGACGAAAGGGTAGTTTGGAATCGGATTTACGTGTCCGATGGGCTACGGGAGTAGAAGTCAAAAGTAGTGCTGGAGGTGGTAATGGAATGACTTTGGGCTTCTTTTCTTTTTTCACATCTGGTTTCCCTTCTTACTTTTTCACTTCTGTCGAAGGAGGAGTGGACGTCGTCATTTTAACCCAATCTTTCATTTCTTCTCATGGGGAAAGGGGTCAACAAGGATGCTGCAATCTTACTAGAAATGGGAGCTGCCGACGGTGTTTGAAAAACTTCTTGTATCTCTTCTTCCTCAGGCCTTCGTTGGGTAGCATCTCTGGTGACCCCTGGGGATGGTAGTGGTGGTGGTGGTGGTGATGGTGTGGGGGATGGACTTTTCATCAAGGTCTTAAAATCTTTCAGAGTGGGAAGAGCTGTTTCGTCTAAAGCTTTTTGGTGAAAGAGTTGCAGTCGTTGCAAGAGTTGACCGTACTTTTTCGATTGTTCTGTTTCGTACAAATCTTGGCGATCCATCAAGGACTGCAATTCGTGTTGTAACTGGGACATCTCGCTCAAATTGGGATTGGGAGGTAAATGCGGAGTGCGTTGTTCTTGTCAACGATGGTATTCCATCCATCGTTTGTTAAGGCACTAAAGCTAGTTTTCGTCCTTCCATTGGATGTCAAGGGTCAATTCTGAGATCTTGGGACTCCAAAGGTCCTTTTTATCTTGCTCCCACGAGCCGTCCCAACATGGTTCCCAAGACTCCTTTTAGTAATGGGCCTAACAAGAGGGGTAAAATTCCTCCGGGTTGAACCAACAAACCAACATCTTCTTCTTTTGACGAATGGGGATTTTCTTTTGAACCATTTGGCGAAGAACGTGACGATGTTTGCCTAAGCATTGTTTCTGGTGTTTGGACAAAGGGATCGTGTCTTTCAAAACGTTGAAACAACATTCGCACACGGTATCGATGTCCTCTTTGGAAGTCGTTTGAATGAGCTTTTTTCGCATGGGTGGAGAAGCTTTGGACAGGACAGATAACATGTCCCCATGTTTGACTAAACGAGGAGGCAGTGCTTTCCTTTTCTTTCCTTGGGGTTTAGAAGAGGGATGTTTTTCGGAGGGTGACATCTTTGAGTCTTCAGGAGCACCAAAACACTGATACCCCTACTTTGCCACAAACCTTTTTTATACTGGAATGCGTCGCCACTGATTGTCTTTGAGGACAGGCATGACACGTCGTGCAGGGGTACGTAACGGACTAAATCGAGCCAGTTCTTGCTTGGAGAAATCCAGTAAACTCTGTAACATGCCCGATCTCTCTTGGACTTTGATTTTGGGAGCAGGTACTTTGTGAGCAGCTGCCACTGCCACTAAAGAGGAGGGTCCTGCCACTGGAGAAGTTCTTGGTGTCATCAACGGAGAAATTCTTGGTGTTTTCAATGTCTCCAAGTACTTCTCAGTTCTTGGTGTCATCAACGGAGAAGTGGATGAACCTGAGGCTACCGGAGACGCAGTCACCGTCGTTGCAGGCCGTGGTTTGCAAATGTAAGGTTGCGTCCTGGCCGAAGTGCCTCTCTTGCGACTAGTTTTCTGTGGGCTTTTCTTTTTCTGGGGACTTTTTCTCTGTTTCTTTTTCTGTGGGCTTTTCTTTTTCCGGGGTGGTGACCTGGTCTTGACACCGTTGCTCTTTTCCTTCTTGGGGCTTCCTTTGAATTTTTTCTTGGGGAGAACTTTGGGAGCATTAGGATCCCATCTTAAGAGAGAGCGAATGATGACACCTCCTAGAGTACCGCTCCCTCCAGGTTTCAAAATGATTTGTTTTTTGGTTTGAGTGTCGATGCCAGGATTGGCCAGTTGGGTCAAAGCGACTTTGTTTCGATCAGAAAAAGTTTGGTTTGATGAGGAATCGGAATGATCCCTTGCAGTAATTGACTTGCTGTCACCGTGAACCATCGTAAAACTTCTTTGAGACTGGCTTCTAAGACACGAGCACGTATTTGTGGATATTTGTCGCGACTGATGCCATACAAAGCACGAATCAATTTGACAGGAAGATGAGAGTGAAGGGATCTCATGTTGAGACTGTGTGAGACAGACGAAAAGTGACTGAGATTTTTATAGATTTTTTTGGTGGGGTTAAGTCGAGGACGGAGACATGTACAGGACAGGCCCTCCGTCTTGACACCAGTGGTGAAACAATTGGGTACGAAATCGCAAATAATCAGGGGTAGTAGGTTTCAAATTGACGAGTTAATAGGTGTGTGAAGTTTGAGTGGCATCGTCGTACGCCTGAGTGAGCCAAGGCGTTCCTAACTGTTTGGCTAAGACTTGCACTTGCGATTTATCTCGAGGGTTTTTAAAGAAGACCACGTAATGAGCATTGAGACTGATGGTGCGATGGGCTTTACTTTGTTGAAACAATTTTTGAGTGATGTAAATGACACTAGCATTACGATGATGCCCTTTGCGCGTAAACCAAAGTTTGATTTCTTCTTCGTCTTCTCCTAACATGTCGTCGAAAATGACCAAATGGGTTTGACGGGAGTCAGAGACGATTCCGTCGTCTTCTTTAGGAATGCCTTCCACAAACACGATGGAATCGTCTTGACTTTCTCGCAAGAGGTTGTACGCCAATTGCCACTCTTTGTAACACCACACGATGCATTGAGGTGGACGATCGATCAATTGATGTTTATGTTCGATCAAACGTTTGACAAATTCGGTTTTGCCTGAACCGCTAGGTCCAGCAATGAGCATGTTAAAGGGATGGCGAAGATACAAAGCCTCCCAACTGACACGATCTAAGTGTTCGTCGATGACTTTGAAAGTAGAGGAAGAGGGAGCAGAGATAGCAGAGGTAGCCATAGTGTCAGGAATGTCACTTGTGACACGAAAACAGACAAGACAAGAGTTTATATACTTTTTCAGGACACGTTTATTGATGTTTTTAAAAATGAACACGAAAGACAAAAATTCATAAAAGCCAAAGGCTTAAGTACAACGATTAAAGTCACATGAAAACGATCAACGTGGAATAGAAACAAGTTTCTGAACAACATGTTTTGGATAATGTTCTGACAAGTTCAACAAGGGGTAAGGTCACACAAGTGTCTTCCCGAAAGTCCCTTTCAGGAATGTCCATGACAGTCCTGTCCTGGGTGACGGGTTCTTCTGGTACTGTCACCAACACATGTTGAAAAGTGACTTTTTCTTTGGACGTTGAAAGAAAGGATCACAACTCTCGTGCATACTGGGTCACTTCTTGGGTCCAAGCCTCAAAAGCCCATTTTTTCCAGGCACGTACATCTGTCCAATGGGGGTGTAAGTCACAAGCTACACACACATCGTCATACACGCCTTTGGTAGCTAAAAGTTGACGAATCTTTTTTTCCCGTAGAGGTCGAGAAGTATCCAGAAGAAAACGCAAGGCTTTGAGCAAAATTAGTCTTTCGTGAACATTTAAAGACACCACTTTCATGTTGAATTGGTAAGTACTGTTCGTAAAGAGTCCAGAAGGAATCGGCTGGTAAACGAAATCCCAGAAAACAAGTCACTAAGACACACCACTTGTCGACCGAAATTGAACGGATACAGTTGTCGTACTAGGTGATGGTAATCTTCCACGGTTTGAAGATGGTCATTGAGTTCCTTCCACGGAATCTGTTGAATCACATGTGATAAAAGCTTTGGCATGGCAGCCTGTTTTTATATTCTCTTTTTTTTCGGATACAATAAATGTACTTTCTAGCCAAAGATGATTGTACTCCAGTAAGAAATTTAAATGTTGCATACTGTAACCTACAGATCAGAGTTAGTTTCGAAGTTTCCTCTTCCACTAAGCAGATTCCACGTAAAATATGTTGGTAATCGTTTATAAATCCTCTCCCTCAATTCGTTGCACTAGGTGAATCTCGAAGTAAC
Source organism: Sinohyriopsis cumingii (assembly GCA_028554795.2). Taxonomy (NCBI): domain Eukaryota; kingdom Metazoa; phylum Mollusca; class Bivalvia; order Unionida; family Unionidae; genus Sinohyriopsis; species Sinohyriopsis cumingii. Next base: position 2,339,108 of record JAPYKE020000102.1, on the reverse strand, counting down.
CAAACTTATGAACATGTCAATCATTTGCGACCTCAAAGTTTTGAACAATGTCTGACCACTGGAACAATTTCTTACGAATCAGTTCTCTTATAGCATTCAGGTACCAGTGCTTCAAACACCGGTGACGTAACAGATGCAGTTGTTCTTTACGTTTGACTTGTATTTTGACCAGTTCTCGGTAAATGCGTTCTCTCAATTCCACAGGCAAACCACGAATGTTCTCTTGTAAAGTATCCATGAATAGGTCATACTAAATCCTCTTTTGTCTGACACAAGAAATGTATTGTTTGCACAGACATGGTTTTACTTCAGTGTCGAATCTAAATCATTTAGTCACTAATTTGCACATCGCAGTTCGTTCAGAAGTTTCCTCTTTCACTAAGTTGACATTGTGTAAAAGATTTTGGTAATTCGTTAACTCTTTTTCTGGAATTCGATGCAGTAAGTTTACATTGCAAGAAATAGAATCATCAATAACAAACCAATCCTTTTTAAAACCATGGGATAGTTGATGAAGGTCTGACCAATGAAACACATTCGCCTGAATCAGTCCTTTTATAGCATTCAGGTACCAGTGGTTTAAACACCGGTGACGTAACGGATGCAATTGGTCTTTACGTTTGACTTGTATTTTGACCAGTTCTCAGTAAATGCGTTCTCTCAACTCCACAGGCAAAGCACGAATGTTCTCTTGTTAAGTATCCATTCAAGGATTACTGATATCGTCCCACTAAAGGTAAATAGTGACAATTGGGAGACTATCGAGCATGTTCTAGGTAGGCCGAATCTTGTGGTTCCCAGTGGTGAAGTGACACACCACAACTGAGCACTTGACTTTATCCCCTTCGCCCAAGTAGAAAAATCCGGCTCTGGCTAATTCTTCGGGGGTTGGTCCTCCCAGATACTTAGGCCATTTTCCTTTGAACGATTGAAAACGATTTTCAAAGTTGCAGTATTCAGCCAAAGGCACATGGAACGAATATTGGTCATTCACAGGTTCATTTCGATGAGGGCAGGGTAACATCGAGAAGAGTTTGCTCAGGGCTGGATGACATCCGTAGGGTGATAGATGTGAAAGTTGACATCCACATTTAAAATGAAACCCAGTAAAGTTTCCAGGAGGACGAGTAACATCACTTTCGCATCCATCAGGTTTGACACGTACAGCATCACTTTCCATGATAGGGGTAGTGAGAACAAAGTTCCTATGATGCTTTACGGCATCGCTAAGGTCACAGCGTACAGCATCGCTCACATCGCAAGGCTCACAATCGCATTCCACTTCAGAGGCCTCAAACTTGAATTGTGCCTGTCTGAACTTGTTTTGTGTTTCTCTGAAAGTATTCATCTTGTTAGCTTGGTCTTGGTAGTCACAATACACTATCGATCTTGCCTATGGTTCCTTTTTATACTAGTCGCAATGAAGTCTCAAGCTTGTACATCGTTCCTTTTTTATGTCTTGTTTTGGAAGGTACCGTCTCTGAGGTGCTGTCATAATTGTACCGTAATGTGATGGGTGGAAAGGCCATAGAAAGGTAAGGACAGTGCGGAGACCATCGAGTATGTTCCAGAATAGCTGAATCTTTATAGATACATAGATCCATTCGTAACTTCAGGCCACAACTGAAACACTGTACTTCGTATCCCAATCCAGTCTCAGGACCCAATTAGACAAATCCTGTTCTAGCTAAAACATTCGAAGTAGGTAATCCTTCCCTATCCGTGGGCCATTTTTGAAACGTTTCCAATCGACGGGCACAATCACAATAGTCAGGCAAGAAAACCGGAAAATGGTAGGGTTTGAACTTGGAGTTCTCATTGGATTTCTCATTCGATTCTTGCTGTGACGAAGTCATTCTTCTGGTGAGTGGCTATCCTCTTACAACCAATGTTTTATACCAACATGTCCATAAGGCAAAGTAAAGTGATTGGGAAGTCGCACTCGCTTCTGGTACACGATTTGATAGACTTTTTCCAAGGGTCGACTGACAATGTGGTGAGTGGGCAAACGTACAATCTTGTTTGGCTGGTAGGTAGTCACTTTAAAGTTTTCATCTTCTCTAGACTGCAAGGCTTCTTTCAATACGCCAAAGTTCACCACTCGACTGGTACGATAATTCAGAGTCAGTCCTTTCACTTTACACTCCGTGTGGTGCACTTCTCCTTGTGGGTTCCGGTATTCGTAGCCGTAATTTTTAGGACCGCCACTCGCGAAACATAACATTTTCTCGTCGGGGTGCTCGTCTGTCCAGGCTCCTAAACGGTCTCCTTCGATGTCAGGGTGATGTTGACCCGTGCGCTCGATGTAGATACAACTGTCCGTGTCAAAGTGCAGGACACGTTCCCCTAACAGTTCTAAAGCTTCGTCCAATTTTAAGCGAGCATGAGCTGTCACGTAATCCGCAATGATGACATTTCCAAATTCGTCGGCTTCTACAAAGTCCACATCTTCTTCGTAATTAACTAAGATCAAATCCTCGCGAACGACGTCCACGTGTTTCATGTATTTGGTTTTGTCGTGAATCATCTGGAAGTAGCGGGAGGGTTCTGTCAAATATTCCGTCTTGGGTAAACACGGTCGTTGTGCCATTTTACCCCACAAGCAATTTAACATCATTTTGTCAAACGATCGCCTGCCTTCATTTTTCTCGATGTGGTCTAAAGGGATATCTTCTTGTTCCCAGTATTTCTTTTTGAATGTCTTTTGGTTTTCGGGAGTGTGACACCAGGAAGGATAGCCACTGGCTTCTTGTTTCAGTTTCAAAAAAGCATCCACGTAGTCTGAGAAAATGCCTTTCTGACCGGGGTCACCCTTGTGGTATTGTTGTCTCTTGGGAAAGTGACAAATTTCGTACACTTCTAACAGTTGGTATCCCATGTCCAGAGCTTTGAACAATTCCACGCTAACCCACGTCCCTGTCAAGGTGCGTTCTTCCTGGGTGTGCTGACAAGGCTGGTCTTGGTTGCACGTTTCGGCACAAGTACGGCACAAGGGAAACATCAGCTTGCCTTGGCAATGGTTAGGTAACACGGGATGGTACAAGTTCGTGGGAAGTAAAACTTTGCACTTGATCAGACCTTCGTATTGTCGAATGTTTTTCAGGTCGATGTGTTCCGTTAGCAATCGCGTGTTCCCTGCAGGAAAGCGACAATATTTGCACACGTAGGGGATACAGCGAACACACGTCCAAGTATTTCATTTCTTCTCCTTTCTCTTCTTTGGCTTGGTACAGCAAACAGATGGCATTGGTTCTTCCTCCGTACAAACTATCCCTCGGGTTCAGGGAGTCCATGAACTGGTAACTTTCCACGATGCGTTTAAACTCGGTATCGATTTTCAAACGGTGATCGTACTCGTGTTCCCACATTTCAACCACTTGGTATCCCTGCTGTTCTAACTTCAAGCGCCGCTGACAAGTGTCCTGGTATAAGTCTTCCATGGTTCGATGTAAAAACTGACTTTTAGGGCCACGATCAGGTTAGCAGACGGGACATCCGTGAAATAAGCAACCGTTAAACTCGTACACGATCTTGGGGTTTTCTAAGTCTCAGCCATCGACCGAATACGTTCCGATGGTCTTTTCGCCCCCTCCGTTGCGGGCATGCTGAATCCATTTGTCTTCCTTGTCGCACAAGTAATGTAACCAGCGTATGGCTTTGACCGAGCATTGACGCTTGACATAGACGGTCGTTTGAGGACTGATGACAGCCACGGTGTTTTCAGGCATGAATCGTTGTCGGTAGACTAAGGAACATGCTTTGGCAATGATGCAAGCTTCTTTCAAAGGATCGTCCCCTCCGTGTTCCATGAACAGTTCTCGAAATTTTCCACAGCAACGCCGTAAAATGTCCACGTCGGAACGACAATACTTTAGCATTTCTTCCTGAAAGTCAAAAGGGTCGGAGGCGTGAGCCTGGTACCAAGCGTAGAAAGGTTCTCGTTGTTCGGTACGCATGTTGTCGGGGTCGTAATAGTGAGCCTCAGGCAAATGGGGTAGAATGGCGTGTTGATTGGCTTCCGTATTGAAAAAGTGTAGAAAGTACCCTTTAGCCATTTCTGTCATTCCAAACGTTTTAGGCATTCGACTCAAAGTCATGGCCAAATAGCTCATTGAATCTTTAAACTGTACTTGTCCCATTTGCATGAAAATGATTTTGACTCCGTTCAAAGTGACTTTAGGACGCTCGGTACCATGTTCCGTATAGCATCTGAGAAGAAACTGTCCATCATATCCCGAGAAATTGTGAGCCATCACCGTGGCATGACGATGACAATCTCGGTAACGTTCGATGTCCTCTTGGCTCCATGTCTTGTCGATGTGATCTAAGACCCATCGGGCAAAATCGGCTAGCGTGTTCCATCCCCGAAATATTTTTTCACGTCCTCCAGGAATCTTGCTGCAGTGAGGGCAATAACTGAAGATAGGTTCTTGAATGCACTTCTCACAGGCTTGATGAGCCACGCAGAAATTAGGAATGTGAATGCATGTCTCTTGCATGCATTCAAAATCGAAAAAGATGAAATTGCCTTTCTTCTTCTTGCGACCATCATCTTTCTCTTGATTGGGTTGGTATTTTTGCATGTAGCATTGGTGTTCTAAGTCCACGATTTGGTGACAAATGTGACATTTTTTCTTTCCTCGACATACATGTGCCTTGGCAGTATTGGTACATATGCCTTGTCCACACGTAGGGCACAATCTCAGGAGTTGACAAGTACATTTCTGCTGTGAACCGTGTGTCTTCAGATGTTGTTGGTAACAGGCAGGGCTGACAAACGTGCGCAGACAAGTAGGACAATGCACTCTTTCTTGTCCTTTGTCAAGACAGGATTGAGAGGCCAAACATCCTGAGCATTTCGATCCGCAATGCTTGTGTTGCTCTCGATTGTTATAGCCATAGTCACATTTCTCACAATAATAACCATATCCCAGGAATGCGGTAATACTGGTAATGGTGTCGAAATGTTCATCGTGATGATAGAGATGAATGTATTTTCCATCTTTAAAATCTTGACCTCTAAACAACAGAGGTCCGCGCACTTCTTGAGGGTGCACTTTCAAGGTGTAGCGTGGAGCTAGGACATCTTGCAATTTTTGCATTTCAGGAATGCCACAGGGTGTGTCTTTGGACAGACCGCTTATTGTAACAGGAGGTCTGCTTCATTTCGTTGTTTGGCTTGGTCCGATTGTCGAATAGTTTTCCAGTCTCCTTTCCATTCTACCGTGTCGTTCTTGTTGGCATAGGTTCGTCCCACCACGATAGCCCTGGCTAAACACATCTTGTCTTGAGAATTGTGAATTTGAACGAGGCTACACTTAATGCTGCGAAGGCCGTTCACCAATATCACCTTTCTGCGTTGTCCAGTCCCTTGAGGAGGAGAGATGTGGGTTATGGACAGTGTCGCTTTTCCATCGGTGATGTCGAATTGGTCATTGGAATGTTGCAAGTGTTGAATCTTGTCCATAACTTTGGAAGGGGTCAATTCTGCGGGACTGCTAAACTCGATCCAAACAGGGGATTTCAGACCGTCGTGTTCTATGGAAAGTCTCAAGCGATCGTATTCTTTGGGTTGACATTGTCGCTTGAGTGTGGTGAGCAAAGAATCCCACATCTCGGTGATGAACCCTTCTGCTTTCTCCAATGGTACGTCGGCCTTGAAATCTTTAAACTTCACCCTGTAAGTGTAAGCCGTGGTTCTAAATTTTCTAGAGGATCGCTTTTCCGCCTCTAGAATTGATAGTAATTTTCAGGGTTGACTGGTGAACTTTGACTAGGTGCAGACTCTCTGGGTTTGGATTCTGGTTCACTCATGTCCTCTTCAAAATCACTGGCATGAATTTGTGCCAAGACTTCAGCAATGGTACGAGGCGATAGATCACGTTTCTGTCTCTTACTTTCTTCTCCTTTCTACACGAATGAATTGGATCGTTTGATCTTGACTGCAAAAGTCAAATGACTAAAGTTTAAACACCATGGGTCACTTTATATCCATGACAGACCAGCATATATATAAAGGGTGTGTGTCTTGTCCTTCCACTATTCATTTCACTCTCAAACCGAGCAGAACAATGGACGAGACTACACAGAGCGAACTTTTCATCAGAGCTTTGCGAGGGGTCATCAGAAAATTTTCTTCAGACCAGCCGACGGACTACTCACCCTCCTTTCGAGATAAAAGTCAATATACTTGCTATATCTGTAAGAATAAAGGACACTGGTTTTCAGAGTGTCCAGACCGTCAAAAAAAAAAAACAGGGGATAGAAGAGAAAAAATTCAAGATACCTGTTATCATTGTCAAGGAAAAGAACATTGGTCTCCAGATTGCCCTAAGAAACAACAGGAGCAAGAAGAAGAAGAGGGGAGTTGTGGAGAGGAAAAAGAGGAAGAAAGCAGACAGGTGAAGAAACAGAAACAGGAGAAAAAAAAAGAAGAAGGGAAGAGAGTGAGGATGAAAAGGATGAAAAAGCTGTGAAAGTAAAGACATTTTTAAAAAAAAGAGAGAGTGAAGACAGACAAAGAAGAAGCCTATGAATTTTTAAACGGTTATGTTGTGTTGTGATTTGGATTGTAAAATTTGTGCCAGAATAGACAGTCTATAAAAAGTAAGTGTCTCTTGGTTTTGATTTTTAAAAACTAAGAAACTACACTCACGCACTCAACCATTCACACGTACTGTATGGGTAAAAAAAAAATTTAAAGTTTTAATTGATGTTGGCAATTGAAATACTATCTCTTTTCGAGAGAAATGGGTGGCCCTGAAAAGGGCCTTTGGGTATTTGTTGGTTTTAAACAACAAACTTAGGAAGCAATCAACTTTAACTGCCTTAAGGCTTTGCCACGGCCAAGGCCTACTTCTGGACTAAGTGCTGTCGATGATTTGGTAGAAATTAATAAGGGTGGTATGGTAGGTATTGTGACAGGGTTGGATTGTTTAGCTTGGGAAGGTCTTTTTCTCATCGGTCGTAATAAAGAAGTCTGATACATTTGTTTCAGACTTCTTAACTCCGCTAAAATGTCTAACAGTATCGTAACCGTTTGATTTTCACCTTCTTGTTTTTTTTTTTTGCTGCTTCTTCTTGTTGTTTCTTTCTTACCTCTTCTTGCTGTTGTGGAGAAAATCTTGTTCCGCTTCCTTTTGCTGTTGTATGAATTTCTCCAATTCTTCTTTCTGTCTCTGTTTAAAATTCTCCACGTGTGGTAAAGAAGGAGAAGGTGGCGAAGGTACTGGTTCCGGAACAAATTCTTGCGAAAGAAAATCCACAAAATCCCAATTCACCTCTTCTGGAAGTAAGTCCGGGTTCCCTTGGGTTGTCTCCATGGCCGGTGCACCCCAATTGATTGTCTTCTGTTTCCATCATGTTTATGCTAACTGTGTCGCATGGATTGACTGCGCACAAACGCTAGTGCTTCTATATAGGGAATGTGACGTCACGGACTGCTCTCTTCCGATTGGGCAAATGGTAACTGAATTTTGTAACGCGTGTTTGGATTGGTCAATGAACTCAATCCGTTTCGATCCTCCCTTTCCCTATAAATAACCACAGTTTGCTGCATTTCTTCACCTGTTCTGTTCACCAAGATGTGGACCGACGTGGAATCCTCTACTCTCGTCTCTTCAATGATGTTTAGAATCTACGTAGAAAGACATGGTTGATTAAAGACGGTTTTGATTTAAGGCCCAGAAGTGAGACAGAGTTTAAGGAAAAGAAGGAGACCTAAGCAGTGCCCTCTATGTTAACAGTATGGTATGTTAACATAAAACCAAAGGCCCTTTTCAGGGCCAATCCTATGCCTCGAAAAGAAATTAACTTTCATACCTAAATTTCTTTTTTTCTTTTTTAAATATTCAATTTCCCTCGACGCTATACAGTCCCACCATGTTTAATTTCCCTGGACGCTAAATAGTCCCACCATGTTCAATTCCCCTTGAGGCCATAGTACAAAATAACATTCCCCCCATGTTAAATTTCCATTGAGGCTCTGGTATCCCATATTCCCATGTTAAATTCCCTTTGAGGCTATAAGCCATCCAAAATTTCTCCATGTTAAATTCCCATTGAGGCTACGGTACAACCCTCCTATTTTAACATTAAAGTCCCCTTGAGGCTACATCGTCCCTATTCACTACTCCCGGGAGATGTAACCATTAGCCTGGTGTATTTGAAGTTGAAGAAAAAACAGCCCTTCTCAGGGCTACCCCAATACTCTATAAAGAGACTATTCAAATTGCCAATTTGAGTGAGTGTGGAGTAGTGTGATAATAAACACTCAGTCCTTTACTGACGTGATTGTGTGTGTGTGTGTGTGTGTGTGTGTGTGTGTGTGTGTGTGTGTGTGTGTGTGTGTATGAGCTCGCGTACGTTTGTGTGGATAGTAGAGTGTGTGTTTGCATAAGTGCGCATACCTTTGTGTGGATAGTAGATTTTTGGGGTTTGTAAGCGTTCGTGTACGTTTGTGTGGATAATAGATATTGTGATTTTTTTATAGTATAATTTGGGTTTGTTTTTTCTCCTTCCCGTGTGTGGATAGTATATTTTGTTTTTGTGCATAGTATAGTAAGGGTTTGTTTTTTCTCCTTCCCGTGAGGATAGTATATTTTGGTTTGGTTTTGCTCCTTACCTTTGAGTTGATAGTATATTTGTGGTTTGTGGATAAAAAAGTGAGGGTTTGTTTTTTCTCCTTCCCGTGTGTGGATAGTAGATATTGTGGTTTTTGATAGTATATTTTGTTTTTTTGTTATCCTTCTCTTATGTGGATAGTATATTTTGGTTTTGTTTGTATTCGTTCTCCTTTGTGGATAGTAGATATTTGGGTTTTTGCTAGTATAATTTGGGTTTGTTTTTCTCCTTCTCGTGTGTGTTTAGTATATTTTGGTTTGTTTTTGCTCTTCGCCTCTGTGTTGATAGTTCATTTGTGGTTTTTTGATAATATATAATAGTTTTTACCTTTCCTTCTGTATGGATTGTATATAATATGTGAAGTGAGTGTAAGGGATGTTTTCCTTTACGTCCTTGCTTGGCACATATAAAGTCAAAGCGTTCGTTGTTCGCGCCATTCAACATTGAATAAACGAAGATGACAATAGAGTTGTTCAACAAATTGAAGGACAGTTGGTACTGGATGGTGGATTCCTCCTATGTGGTGGAAAGCCTAGAACATGAATGGATGTATCCAGTTACCAAAGACTTTGTGACAAGTCAAATGACCAGCATGAAAGTAGCCAGGGACCTGGCACAAGGTATGATAGAGGAGGAAGTAGAAAAGTTAAGAGTTTTCATTCAACCTCCGTATGTGAGACTTGAAACATTGAAGGAGGACTTTGAAAATGTGATGAAAGTCAGGTTTTTTTCAGAAGACATTTTGCATTGGACAGACCAACTAAAGAAAAAAGAAGAAATAACGAGAAAAGTGCTGGAAGAAGAAGTAAAGAAGATAAAAGACAGGTGGGCTAAAGAAAGAAAGGACAACGAAAACAGAAAGAAAAAAGAGGAGTTTGAAAGAATGAATGAAAACTGGATGAAGATATAGGAACAATTTAGATGGATGGGACATACTGACTTAATTCCAGAGACGGAAAAGAAGAAGAAGAAAGGAATTATCGAGAAAGTGAGGAAATGGTGGAAGAACTGGAGAAAATAGAAGAACCCAAAGACCCTTTATAGGTAAGTTCCATTGTCCCTAGGGTGCCCCCTATTACTGCTATTGTATACTTGTGGCCTCATCTATGACTTTTCGTCAGTATTAGTGGTGGACTTGTGACCTCTTGTATCACTTCTTGTCAATTTGCTTACGATCAAAGTATATTATTTTGTACAAAATCAGTAAATCAGAAAAAATAAGTTCCACTCATGTTCCATTTATGTTGACTGATGCCCCGTTATTATACTGAAGTTGTGCAATACATTTAAGTTACACGCACATGTGTAAAGTAAAAAATAAATAACGTGAACGGAGATTGAGAGACCTCAATGCTAATGTTTTGTGAAAGAAATATAATTTCTATCCTACCTCAGCATGCATGTCACACACTGTCATAGAGAATAATGTTAGATTGTCAATTTGACAAGGACAAAATCAGGTACTCCATTGCATTTAAGAGAAATAACTCTGCTGGAACTAGACAGGGGTAAGAGTTATCTAGTCACCACAGTCACATTTTCAGCCATGTGTACCACATTTTAAAAAATCATATAAAATACAAAATATGATTTAGATATGAATTAGCATAATCTCACATGTTGCCAAGAGGCTTAACTTTTTTAAGCCTAACAGAAAATACAACTCTTACATAGTGCAATAATCACAGTGTTGTTTTCTATTTCTGAATACAATGTTCCCTACATCTTAAGCTCCACCCACCTGGGGTGGTACAACTGGTACCTTTATACCTAATACTGCACGACCTTTGTGAGTATAGTATTCATCCGAGACAATGAGTTCATATTTTCCCATACAAATACAGTAACCTTTTTATTATATACTCATTTTCTTGTTATACCAAAGGCTTAATTATTTTTAAAAAATACACTACAAGAAACAAAGTAATTGAATTTGTGTTGTATCAAAAAATAAATGTACAATGGTATATTCATCAATACAAAGAGCACCGCACAGCGAAATTTGAACTTTGTCGCCCGCTCGACAGTAGTTTAAAAAGGAATTGTCATTTTGGTCTACTTAAACTTGAAATTTAGAGTCATATTGCGAATGAATGCCTTACAGCAACTTTTCCAGTTGGTCTGGAATGGACGGATTTTGTTGGGGTGGTTTTTTGGGGGTTTTTTTTGTTGCTGATCGAACTTGGTCCTGCTTTTCTGATTATGATGGAATGGATTATTGGGTCCATTCAGTGCAGATTTCGGTTGGAAATTATTGTGTATATTTTATTTAATTATATCTGATTTAATATATTTTTAATTCAATTTAATTGTTTGTCAGTTTTAATTTTTTTATTATTTTTTATTACAGGCTATTGTAACGTAAACTTATTCACTAGAGATGATACTTTTTTCAGAAAATAGTTTGACCGTGACTTCGTTTTATGAACACCAGGTGTTGATCTAGATCCTGACCTTGATTCAAAATTTGTAGCAACCACTTAAACAAGTTCTATTTTTACTTTAAAATGATTGGTTGTTGTTGAGGTCATGATGGGACTAAGTGTTTAAGACGTAAACAATTTTTGTGTATATTTATTTCTTAGAGTAAAATGATTGGTTTTCTTCAGGGCCACACTGGGTGGACGTGATCTTTAACAAGTACCTAATTTCTAAAAGCTTCTAGAGCATGATCACGTGACCCCCTGTTTATGTTTTAGAAGACGACATAACCTCTGTTTTGGAGAGTTATTCTCAGTAGAAGCTGGGCTGTTACACTGGAAGTTGTATGTTGTGCTGTTTAGAGTTATTTCAAAGTATTAGGATTGGAGTTATTTCAAATTATTTGGATTTAAAAGGATTAATTCTTTTTTTTCCCTGGAAAGTACATGTGCTCATGTGAGATTCTTAATCAAAGACAGTTCTTATAAGAAATTTATTTAGATTTCCAAAACCGGAGTGATAATTCTTGTTTCTGCAAGGAACTATACACTTCAAAACTACAGGTTACAGCATACGTCATCGTCTTCCATCTTGGATTTTTCGTCGGGATTTGAACTTGAGATCAGTGGAACATTTTCTTTATTAGGACTGCTAAAATTTTATTCTTGGATTATTTTTTTTTATTTGATTCTATAAAACCATAAGTTCATATTTTTTTCATTTTGACAGAATTTTTCCAGTGAAAAAAATTATTGTATTTTTTCAAAGCTTGTTGTTTTCAATCTTTCTTGTGTTACATTTTATTCAAGCCTAAACACGGAACATAAGAGAAATGTACTCAAAATTCCAGTAACGTTTCGGTGTTTATCAAGTTTTGCAAGAAATGTCATTCGGGATTGCAGAACTAACTTAGAATTACAGTTGGTGGAAATTCAAGATGCTCAGTTGTAAGTATATTTATTATCATTATTATCACCAGCTAAAGAAGATATCTGTTGATGCCATATCACTTGAATATCGGTGTTGGAGGGATGCCAAATATGACCTATATTATACAGTGTGTGGCTTAGAATGCTAGCCTAACACTATCAAAATAGTTACACGGGAACAGTTGCAAAGCAGCAGTTGTGTGACAGTCCATTTAGACAGCGGAAATAATCCTTCTTGGCTTATTGGCCCCGAGGTTCTTAGTTTCCTACCAAAAGTTTCAGTTGGATTTGTTTTTTCCAATCTGGTATTTTAACAGACTTGTAATATGGTACGCCTCTGACATGCGACAGCCCTTGGTCTCAATATGCTTTTCTATGCTATATTTTTTATAAACCATAGACAGCTTTGGTCATGGTGTGAACCATTCTATTTGCGAAAAGTTACGAATATTTCTTCTGAATAAATTTTTAATGATCAGAACGGTATTTTCAAATTACTACGTCTCTCACGTTTGTACGTTTTTTGTTGACATTGTGAATATCGTGTTAATTCGTGTGCTTGTTTGAAAGTTTCGTTTCTGACTCCGTGAAATCGTCCACATCGTTGACTTTATCATATATAATTTCAAATGGACGAAACAGATTGTTTAGTTTATTCACAAACAAATAAGACATGATATGTCTGAAGATGCCGGCAATAAAATTCCAAAAAATTATGGTTTATTTCATTAAATAGGAGTATTGGTCTATGTATCTATTACCTCTGAGGCAAAATTTGAGTAATACTAATTTTAACGTTGCGTAACAGTTCAACTGAAAGAAGAAAAAAAAAATGAATGCAAATGTTATTTCAGATGGCCACAATTCCGTTATTCAGCGCTGGCAGGAAGCAACTATGCATGTTAATGGCGTCAGATTATATTCGATGGTAATGAATTAAAGATCTTTATAACTTGGAGAATAGTATTTTCTTTTCTTCTATTATTTATAATGGATATTTTCTCTCGTACCTGTGTGTTAGTAGAAACACAGAGATTACAAATTACGAACAACTATCTCGTTACAATGTTACAGCAACTGAAATGATTGGTTAAACAGTTATTGTATCTCTGCATCTCTTAATGAGCCGCACGAACTATGTTAATAACAATACATGCAATATAAAGTGAATTTTATATGTTTTATTTATCAAAGAAATTTTTATGACGAGTTCTACTATTTGCAAGTTAACCTAGGGAATAATATTTTACTACATAAGAATAAATGTTTAGAGTTGTTTAAAATTTAATAGTTTTGCAAGACAATTTAAATAAATACAATTTAAAAAAATATATTCAGAACTAATTATTCCCCCCACCCCCATCCCCAGTACAGTAGAAAGCCTTGAAATTACTTGCAGTTGTTAAAATGTTCATGAAATGTTGATGTTGATACAAAAATGCATGCTGTCTGGGTGTCGGATAAATTACAGCTTTACTCCTGCATTGTGATTGCGCTTGAATTTGCCGTTTCAGCCGATTCAGCATGCATCAGCACGGGAAAAGCAAGTTGTAAGCACTGACGTGGAAAAAGATGGTCGCCAATTAGTGATCACGTGGAGAGATGGAGTAAAATCAAGGTAAAACATTCGCATATACTTTTGTGGTAGACAAAAGTCTATATTCTGCTACGTAGCAGTAAGTTGTACCGATAATTTTAAAGAATGACTACCAGAAAGACCCCTACCAATATGTATAATAGTCAAATAGTGAGTATGTATAATTGTAAAAATAGTCGACAAGCACTGATAATCAGATTATAAAGATGAATAATTCTTAAATCTTAGATTACACCGTGCACGTGGTAAGTTGGAACGTAGTCGCTATTTCGCCGATAACATCTTGCCAGAACAAGTGTGTGCTTTTGACATCGATTAAACTGTTAGGTACAAAATAAATAAAGTAACCGGTGTATGTTTGTGGATATCGTCAAACACGTGCTACCCTAGAATCTGTCAGTAAAACTTTGAAACATTGTTAATGTACCCAAACATAGTCAGAAAGCTATGTCATGGATATATTCGTCACTGATCCAGATTAGCGAAGATGAGAAGTGTATGTGATTTGGATTTTTAACGTAGCTTTAACAATTTTCTAGTCATATCGCTACGATGTCTGTAGTTTGACAGTTTATAGTGATGTCTAGCATTGGGGCATTATGCCGTAGACAGGAAGCATGTTTCACCCAGTCACATTATAATGACACCAGGCCGACCATTCATAATAGCAGTCTCTTAATGCTGAGCGCCAAGCGAGGCAAATGCTCGTACCAGTTTTATTCTTTGGTATGACTCGGCTGAGGTCCAAACCCGCGACCTCCAGCATCCGAGGCGTATGTTCTAGCCACTTAGGCCACCGGAGAGGTTGCAAAGGCGAGAGAGACACGTGAAGAAAAAATATACTGACATCAGTATCCTATATATATCATACCGCTTCACTGTCCTTCTCTTCCAACTTCGTCCCAGTGCAGGTTCATGTACCAGTACTCTCTTCAGATAACCCTTCTACATAACATCTTTTTCTTACAGTTAGCCATGTCCGTAATTATGGTGATGGAACACGATATCTTCATATAAAGTAGGTAGTCTGGGTTGAATAGCATGTTGGAAATGATGATCGATGGCTCAAGTTGTACCCACATATTTCTTGAGTTGTCTTGAGAACAGGTGACACCATAGATGAATGCCCTTATATATATATATATATATATATATATATATATATATATATATATATATATATATATATATATCCTTGGATTCGATCAAAACAGATTAAAATGTTCCTCTAATTAATATGTATGCTGCAAAATTCAGGCAGAGCGCTGGATCTCTCTTCTCATTAGAACCGCTCTGGTGGTTTAGTGGTTAGAGCATCCGCCTTTGATGCGGGAGGTCGTGGGTTCGATCCCCCGCCGAGTCATACCAAAGACTTACAAAAATGATACAAACATCTGCCTCGCTTGGTGCTCAGCATTAAGATATTAGCGTTAGGACTGGTCGGCCTGGTGTCAGGATAATGTGACTGGGTGGAACATCATGCTACATGTCTGCGGCATGATGCCCCCGTGCTCAACATCACTATAAACTGCCACACTACAGACATCGTAGCGATATAACTGAAAAATTGTTAAAGCTACATTAAAAATCCAAATCACACAGGCACACACTTCCCATTAGAATAGAGCAGAAGTGTGACGTCCCTTTGAATATAGAGGCGAACCAGTGTTCTACGGTTTACCATTGCTGAACAGTTTAAGTACAATATCTATAGCTGAAAAAAAGAAAGAAAGACTTCGTATATATATGGGCGTGCCTGATGCTGAAATCACGTATGCTCGGAGTTATAGCACTAGTTCTTGTGACTTCTAGAGCTTGTTCAGGGTTAGAGTGAGCTTATAAACTGATTTTGAAACAAAGTGGTTGACATCCTTTAACATGGTAAAATACAAAGGAATTTTTTTTTTCACTTCTGAAAATCCTCAAGTAAAAGTCGATGCCTTGGAGCATTTTCGAAGAACTTTGATAAAAGACATGCGGAAATATATAACACATCAACACATATACACAAACTTGCTAACACGTCTCGCCAAATATTATGATAAACCTTTTCATTGAAGCGTTGGATGTGCACGTGATGACGTAACCTCTGAAAAACGAAGTTGTCTTAGTTATCTTCTTCGTTGCCCTTCCTTTGTTACTCATATCTATATTTTGTGTAAATTTTGGTATATGACAGTATATATTTTGTGTATTTCAGTTTGGCATGTAGATTTGCATAGGACCTATAAATAGGTGCTGTCAATTTTCTAATAATAAACCTATTTAATATTTTAGAGTTATTTAGGGTTGGCTAGTCAAGTCATATGTTTAAGTACTGTGGTGTAGGCCATGTGGGCTGTATTGTGAAATGCTGGGTTAAGTACTGGGGTTGGTCACTTGGAGTTGTATTGCAACATATAATCGTAATAGGCCTTTGAGGATGTATGTAAGAAGAGGACTGAGCAATTCATTTCTTATTCAGATTCATTCATAATTCTTATTTTATATGTTCTTGTGTTAACATCAGTCTCTAGATGTGTTTAATGTTGTGTTTAAATATAATTTGTAAGAAGACATTTGTTGGTCTATTCATCAGAATTACAAAGTGCTCAATGGACTTAAACATCGTTCTAAGACT
Source organism: Sinohyriopsis cumingii (assembly GCA_028554795.2). NCBI lineage: Eukaryota > Metazoa > Mollusca > Bivalvia > Unionida > Unionidae > Sinohyriopsis > Sinohyriopsis cumingii. Next base: position 2,322,919 of record JAPYKE020000102.1, on the reverse strand, counting down.
ATTCAGTATTTATTCAAATGAGTTATGGACAAAGCCAATGCAATACATGAAGAGTTTTCGATCATCATTACATTCGAGGACCTGGAATTCATTCGGAACACTCTATTCGTTTAGGCTTGTGCGGAACTTTCTAGGATTATTTTGGATTTATGTAGTAATACTGCAAGTTCCTCATAAATTTGTATTTGATAATTTAGAGAATTAAATTATTTGTTAAGTTTTTCAAAGGTTGTTGGTTTTGATTCTTTCTGACACTTAGTTTATGAATATAGGGTCATAGCACCTGAATATACAATGGACAGTAAGAACAACTGTAGCCATGCTACCGACGCAATTACCACAATTTGAACTTTTGGGAACTCATTTTCCTTTGACATAGAACGAATCCTCGGAAACCAGAACCATCAAACTATGAATATCCAGTTTTAATTAATCTTACAGAGTGACGGTTCTATGGATATGTTTCCCATTAATACCTTATATTATTTTTCAAAGCCAAATTGCCTCAAGCTATTCAATGGATCACGAAGCCTGAAGTAATTTTGATAGAAAACATTCATCCTGCACAGGCCCTGCTTATCATCTAAGATCAATTCAATGGTTGATATCTTAAACAAACAACAAGCAGTTCAAACGATCCACTCAGTTATGAATGTGAAAAACCATCACTAGCCAATACTGCATTGATCACATATACCACGAGAATTCATATTTTTAATGTTCAACTTCTGGTCAAAACTATTGCAGCTATTTTGACCGATCAGTTTAACAAAGCCATGGACAAAGTTCGCAAAAGGTTTGGTGATCGTGTACGATAAAATTGCTCATCGTCTTAAAAATACATTTTTTTGACTGCTGTAGAATGTACATTACTTTTCTCCTGTTGTGTTTTCTATTCTGGTTGCATGCACTGTTCTCGCTCCTGTTGTGTTTTCTATTCTGGTTGGATGCACTGCTCTCGTTCCTGTGAAAGACGTTTAGAACAAGATCGATTCTCCAAGTTTTTCGCTACCCTGTGGAAATGAACGAATGGCTCAATCTATTGTTTGTATTCTCTGATGTGGTGAAGTACATCGTGGTTGGAAATAATGTCATTCACATGCTTAGATTCAGATTTTTACAAAGTGGATTCAGCCATCTTTGCTACAAGGAATGTGGAGAAATGTATCAAAATCACGTTGAATTTGTACAATCTCATTATCTTCCCGTTAGTAAGTCGAAATTTGAGTCTGAACACTATTATAAAAGAAGATCTAGGAAAAATATTCGTTTATCAAAAGGAAATGTCACGGTAATGCTACATTTTAGAAAAAGCTTCTCAACTGAATTGGAAAACGTGTTTCCTGTGTAATAAGGAGTTGGTCGACAACGAAGACATGGCTTAGGTTATGTTTAACCCAGCTTTACCTACGGTAGCACCTATCTTAAAACCAATGGTGACTAGAGGGCTGTAGGCTTTAAACGAGGCCTCATTGACGCAGGATAACATTTTCTTTTAAAAGTCAACATCTACAAAGTCCTGAAGAAACCTTCTTGAAGCAGGAATAATGATTTGCTTCAAACTGAAAAGACCTTTTGGGTTGCCTAGACATCCCTGCAAAATAGCTTCACACTTCTGGCGAATGCATTACCTAATCCATGCCATAACAAGGACGAGGCAGAAACTGACGTACGTCGAAACAATTTTATTTTATAAACAGATTATAAAAAAGGAATAAGAACAGAAGAACAGGAGCTGTCAGAGAAAATGATGCACCGAGATTTTTACGAATGTTCCAAGTCAAAACTAAATCTGTTTGCCATGCCACCAACGATGGTTACGATGCAGAATCCCAATGGTCAGAATTTCATCCTGTGTCGCTTATGACTACCTCAGTCCTATCGAATTTGAAATCAAAGGATAAACAGATTCGATCTGAATAGCAGTCACTTGTGCCTGAAGTAAAAGTCCTCAAAATAGACAATTTCAATCCAGACGTCAATGCCAGAGTAACTCCCTTCAATAATTTCATGTATTCGTTGTTCGGGGCATAGTGGATTTGTACTTGAATAACAAATTACAGAGCAGCAGCATGGGTACTTACCCTTAACGAGCGTACCTGGAAAATCTTCTGACCTACGGAAAGGAAGCCAGGAGCACACATCTGGATGCTTCCGTGGTATGGAAACCTGACACACTGTAAAAGTTGAACGATAGCGTTGATTACAGATAATGATGCAGATTACACTGATTGATTTAACTATCGTCGAAACAAAATTAAACATGGACGCAGTTTAGAACTGATGCATCGTTTACATTTCACATTGTATTTGCAAGACAAATATTTCTTAAATGGAATGGAGGTACACCTGGGACTGAATCGAAGTAGCACAGTACTCCATTTGATGGCCAATGCTAACAAGTACAAAGTCATCTTCGAGGAAGCCAGACCTAATTAATCAAATTCTGAGCAGAATGGCTGCTGCGTATCCGATTCGACGAGTGGAAACGAAAACCTTCACCATTGCGTAGGCAGGACTCCGATCCAAGGTTGAAGATATTGTTTTCAAGGGACAGCTACCCGAATGATTACTCATCAGCATCATCAGAAGCGGACTGTTCGATCAGACTCATTTTGTGTTCAAACACTTCAACGTGTCTAAAGACAGAAGTCACTCGTAATGGTCAAATATCCATTTGAACCTTATTTGGCCTAGAAACATTACTTGAGATCTTACTTGACCCTTTTTGAAGCCTTAATACTGGCATTTACAGCAGCTACGCTATTTCGTGCACCGATTATACGGGAGGATATACCTTGTTGGGAATTGATTTCACTCCAATCCGAGGCAGTAACGAAGGATTTTTTCCACCCTGTAAAATCGGGCCAGTTTCGCGTGGAACTTAACTTTATAATAGCCCTGGCAAACACAATGAATGTCATCTTCAATCCAGTTTGAGACATGTGATCCGAGATTATTCAAAAAGAAAAAGAATGAAACACGAAGAGATATGGAGATAGACGATGGGTATATTTTTGATCCAGAACAATAAGACAAAAACAGTCATGATATTCAAAATAACCAGAACAAGAACAACATTTATCCGCTTGTTTTGCTCGTGACTTGGCTGAAAAAAATTACAGGTCTAACTTGAGAACATTCTTACCGATGCATATCATTCATCCTAATCAGAACCAGCACGATAAATGAATGATAAGTCAAGAAGAAAAGTTGGAAGAGGCATAGACTCCCATTTCAGAAGAGACAAAGTCTTGCGTGGCAATTTTATATCTCCATTAAATTCTCTGGAGACCAAATGAAACGAAGCTCTCTAGCAACAGAGTACAGAGACCATCCGTTCCTCAATTTACTTGACAAAACCTTTTGAAGGAAAAAAGTCAATTGTGAATGGATGACTTATCATTTCATGAGAAAGATTTTTAAAAAAACCCAGAAGAATGGATACCTGGAGACTTGCAAGCGACACACAGCTTCATGGAATCACATAATGTGTGCTAAAGATGACCTTTTCCATTGCAAACCTAAAGATTTTCTGGCCTATGTCATTAATAAAGACGACATCGTCTATGAACCAATCGGGTAGCTGTCTAATTTGCCAAGGACGACAGTGTGGAATATTTTGTTTGTGATGGATTACCTCTGGATGACATCATATAGTTTATGAGAATAAATGCCGTATTGATTTAATTCAATAATGTGAAATTTCAAGGATTAGGTTCCAGGGTGTGTGGACAACATTTTGAGTATGTTCTTTATCGACGCAGTCTTGGATTTCCCTTAGAACATTTGGTAACATGTTTTGATAGTGAGTACTCACGAACTTATGATAAAATAGGAAGATGGTTTTGTGAACATTTTGGTTATCACTTTTCTTTTCTTTAGCTCAAAAAGCGTAGTGTGCATCGCTAGCAAAATGACAGTGCTTTAGATCATTTGAAGTCAAGTTTGGCCACGTACTGTCAACTCGTCAGCCACAAACAATGATTGAAGCTATGGCTCGTTTACACCAGATCAAGTAGAAACTTATGTAGAATAGTGCTAACCAGAAGAAAGCCATCTTCTTTAAAATGGCATTGGACATAATAAAAAATCTCCTGTGTGAAGAAAGTATTAAAGGGACAGAGGAGAGGCAAAGCAGCAGCAACAGTGGCAATAACAACAAGAATGATAAGAGATGGGGTGCAAAATGGAGACTGAGAACTTCTCGTAATGTTAAAATTTGAAAACTGGTGACCATGTGCTGTGAAAAGGCCAATGGTAGGATATGGAAGTCCTCCCAGGAACACTCACCAAAACAAAACAGCCCTTTTCAGGGCCACTCAGATCTCTAGAAAAGTGATATACAAATCTTTTTGCAATAACTTGTGTTTGCTGTTGTGTCTTTGTATTTCTCATCCAAAAGACAAAAAATAAAAATTATAACCGCCGTCTTGATAAAAGTACATCTTTGTTGGGTATAGTGTATTTGTGTCAGTCATCTTTATTGTATGCTGGAGGAAAACACAGACAGGGAGAGTGAGGTCAACGAGCCTTGTTTTAGGTTTGTGGTCTCTGCGAAGGTTTGTGGCCACCATGATGACCTTTTGGAGGAAAAACAAACAAACTGGGGACAAAGATGTGTGGTCTTTTGTTAACAACCTGAAAACTCAGAGGCATGACTACTAAAGAGAGTGGTGGCAGAAAACCAAATGATCGTTTTCATGACCACCCAGATCGCTAAAAAACTGTATCACCTATGATGTTGCCACGACATTGCGTTTGTTTATGATTTTGTGCATGTCTCTGTTATTAACAACTAAAACTTTAAACCCTTTAAATCCTTCTCTCTTTTGTGTGATAGTATATGTGTAAGGGTATAGTAGTGTGCCTGTAAGCACTTACTTCTCTTGTGTTTATACAAACCCCTACCAATTTTGTTGGATGGTAGGTTTCTGTGTCTGTTTGAATCATAATTGAAAAGCAGATGCTGGATAGTAGTAGTGTGTGTTTGGATAATGATACAAAATGTAGGTGCTGGATAGTGTGGACTGTAATTAAAATGTGGGTGTTGGACAGTGTATGTATGTGTTGGGAAATTCTATTTCATTTGCTGGGTTGTCAATGTGTTTTAAATTGTAGATCCAAATATTAATATTAAATTTCCCCTTATGCATCTGAGGCACCTACTGACCCTACATTTCTAGGGCAATATTGGGCATAAATCAGTCCTATGTTCAATTCTCCTTATTCCCAATAGTCTGTGGACAACTTTATGCCCCAGAGTGACTGACAGTATAAGCCTATCTCGTAATGGTATGCCTCATAGTGCCCCAGACATCTCTACACAAATAACACAGATAGCTTTGGTATTTTTGGATGCTGTTTGAGTTTCTTTGTTTATACCAACATGTTGGCCCAACTTGAGCAGCAAGTATACTTGACCTAGTGTTTATGAAGGAGAGAAATATGGTAATCTTGTGCATGTAGCACCCTTGGGTAGGAGTCTCCTTCAGATGCATTGTTTTGACTTAATTTGCTATACGGATATCATTGAGTCTTCTAGAGAAATTTATATTTAATTGAAAGGTGACCATTGCATGCAAAGAATATTAACAACATTCGGTGTATTATACAAGGTAAAGATGGACTTAAAACTTGGGTCTGCTGAAGATTTAGTCATCTGTAAATATTTGTACTCCCAAATTTTCAAAACGAAGTAGCCCTTGATGTAAAAGTTAAAAAAGGAGGAAAGCATAGCAGTGTTTTATTATTATAGGTACCAGAAAAGGAAAGGATTCTCATAAGGCCAGAACCCAAGCAAAGTGGGCTTGTTACAAAGCAATGTGTGATGTTGAGAAGTCGTTTGCTAAGGAGGCCAAAAGGTTGACATGACCTTTCATTCACTTGTTGGAAGCAAGCTTGAGCCCAAAAATACAGCAAGAGATCCAGAAGCTATATATATATGTATATATATATATATATATATATATATATATATATATATATATATATATATATATATATATATATATATATATTGAACTTGCAGCTAAATATAAATATGTGAGATTTAAAGTTGATCTGAAATTAAATTCCCTAAATTTACTGAGATCCCAATGAATAAAGCCTGTAGTATCTTGAGGCTAGTGAGAAGGGCATCGCCTATTCTTTGAGTGGGCACTGGCTAATCCTTGAGTGGGCACTGCCAAATCTTTGTGTGGGCACTGCCTAATCTTTGAGTGGACACTGCCTAATCTTTATGTCTTGCAATGCATCCTGGATACCATGATTTAGCAAGGACCATTTCCTGATAGAAGACGTTCAAATAAGAGTGACAAAGTTAGTTGGAGATCAACAAGAATATGAATAGAGATTGGCTGGGGAAAAATAACCCAGTGTGATCAACATGAGAGTAAGAGTAGATGCAGACAAGGTGTACATGTTTAGGTGTGTTTACAACACAGAAAAAGATCTCCTAGAGCTGGAAAAAAGCTAACCACCAGAAGACATGTTTGCAAGCGGAAGATTACTGTAGGATCTGCACAAAATGACATTTCTTCATTAGGTTGTTGACTCTTATATTGGTCTACAATTTCAAGTAGTTGAGGGATCTACTATTAATACCTTCAAGCTTGTCTAGATAAAGCATGTGCCGAATGTGTCTGCCATACACTTCCCTCTTTCACAAGCAAATGTTTCAGTGATATTACCAGTAAAGAAAGCCAATATCAATTTACAGACAACTAATCTGTTAAAAGCTGAAGACATTATGTATCTGTATATGTTTATATTGGTATATTGATTTTCGAGATCATCATCAGCTTGCTACATTGCAGGTACCACAGCTTATGGCTGAGAGTCAGCTGTCAGTGTCCAAAGTGTCTGCAAGCTGCCAACAACATGAAACTCATTCGGGTGGAAGAGTTAGATCATCAAACTGTCCTGGAGAAGGCCTTAGTATCCAGTAAGACAAACACTAGTTATATTACAAATTTTGAACCTCCTTGTCTAGTAAAGTGAAAAATCTAGTTATACCTCCTCATTACAATCTAGTTTTACCTCCTCACTACAATGCCCACATCATCATTTTGTCTGTCCATTAGCTTGCTCATAATGCTGCTTTTAGATAGCATGTCTGCAAGAGTGCTTAAAGACTACTAATTTTTTTATTGTTACCATGTCTGAAATATTCCTCTCTTGTATATATACACACACATGCATTCACACACACACACATACACATGCACATGTGCATGCACACACACACACACACACAACTCTGAGCCATTAAGCTTCTGTCAACAGTGTTTTGTGTTGCAACCAACATTGCCCAACAGACTGATTTTATATATAGTCCACCCATCATTTTGTCTTTTATTCTTTGGGATAATTGCATCAACAAGAAAGCTTTCTGGTTCCAAATAACAGTAGAAAAGTGAAAAACTGGTCGAACCACACATTTTAATTTTCAACACTTGACATTTAAAAAAAAAGAATGTCTGTTTAAACTGGACTACCCACTGTCAAGTGTGATTGTAGTATTCTTCCATGGATAAGATGAAATACCACTCTCACTTTTTTGTCGACATTCCTTGGCACATAAGATGGGATTGATGGCCATGTTTATTGATTCTAGGTGTCTTATAGTTTATAATATCCCATTTTGAAATATTTTCACCAAATCGTCAAGGGGCCCAGAGTGACCGAGTGGTCTAAAGCGCTCTCAGTTATGGATCATTGCCATCTCACCTCTGTCTGTGTGAGTTCGAGTCTCGGATTCAGCCAATGTGGGTATGTGAGAAAGCTTGCCACTAGCTTCTTGTGGGTCGGTGGTACTTTCCAGGGTTTTCCCGGGTTCTTCTCCACCGTTAATACTGGCCGCCATGTATAGCCTATTGTGTGCTGAAAAATGGCGTTAAACCCTACAACAACAACAACAACCATATCGTCAAGACATTTTATTTGCCTTTCTTTGTTTCAGATGATGGCCTTACCATGTCACTGATGTGGAGGCCAACGAGTCACATGGGAACCATTGGACTAGATTATCTTAGGGTCAATAGATATGATCCAGATGCGTTGGCAACCTGATATCACTTGACCACACCCCTCTTCCTGGAGAAGGTAAAGGATAGAGTAAACTGAACAAAATAGTTCCAGCTAGTTTTAGATGTGTAATCTTCTGAAATCATTTGGTTTTGGAATTTAGAACTTCACAAAACCTAAAGTACACAACAATTGTTTCACCTATGTTTAAGACCTTGAGACTTTAATGATTCTGGTGATGTGAAAGTGCTTATAAAGAGTCTTTAATCAATATTACGTTTCAGTAGTGGATTAGGACATGACTATTGTTGCTCTTTGTATATTATTTGTTGCATTGGTGATTCATTGTCAAAGAATGTCGATCATGATGGTTAAACATTTTATCTTTTCCAGGGGGAGACAATTCCAGAAGTAAACTATGAAGAGGTGAATGCGTCAGACAAGGGGATGTACAAGTAAGCTACTAACAAGATACACATCATGGTATTGTACTAGACATCCATAACAAAAATTTTACTTCGATGATGATTATTGATTATCACAATACACCTTCATGTTCTTGAAATAACCTTGATGCTGATATAATAATAATAATAATAATAATAATAATAATGATAATAAGGACTTTGTAAGCTCATAATCTTTAGAAACTCTATTTTACAATTATATTAGTTAGTAAATAAAGACAAATATAGACAACTTTACGAAAACAAACGCCATTGAATTACAAAGAAAATGATGCTGCAAAATATCCAAGCTAATGAAACATTGCTATGTCTTAAGTCTGTTTTTGCAATTGAAATTGATCAGTTTAAAAGCACTCTTGAATGAAAGGACAGTGTCATTGTGTTTAAGTTCAACAGCCAATTTGTTCCAGTTAGGTGGGTCTTGGTACACAAAAGAATGGTGTCTGTAGAACTTCGTTTTATTAGTGAAAATAATGAGAATAATGAATTTCTGTTGGCAAATGTATATTCTTTGGCTGCTGTATTGTAGCAACATATAAGTAGGACAAAGAAAGATACACTAGTTTGTCACATCTGCATTCTTTACTAAATTGGGCCCAAGGTTAACGTGATAGGATAAATTAATACCACAGGATGAAAATTATAGTTGTACCCTGTGTAAAAGTGAAATATTTTTATTGTGTCAAACTATGCAAATAAATGTTTGTTGACACTGTAAAATGTCTTTCTTCATATATTTCCAAAGATGGCTCAGGTACATCAATGATTACGGAATTTGTATGATGAGAAATGTTCCAACAGAGAAACTGACAATCCTACAGGTGAGAAATAGTACAACAGATTAACGTTCCAAACCAATGACGTCTACTCAATAAAAAAAAATAGACAACTTTTCCCACGTATTATTTTATGTGAATATATTGTTTACAAATACTATTAATGGATACAAGAAGATTGCATGAATGCGGAAATCAGTACACCATTAGGGTAATACAGTAACCACACAGGTTTACATGCTTGCATGTGGAAATTAATAGATCATTTAGGAGATGTTCAAACCAACATTAAACTTTCCTGATAATTTAGCTGTTTGTAATAAGATCACTAACTGTTAGCTTTATGTAACTATCTGGCTAAATAAAGAAACATTAGAAACTCGTTTGTAAAGTAGTTCCTTTCAGTTTTATGAATTAATAACTTTAGCGGAACAGTTTAAATAGTTTCAATAATATGCAGGTATATTGAGCTACATTCCTTCAGTAGTAAGCTTATTATGCTTAATTTTATAATTATGAAATCGGAGGCTTCCTGCTCACTTTTTTGTCATTGATGAAATCAGTTTGGAAAGTATTTATATTTTCCTGCTGTTTCTCTTCCAGGTTGTTGAAAAAGTTGCTCCCGCACAGAGGACAATTTATGGTACAGTACGTGTCAAACTTGCTTAAATTAACAAAGAAAAAACAAACAACCTTGATCAAGGGGTAGAAACTAATATTTATTTTAGATATGCCACTTATCATATCAAAAATACAACACTGACATCAGTTCATGATAATATATTGTCATGAGTTCAATATTTTATGGGTTACCTGTGATCTCTGGGTTGAGAATATTTTAGAACCAGCTAGATCTGAAGCCAATGCAGTTAGCAGATCACAATTTTTAATCATTTCTGAGAAATATGCATAATACTACTTAAATAAATCATTACGAGCCTGAGTAAAAGTCTCAGAAGGGTGACCTAACATGACCTTGTATGCTTACTAAGAGAGCCTAACAAATGTTTGCTTCCAACAAAGTCACTTATTGATCAATTAGAGGTCACTTTCATTGATCTATAGGACTTAATTAATTGACTTGTTGATGATGCAGTTTTGTTTATGTTTATTCTTGAGAAACAAGGAAATCATATCACACACAGTCACTTGAGATAAAAAGAGTAAGAAATTTTCTCCCACGGTTTCCAGCAATGTCCAACCAACATCATTAGTAAATCATTCCCACTGAGTATGGTGGTGACTAATATCTTTCATGAACTCTTCTGTTTAAGATGTCTTGATAGGTTAGTTCCAATACCTCCCAGAGAACAGCTTGATATAAGCAGACATAGAGAAACCAATCTTCAGCATTGTACAGAAACTTGTTAGTCTTGCTCTTAATGGTTGTAACGAAGATGTTGAAATATTGCTTCCATTTTTCTCAGATATACTTTTTTTGTACCAATATTCCAACATTTTAAAATGAAGCTAAGATAGAATGAAACTAACAGTTTTAACAGGAGTGAATTCCCATTTCATCCAAAATTGGTTGCTATAGATATGGTTGCTATAGAAATGGGATGCTATGGATATGAATGATTTTAAGAGGTTACTGTTTCATTTCCTAGGTTTTTGATGTTGTCCATGAATCCACACCTTCCAATTTCGCATACTCCACACTTTAGCTACCAATACACATGGACCTTGCATACTATGACACTACTCCTGGGTTACAGTTTGTACACTGTCTTCGGTAAGTCAGGTCCCCTGTTAGCTGACATTTATAGACACATATCATTAAGTAAGTCAGGTCCCCTGTTAGCTGACATTTATAGACATATGTCATTCAGTAAGTCAGGTCCCCTGCTAGCTGACATTTATAGACATATGTCGTTCAGTAAGTTAGGTCCTCTGATAGCTGATATTTATAGACACATATCATTCAGTAAGTCAGGTCCTCTGCTAGCTGACATTTATATGCATATGTCATTAAGTAAGGCAGGTCCCCAGATAGCTGACATTTATAGACACATGTCATTCAGTAAGTCAGGTCTCCTGTTAACTGACATTTATAGACACATGTCATACAATAAGTCAGGTCCCCTGATAGCTGACATTTATAGACACATATCATTCAGTAAGTCAGGTCCCCTGATAGCTGATATTTATAGACACGTCATTCAGTAAGTCAGGTCCCCTGATAGCTGACATTTATAGCCACATATCATTCAGTAAGTCAGGTCCCATGATAGCTGACATTTATAGACACATATCATTTAGTAAGTCAGGTCCCCTGTCAGCTGACATTGATAAACACATGTCATTCAGTAAGTCAGGTCTCCTGTTAACTGACATTTATATACATATGTCATTAAGTAAGTCATGTCCCCTATCAGCTGACATTTATAGACACATGTCATTAAGTAAGTCAGGTCCCCTGTTAGCTTACATTGATAGACACATATCATTCAGTAAGTCAGGTCCCCTGATAGCTGACATTTATAGACACATATCATTCAGTAAGTCTATGTAAGTAGACTGCCAGCAAAAGTTGCTTCCAAGGTATATTGCACTTCATTCGTAAAGGTCTGTACTCAGTTAAGAAGTATGGGTGTTGTATCTACGTGTTCACTGGAAATCTACCGTAAGTCATGTACATGTATTTTTTCATACCCTTTAATTTTTTGTACATAATCCAGTTATCAAAATCATAATTAGTTTAATGTATGATAAGTTTTCATAATATCATTTTGTATTTTTAAAAAAATCCATTAAATTATCAAACATACAATTTCTGCTAAGAAGATACATGTTTGCAAAAAAGATCGATAATACCATATTGCCATTTTGTTTTTACAAAAGTTAATAATTGATTGTTGGTGAGAAAATACAATGATTGATGCATAAGCTCTCGTATTGTCATTATAATATATACTGGTGCTTATTAACAAATAGACAAAGGACTTCGCAAAACATATCTTTAAATATTATCATTAATTAGTTCTCCTTATAAAGTTCGTCACCATAACAAAACACCACATGCATTTTAAAATGAGTTCAGAAGCCCTTTGATGTTTTCTTATACAACAAAATTTACATCTCAGTACATGAGACCACAGACCCTTGGTGAACTAGTCTTATTGTTTCATTATACCGGTAGTCATACAAATGTAAAATATAAAAACCTTGTCATTTTCTATCATAAATTTGAAAATCACAGACTCTGTTATATTGATTCATATATATACACATATACTCTCTTTTAAGTGTTGTTCTGTTTTGACGTGGATATAATTAACATTTTATTGCAAATCTATTAGATGATATACTCCTCTGTTATCTTTATTGGCGAATTTGAATAACAAGTAATGCATATGATCGCTTGTCCTTATAACAAATTCTGTATGGACAACGGCTTCAACAGCACATTGACAGATTTTCATTTCCCTCAAGAGAGCATCATTTCCTTTCTGGCAGCCTCACTGATTTGACCTATTCTGTCGGTTCTTATCTTCAATCTGGTTTCAACTGGAATAACCAAAAGTGCTAAGCATGTTTAATTACCTTGTAAATAACACTGAATAGCTATGTGGTTGTTGTGACCACATACATCATAATTAAAACAAGAATGAATTGTTGATTTAGCGGTGTTTATTGATAATGGAATATAGTCGGGTCGTAGTACATGAGGATTATCACAATCATCAGGTAACTCAAAATACGGTCTTTTTTTTTTCTTTGCATAAAGCTACAAATAAAACCCGTCCTGAATAAATACGGTCTTCTACACAGACAATTTTTTTCATCTCTCTCTCTAGTGTGCACACACACACATGCACATGCACACACACACACACACATGCGTTAACTAAAATGTGATTTGTTCTTTTTTTGCAATTTGATAATGAGATTATTGTTGTTGTAAAAATACAAATTGCACTTAATTTCTTGACAATGTGGACTTGTATCTTTGCATACAATTTGCCAATTAAAAAATACATTTACAAACCATCTTAATTATTTTGCTAGTCCTACATGTAAGACCTCGATGCTGTTATTTATGTTTTGACTTTTGTGTACACTAAAACATAATAACATGTGATAGGTCTTACATGTAGGACTATCATTTTGCCAACATTGCACAACATAACAACCGCTTCGGCGGCCTAGTGGTTAGAGCGCCCGCCTCGGATGCAGGAGGTTGTGGGTTCGATCCCCGGCTGAGTCATACCAAAGACTTACAAAAATGGTACTAACAGCTGCCTCGCTTGGCACTCAGCATTAAGAGGTTAGTGTTAGGACTTGTTGGCCTGGTGTCAGGATAATGTGACTAGGTGGGAGATCATGCTACATGTCTGCGGCATGATGCCTCAGTGCTAGACATCACTATAAACTGCCACACTGCATGGGCCAAAGTACATAAGCGCAGCGTAAAAAACATATTATTACTTCATAAAAAGCAATTTTATTTTTTTATTGTGTGATGATTTTTTTCAACGACAGTAAAAAAAAAGATATTATGTTTGAGGGACACACAACAACGAATAAATTACAACAGGGTTAGTTTTACAACAAACAAAAAATAATTATATTGTTGTTTCTGATATGTGTGCGTATGACACAGAGTTGACAAATGTTTATATTTTTTTCTGCGCAGCACAGCAACACCAAGAATGTTGGAGACCTCCGTGACAAACAAAGAAATGATTGTATCTGCGTGAGGATTTAATAATTGCTGGTAAAATTCCACGGCGGATTGAGAAATGTTTGTTAGGCTGGAACATTTAATAATAGTTGGTGATTTTCCATGACAAACAAAGAAAATATTTGTATCTGCTGCAAGAATTGGAAATATTTGTGAATTTGCTGTGGGAGTTGGAAATATTTGTGAATTGCAGTGGGAGTTGAGAAATATTTGTTAATTTACTGTGGGAGTTGAGAAATATTTATATCTGCTGCAAGAATTTAATAATACTTTGTAATTTTCTGTGAGAAACAAATAATAACTTATATCTGATGCGAGAATCTGATAATATTCATATCTACTATGAGAATTTAGAAATATTTGGGAATTTAATGCGACAATTGGGTAATGCTTGTATATGCATGGGGCCGAGGAATGGTTGTTAAATTTGTTCTGACTGGATCTTTTTCATAGTGAAATTTAACAAGTATTTGTATCCACGGGGATCGAGAAAATAATGTTAGTGATTTTCCGCAGTAGATAAATAATACCTGTGTCTGGTGTGAGAATTTAGAAATGTTAGTGATTTTCTACGAGAATTTAATAATATTTATATCTGCTGTACAATATTGGGAATATTTGCAATTTTATATGAGAATTTAATAATGATTGTGATTTTTCTGTGAGAATTTAATAATGCTGCTGTTTTCTTTGACCTGTATTCAACAATACATTTCTCTGTTAAATTTATACATATCATTCTTACACTGTCATTGTGGGAAATTGCTAAAGTTTGGTATCCTTGTTTAAAACAACTCTCCGGATAAAAGCCTTTTGTAATAATTTCTTGAAAAATCTTCTGTGGATTTTAAATATATCTTGTTGTAGCTCATTATTTAAATTTAGTTTATATTTAATTCAAAAAAAAAAAGAACAGTCTGTTTTATACAGTAGTATGTAGAAGATGGGTTATGCGATAGCAAATAACAATTAAGCCGGCATTTCATTTTTCAAGGGGTAAAAAATAAATAGTTGCTCTTAGAAGCGTCTTTATACGAAACAGATGCTATCTTTTTCAGCAATTTAGGTTCATGTGAGACACTAAAAAATCGCTGTATAAAGGTTTTTAGGATGTAATAAAGGTTGCTGGATGGAAAGGTATGGAAATGCGCACATAACCCATCTTCGACCTACTACTTTTTATCCTAATGACACTGAAAATTCTTTAAAATGGTGTCTCAATACCTGATACACCACAATGCTTTGCAGAATATTATGAACAATTAGTTGTAAAGACAGTGCCTATTTATACAGAATATTATGAACAATTAGTTGTAAAGACAGTGCCTATTTATACAGAATATTATGAACAATTAGTTGTAAAGACAGTGCCTATTTATACAGAATATTATGAACAATTAGTTGTAAAGACGGTGCCTATTTATACAGAATATTATGAACAATTAGTTGTAAAGACAGTGCCTATTTATACAGAATATTATGAACAATTAGTTGTAAAGACAGTGCCTATTTATACAGAATATTATGAACAATTAGTTGTAAAGACAGTGCCTATTTATACAGAATATTATGAACAATTAGTTGTAAAGACGGTGCCTATTTATACAGAATATTATGAACAATTAGTTGTAAAGACAGTGCCTATTTATACAGAATATTATGAACAATTTGTTGTAAAGACAGTGCCTATTTATACAGGAAGTTATGTTGGGTTTCCTTTTGTCTATTCAAAATTAACAATTTGGAGTGAAAAAAATTAGAGGGGTATCTGAAAAGTTCTGTATTACGTTTTAGGCTTTAAATCTGTCAATAGATTTAACAACGACAGATAAGCAAAATAATGCTCTATAAAAATGATCAGCATTTACATGAACAAGCAAGCCAGATAATGTAAAATTATGTGTGTGACAAAACTATTAGGTAAAAATGACAATGGACTAAAAATGTCTGAAAAGTAGAAGATTTGTAATACTGAATAAAGAGGATACTGTAAAATCCGGGAACTCTTAGAGTATTCTCTGACTAACATAGAGGCCAACTTGAATGAAGTACATATAAGACTGTAATTCTCTGTCATGTACACAATTCTGAAGTGGTCTCATCCTTTAAAGATAGTCTTCAATCCATGGAAAATGAATCACTGGATGGTGGTTGCCTATGCTTGGTGAGTGAGAAGTGGCTACTATGAAAGGGCAGTTGATGAAGATACTTGATACCTAGTGGAAAATATTTTTATTATTACAGGAATTAATTCTTCAGATGAAGAATCATCTGAAGCTCAGAAGGTTTGTGCAAGATGGGCACTGCCTTTGTTTGACAGCTTATGAAAAGGTTGAAATTGCCAAACAGCAACTCACTAAACATGTAAAAAAGAAGGAACAGAGATATTTGAAGGAGATTATCAGTTTCATAAAAATTAAGCTTTTTAAAATATGTAACCATATTTATCTAGCACAGTGTCTTGCAGAAAATTACTCACAAAGTTGTAAAAATGACAAAATAGAGAAATTTCAGAGTTGGCTGTCTTCTGCTATGAATCATTGTACCTGCTCAAAATAATTGGGCTCTTTTATTGTTAGATATGCAGTTATCAATTTTGTTTTGGTGAATTTATGTTTTGTTTGTTTTTTATCAAACTGAAATAATGTGCAAACTCGATCCTTTTGAAACAGACTTTAATGCTATTTCTGGGGAAGTAAACAGCAAAACTAATAAATAATAAATCAAGTACTTACTTTTTTCATTATTTATTTCATTTTGCTTCTCTTGGTTGCATGACGACAGATTTGACAACACTGTGAAGGGGGGAGGGATTCAACCTTTGTAGATTTGTTTCGTGTTGCTGAGGACTTTCAGAAGCAATACCCCAGCGAATTTGAAGTACTTACTCGAGTCCCGGTCATATTTGAAAGAATCCATTCAGTCAGGTAACCCTTCTTCTTAACATGATGTTATAGTTCACATTTGTGAAGTCAGGGGGAGCTAGTGTTCTATCCCAGTGTTGGCATCTGTAAATCAGAAACATATGTAATGGTTTACACCATTTCAACCATTCTTTCTTGCTAGATACTGGACAATAGTTTGGAGTGGGTTTCATGGAGGGGAACTTGAGCGGCTAACTTAGAACATACATTAACATTAACTGACCGTTCTGTAAAGTTTACGTACTGAGCTCAGGTTTTGGTATACTTTAAACATATTTTTTCATGTGGAATCATGAAACTTAGTAAGGGAATATATCTTTATGAGTAATGCAACCTCATTTGAAAATTAGGTCACTGTGACCCATATTTAATGTTTCACTGTAATTAGTTACATATAGTGTTTTAAGTTTATTTTTCAGTCTGTTTTTGGTAGAATCATCAAACAAGATGATTGTGTGCATCTACCACATCCTTATAACAAGAAAGTAAATGTGACCCATATTTCACACTGTACTGGCTTAGCTCCCTCTTTGCTAGCAAAGGGGCCCTCGAGTGGCTGAGTGGTCTAAAGCGCTCTCCATTGTGGATCACTGCCATCTCACCTCTGTCTGCATGGGTTCGAGTCTCAGATTCAGCCAATGTGGGTATGTGAGAAAGCTTGCCAGTAGCTTCTCGTGGGTCGGTGGTTCTTTCTAGGGTTTTGGCGGGTTCTTCCTCCACCATTAATACTGGCTGCCATTTATAGCCTATCGTGTGCTGAAAAATGGCATTAAACCCCACAACAACAACAACAACAAAAATCGCTAGCCAAGGTTTTGATATGCTAACCCTAGCTATACCTTGGCAGATCAAGCAGATATTTTAGTGCTTTGTCCTAGCGGAATCTAATAGAATTATTGAGATGCCTCTCTTACTATGTAATGCCAACTAACCAGTGGTGTGTAACAGTGGTGCATTGTACATTGGTCAAAATTGGTGGCGGCAATTGACTTCAAAAAGCTACTTTGCAAGACTTAACAATGAAAGTATGGCTACGTACCAGAGAGAAACCATTACAGGTATATCTGAGTGAAAGTTATTTGCACGAACATGGACTGGCAGTGGAAAATTACTTATTAATGTGCCCATTCAAGTTTTGTGTAGGA
Source organism: Sinohyriopsis cumingii (assembly GCA_028554795.2). NCBI lineage: Eukaryota > Metazoa > Mollusca > Bivalvia > Unionida > Unionidae > Sinohyriopsis > Sinohyriopsis cumingii. Next base: position 2,304,892 of record JAPYKE020000102.1, on the reverse strand, counting down.
ACAGTGTTCATATTTTGAACAACTTAATTTTGATTGGATAATTTTGATTGGATGTGGTTGCTTACTGCCACATCCAATAAAATTCACAGGCCTGTAGCTCAGAAATATCTGCGTGATCCACCAATTTATAGACAGGGTCAACACATCAGAACCAGGGCTAGCGAAGATGGTTTAACTCGAGTCTGTGTGTTTAGTTCATGACTAAATATATGATATTGTTACACTTACAATGACTAAACTTTGTGAAGAGATTCAGCTTGATGATTTACTACACCTTCATTATAAAAATAGGCCAATGTGTCCCATATTTATGGTTTACTCACTTTCGTCAATGTTTGCATTTTTAATGTTTAGGTTCTTTTCATGTTAGAATCATCCAATTAAATGACAAAAGAAGGTCACTGTGATATTGCATTTACCTCATTACCAAGCAGGGTTTCTTGCTTCTTATATACAAGCTATTATATCTAGAACCACAACACCTGGTGAGAGAATGCAACTTGATGAGTACCATACTCACACCCTCATGCCAAAAGTAAATCACTTTGTCCCATAATTGCACTTCACTGACATCGGATGATGTTCATGCATTATGTTTATTTATCAAGATCTGTCCATAATAGAATCATCAAGCTTTATGATAACATGCACCTCTACTGGTACCAAAGCCCATTTCACACAAAAAAAAATCATTATGCCAGTGATTTATTAATTTACTGGCTTAGATTAGGTTTGTTCATTTAGTTGATGACCAAATAATTTCCATTTTAGTTCCCTGTATACTTTCTGTTATTCCTAGAAACAGGGAACTGGATGAATCTTAATGAGTACTGCATCCTCATTCAAATGTAGACTGTGTCTGTAATATTTCGTGCTTCTTTGACTCAACTTCAGTCTTGAGGCTAGAATCATATCCTCATTCAAATGTAGACTGTCTCTGTAATATTTCATGCTTCTTTGACTCAACTTCAGTCTCGAGGCTAGAATCATCAACCTAGATGATTGTATGTAATGCTATTGCAACCAAAGAAGTTCACCATGACATGCATTTAACACTTTTCAGGCTTTGGATTTTTATATTTAGCTCATGACCATGTAAATATTTATACTGCATCCTGTTTACATTTTGTCATACCAGGAATCATGAAACTTTATGAGGCAATGCAACTTTATAAGTACTGCACCCTTATACAGAAATAGGTAACTGTGCCCAAATTATTTCATACTTTCCTGAGTTTGGTTAAATTATTTGTTTTAACTCTTCATGCTTAAATCATTAAACCAGATGATTGTAATGATCTAAATTCACAAAACACCTATGCACAAAATGGCAGTATGATCTACATTTCACAATTTACAGACTAAGTTTATGCTTTTGCTTTTAGGTCATAAACACATAGGTTTTTGTTCCTGCTATGTAAACTCTATCAGTTCTAGGATCAAAAAACTTTGTAAGGAGATCTTTATGAGCACTACTCCCTCATTTCAATAGTAGGTCCTGAGTTACATTTCATGCTTCCTTGACTTTGTTGAAATTTCATGCTAAATTTCATTTGTTGGATGTTATTTACATTTGAACCATGAAACACTACTTTTAAGTTTAGACCCAATCTTTTACAGAGAACATCCACTATACATGATTACTGAAAGAAAAATTATTGAGGTTAATAGCATTGGTGAGGCAAGTGACAATCTCTCTCTCTCTCTCTCCTAATCCTTTTTTAAAAAAATATACATTTGTGCAAACTTTAGAGATTGATGTCTGCAAAAATATTTTAACTTTTGGAACTGTGTGGCTTATGCCACATTTACCTTATACTGTACTCCCATTCCTTAATTTTTTTTCAACAAATAAAGATTTTGTTCTCAGCACAGATTTAACAGCATCAGCAAATAAAAATATAGAGACATACATTATCATAACATGCAGCAACTTTTACCCCAGTTCAAACTTGTATTCAAACTGGAAGACAGTTATAAAACAAGGCAGTATATTCTTTTTGTTATATGCATATTTTAAAACTTTCTTGTTCTAATTCTTATTTGATGTACATGCAAACGTGATATTCCTTGGCTTGTAATGCTGAATTACTGAACCACAATTTACAAGTTTATTGGCCTGCTGTCTCAACTCTTTGCTGGGTATATGATTTAATAGAAGACTCTTTGATGGGTATGTGATTTAACAGAAGACCATTTGCTGGGTATGTGACTTAACAGAAGACTCTTTGCTGGGTATGTGATTTAACAAAATACTCTTTGCTGGGTATGTGATTTAACAAAAGACTCTTTGCTGGGTATGTGATTTAACAAAAGACTCTTTGCTGGGTATGTAATTTAACACAAGACTCTTTGCTGGGTATGTGATTTAACACAAGACTCTTTGCCGGGTATGTGATTTAACACAAGACTCTTTGCTGGGTATGTGATTTAACACAAGACTCTTTGCTGGGTATGTGATTTAATAGAAGTCTCTTTGCTGGGTATGTGATTTAACACAAGACTGTTTGCTGGGTATGTGATTTAACACAATACACTTTGCTGGGTATGTGGTTTAACAGAAAACTCTTTGCTGGGTATGTGATTTAACAAAAGACTCTTTGTTGGGTATGTAATTTAACACAAGACTCTTTGCTGGGTATGTGATTTAACAAAAGACTCTTTGCTGGGTATGTGATTTAACAATAGACTCTTTGCTGGGTATGTGATTTAACAAAAGACTCTTTGCTGGGTATGTGATTTAATAGAAGACTGTTCTGTATGGGATTTAACAGGAGACACTCTGCTCAGTATGTGATTTAACAAAATACTCTTTGCTGGTTATATGATTTAACAGAAGACTCTTCACTGGGTATGTGATTTAAATGAATGCTCTTTGCTGGGTATGTGATTTAACACAAGACTCTTCCCTGGGTATGTGATTTTACAGAAGACTCTTTGCTGGGTATGTGATTTAACAGAAGACTCTTTGCTGGTTATGTGATTGAATAGAAGACTCTTTGCTGAGTATGTGATTTAATAGAAGCCTCTTTGCTGGGTATGTGATTTAATAGAAGACTCTTTGCTGGGTATGTGATTTAACACAAGACTCTTTGCGGGGTATGTGATTTAACAGAAGACTCTTTGCTGGGTATGTGATTTAATAGAAGACTCTTTGCTGGATATGTGATTTAATAGAAGACTGTCTGCTGGGTATGTGATTTAATAGAAGACTGTTTGCTGGATATGTGATTTAATAGAAGACTGTTTGCTGGGTATGTGATTTAATAGAATACTCTTTGCTGGGTATGTGATTTAACACAAGACTCTTTGCTGGGTATGTGATTTAATAGAAGACACTTTGCTGGGTATGTGATTTAACAGAAGACCCTTTGCTCTTTATGTGATTTAACAAAAGACTCATTGCTGGGTATGTGATTTAACACAAGACTCTTTGCTGGGTATGTGATTTAACACAAGACTCTTTGCTGGGTATGTGATTTAACAAAAGACTCTTTGCTGGGTATGTGATTTAACAAAAGACTCCTTGCTGGGTATGTGATTTAATACAAGACTCCTTGCTGGGTATATGATTTAATAGAAGACTCTTTGCTGGGTATGTGATTTAACAAAAGACTCCTTGCTGGGTATGTGATTTAATAGAAGACTCTTTGCTGGGTATGTGATTTAATAGAAGACTCTTTGCTGGGTATGTGATTTGACACAAGACTGTTTGCTGGGTATGTGATTTAACACAAGGCTCTTTGCTGAGTATGTGATTTAATAGAAGACTCTTTGCTGGGTATGTGATTTAATAGAAGACACTTTGCTGGGTATGTGATTTAACAGAAGACCCTTTGCTCTTTATGTGATTTAACAAAAGACTCATTGCTGGGTATGTGATTTAACACAAGACTCTTTGCTGGGTATGTGATTTAACACAAGACTCTTTGCTGGGTATGTGATTTAATAGAAGACTCTTTGCTGGGTATGTGATTTAACAAAAGACTCTTTGCTGGTATGTGATTTAAAAGAATGCTCTTTGCTGGGTATGTGATTTAACACAAGACTCCTTGCTGGGTATGTGATTTAACACAAGACTCTTTGCTGGGTATATGGTTTAACACAAGACTCTTTGCTGGGTATGTGATTTAACAGAAGAAGCTTTGAAAGGAAATTTTATGAAAGGAGTTACCTACCCTTGATACCATTTTGCATAGCACTCTTGTCACAATTGGTGAATAAAAATTATAATTTGTTTAGTATGACATAACAGTCACTCATTGCAACATAAAAAAGGGAATATGGTAATTTACTCATTGATCACTTTATTGTATATTTTAATCCCTGATTGTGAGAATTGGATGGCATCCAGGAGCACTGTCTTCATTGGCAATCCCTGAAGTAAGTATTTAAGATATCAGATTTTGCACCAACAATTGTTTTTCTTTTTTTTGCATGGCAGTGATCAAATATAAAGTTGTGTGAAGCATCATCATCATTAGTAGCATCAAGAAAAAATAAATGACAGTGTTTCAAGATGTAAAAGTGGATAACTAGTTGAAGTGGTTTGACTTTGAAAGATTCTTGAAACATGCAGCATGAAGTAGCATGAGTCTGTAATGTGTTTGAAGTACACATGAAGTGGTACGACTCTGTAAGGACCTTAAAACACACATATGAAGTGGTATCACTCTGTAAGGTGCTTGAAGAACTTTGCAAGATGCAAGAACATCGTGAATTGGTATCACTTTGTAAGGTGTGAGAAATACACAAGAAGTGGTATGACTTACTAAGGTGTGTAAAATACACATGAAGCGGTATGACTTTGTAAGGTGTGTTATACACATGAAGAGGTATGACTTTGTAAGGTGTGAGAAATTCATGAAGTGTTATGACTTTGTAAGGTGTGTGAAATACACATGAAGTGGTATGACTTTTTAAGGTGTGATAAATACACATGAAGTGGTGTGACTTTATAAGGTGTGTGAAATACAAATAAAGTGGTATGACTTTGTAAGGCGTGTGAAATACACAGGAAATCGTATGACTTTGTAAGGTATATGACATACACATGAAGTGGTATGACTTTGTAAGGTGCGATAAATACACATGAAGTGGTGTGACTTTGTAAGGTGTGTGAAATACACATGAAGTGGTATGACTTTGTAAGGTGTGTTATACACATGAAGAGGTATGACTTTGTAAGGTGTGATAAATACTCATGAAGTGGTGTGACTTTGTAAGGTGTGTGAAATACAAATAAAGTGGTATGACTTTGTAATGTGTATGAAATACACATGAAATGGTATGACTTTGTAAGGTGTGTGAAATACACATGAAGTTGTATGACTTTATAAGGTGTGTGAGATACTCATGAAAAAGCATAAATATGTAGGGTGTTTGAAACATATGGCATGAAATGGTATGATTTGTAAAGTGCTTGAAATACATCTTGAAGTGGTTTGAATTTGTAAGGTGCTTGAAACACACATCATTAAATGTGATCTGAGTATGTAAGGTGCCTGAAGCAAGCATCATAAAGAGGTATGACTTTGTTAGATGCTTGAAACACACAAGCAATAAATGTAACCTGACTTTTTGTTATGTGCCTACAACATACCTGGTGAAGTGGTATCACTTTGTTAGGGTGCTTGAAACACAGCATGAATTTGTAGGGAGTTTGAAACACACAGCATGAATTTGTAAGGAGTTTGAAACACACAGCATGAAAAAAAAATATAGGGAGTTTGAAACACACAGCATGAATTTGTAAGGAGTTTGAAACACAGCATGAAGTGGTATGAATCTGTAAAGTGCTTGAAATACACATCCTAAAGCGGTTTGAATTTGTAAGGTGCCAGTAAAACACATCTTGAATTGGTTTGAATTTATAAGGTGCCAGAAAAACACACCATGAAGTGGTATGACTTTATAAGGTATCTCAATCGTCCAAATTGCAGCTAGTTCACTCTGTGTGTCTGTATCAAGCTGGTGTGATAAGCTACAAGTAACACAGCAAAAAAAAACCTCCAAAGGTTTTCAATATAGCTGTGTGTTAAATAATACAGTTCTATTAGATATTAGGTAGCTGTGTGTTAAATAATACAGTTCTATTAGATATTAGGAATTTAGATATTGATCAGTTTGACATAGACAAAAGATATCATCTTTCATGGAAATTACTTTTACAATATCAAACTATGAGAAAACTTGCCGGTAGCTTCTCGTGGGTTGGTGGTTCTTTCCGGGGTTTTCCTGGGTTCTTCCTTCACCATTAATACTGGCTGCCATGTATAGCCTATCTTGTGCTGAAAAATGGCATTAAAACCTATAACAACAACAACATCAGACTGTTTGATAACTTCAGAATTTCTTTAATAATTCCCTCATTGCCATCCATCAAAGCAGTTTTGCTTTGTGTGATCTTTTGTGCCATTATCAGAACAGTGGTCCTAATAATCAGGGAGTATCACACATGATTCAGTGAAATTTACCTGATGAGAAAAATTATTTATAGGATCACTCTTGATGTCCATAATGTGTTGATGCACATAATTGTACAAGTTTTTATAATGATTACTCATTATGGACTTAATATGCTGATTCACAAATGCCTAATTCTTATAATGATTGTTCATTATGGACTTAATGTGCTCATTCACAATGCCTAATTCTTATAATGATTGCTCATTATGGACTTAATGTGCTGATTCACAATGCCTAGTTCTTATAATAATTACTCATTATAGACTTAATGTGCTGATTCACAAATGCCTAATTCTTATAATGATTACTCATTATAGACTTAATGTGCTGATTCACAAATGCCTAATTCTTATAATGATTACTCATTATAGACTTAATGTGCTGATTCACAATGCCTAATTCTTATAATGATTGCTCATTATGGACTTAATGTGCTGATTCACAATGCCTAGTTCTTATAATAATTACTCATTATAGACTTAATGTGCTGATTCACAATGCCTAATTCTTATAATGATTGCTCATTATGGACTTAATGTGCTGATTCACAATGCCTAATTATTATAATGATTGCTCATTATGGACTTAATGTGCTCATTCACAATGCCTAATTCTTATAATGATTGCTCATTATGGACTTAACGTGCTGATTCACAATGCCTAATTCTTATAATGATTGCTCATTATGGACTTAATGTGCTGATTCACAATGCCTAATTCTTATAATGATTGTTCATTATGGACTTAACGTGCTGATTCACAATGCCTAGTTCTTATAATGATTGCTCATTATGGATGTAATGTGCTGATTCAGAATGCCCAATTCTTACAATGATTGTTCATTATGGACTTAACGTGCTGATTCACAATGCCTAGTTCTTATAATGATTGCTCATTATGGACTTAATGTGCTGATTCAAAAATGCCTAATACTTAAAACAATTACTCATTATGGTCATAATGTGCTGATTCAAAAATGCCTAATACTTAAAACAATTACTTATTATGGACTTAATGTGCTGATTCACAAATGCCTAATGGTGATAATGATTACTCATTATGGACTTCATATGCTGATTCACAATGCCTAGTTCTTATAATGATTACTCATTATAGACTTAATGTGCTGATTCACAATGCCTAATTCTTATAATGATTGCTCATTATGGACTTAAAGTGCTGATTCACAATGCCTAATTCTTATAATGATTGCTCATTATGGACTTAACATGCTGATTCACAATGCCTAATTCTTATAATGATTGTTCATTATGGACTTAATGTGCTGATTCACAATGCCTAGTTCTTATAATGATTACTCATTATGGACTTAATGTGCTGATTCAAAAATGCCTAATGCTTATAACAATTACTCATTATGGTTATCATGTGCTGATTCAAAAATGCCTAATACTTATAATGATTGCTCATTATGCACCTAATGTGCTGATTCACAAATGCCTAATGGTGATAATGATTACTCATTATGGACTTAATGTGCTGATTCAAAAATGCCTAATGCTTACAATGATTGCTCATTATGGACCTAATGTGCTGATTCACAAATGCCTAATGGTGATAATGATTACTCATTATGGTCATAATGTGCTGATTCAAAAATGCCTAATACTTAAAACACTTACTCATTATGGACTTAATGTGTTGATTCACAAATGCCTAATGGTTATAACAATTACTCATTATGGACTTAATGTGTTGATTCACAAATGCCTAATGGTTATAATGAATACTCATTATGATTATCATGTGCTGATTCACAAATACCTAATACTTATGATGATTACTCATTATGGACTTAATGTATTGATTCACAAATGCCAAATGGTTATAACGAATACTCATTATGGTCATAATGTGCTGATTCACAATGCCTAGTTCTTATAATGATTACTCATTATGGTCATAATGTGCTGATTCACAATGCCTAATTCTTATAATGATTACTCATTATGGTCATAATGTGCTGATTCACAATGCCTAGTTCTTATAATGATAACTCATTATGGTCATAATGTGATTCTTATAACGATTACTCATCATGGACTTGAGGTGCTGATTCAAAAATGTCTCATGCTTATAATGATTACTCATTATGGACTTAATATGCTGATTCACCAATGCCTAATGCTTTCAATGATTACTTATTATGGACTTTATGTGCTGATTCACAAATGCCTAATGATTTTAATGATTACTTATTATAGACTTTACGTGCTGATTCACAAATGCCTAATGATTTTAATGATTACTTATTATAGACTTAATGTGCTGATTCACAAATGCCTAATGGTTTTAAGGATCACTTAATTCAGGTAAACATTTCACAAAAGTGTGATGATTATAGTGATCGCCACTACCACACATACTTTGAATATTAAAGAATTCACTTGATGGCAAAGACAAAACAATATCTACAATTTGAGTAACTTCATTTCGATTCTTTTCTGCTATGAAGATATGCATGTTCAACTTTCATGCAACAGAACATTACAGAAATAAACCCCACACACAATAGAAAAACAATTTTGCAAACAATGTAAACCAGTTAAAATAAAACTATAAAAATTACATGTTTTTGTACTCTTTTAAAACTGCATGTACAAGTGTATACATAAGTCTTGTTTACAATGCATCCTATACTTCAGACCAGTAATGGATTGACTTGGTGTTATCTATAACCTGTGTATAAAATGAGAATGAAGGACCCATATTTCAACCGACAAAATAAACAAGGACTATTAGTAATTTATACAGACAGGCCACAACTGAAGGTACGGTTGCAAGTTCACACAGCAGGGATGCCACTCATAAGGTACATTGTCAAGTTCACACAGAAGAGATGTCACACATAAGGTACATTGTTAAGTTCACACACAAGGGTTGCCACTCATAAGGTGCATTGTTAAGTTCACACAGAAGAGATGTCACTCGTAAGGTACATTGTTAAGTTCACACAGAAGAGATGCCACTTATAAGGTACATTGTTAAGTTCACACAGAAGAGATGCCACTCATAAGGTACATTGTTAAGTTCACACAGCAGGGATGCCACTCATAAGGTACATTGTTAAGTTCACACAGAAGAGATGCCACTCATAAGGTACATTTATAAGTTCACACAGAAGAGATGTCACTCATAAGGTACATTTATAAGTTCACACAGAAGAGATGCCACTCATAAGGTACATTGTTAAGTTCACACAACAGGGATGCCACTCATAAGGTACATTGTTAAGTTCACACAGAAGAGATGTCACTCATAAGGTACATTGTTAAGTTCACACAGCAGGAATGTCACTCATAAGGTACACTGTTAAGTTCACACAGAAGAGATGTCACTCATAAAGTACATTGTTAAGTTCACACAGAAGAGATGTCACTCATAAAGTACATTGTTAAGTTTACACAGAAGAGATGTCACTCACATGGGCAAAAGACGTATGTATCTTATACACAAAGATTATCCTCTAAACCCTTGAGGTGGGTTTTGGTTTTGTGTGTCATTAAGTAATTTCACCCACTGAAATGGAACAATGTCAACAATTCAAACTTGTAGTAAAATAACAGTGATAGACATTATAGCATCAGTAAATTCTACTTATACAAAGAGTAAAAAACAAAAAATTTTGAAAGCCAATATACTTTTCAAGCTTCTCAGAAGATGTGATATTCAGTTCAATCTGCTTTGCCAGTAAAAATCTCAAAAAGAATGTAAGATACTTTTAAAGACCAAATGCATTGTAAAAGTATTGATTAATCATTATGGACTTGATGTGCTGGACTTACGTCCATATCTTCTCGATGTGAAGTTGTCCATCCTCTGCAAGACCTCGAATTTGATCCAGAGTGTACTTGTGGCTCACGCCCTCTCCTTCAAACAGGTTTATGTATTTTCCCTCTTCCAGCGGTAGCATGAGGTTGAGACTGGCTGGAATATATTTATAATGCATTTGTAAAATTTTATGTGAACTTGTAAAGGCCAAAGCCAATTCTATGGCTTATAACTTAAGAATGGAAATGGGTCTTATGAAAAGTGCCCCATTGAGTTCCATGCTTTTACAGAACTGTTGGTCAAGCTTTCTCGATCTAGCAGAAAATATGATCTATAGGATAGTGTATTGTTCAAAAAGTCATCAAACGTAAAAATATATGAGGAAATAGATAAAACATTCTCACTAAAGTTTACTGTTCATGCTCTTACAAAAGACAGAGACAATGAGTTTTATCTGATGAATGAGATGAAAAATGGGTGCAGAGAACACTGAGAGAAACTATAGAGGAACAAACATAGTGGGTTTGATAATGCAGAATGTACAGCAATTGAATTAAAACTTTAACATCTATATGACCAACATGGTTTCAAAGTAATTACAGATCCAACCTGTAGAGCCATTTGTATTCAAACAATGACCAATAAGCAAGAAGTAATTACCAGCGTGAATTCAAAGTAATTACAGATCCAACCTGTAGAGTCATTTGTATTCAAACAATGATGAATAACCAAGAGGTAATTACCAGCGTGGATTCAAAGTAATTACAGATCCAACCTGTAGAGCCATCTGTATTCAAACAATGATGAATAACCAAGAGGTAATTACCAGCGTGGATTCAAAGTAATTACAGATCCAACCTGTAGAGCCATTTGTATTCAAACAATGACGAATAACCAAGAGGTAATTACCAGCGTGGATTCAAAGTAATTACAGATCCAACCTGTAGAGCCATTTGTATTCAAACAATGACGAATAACCATGAGGTAATTAGCAGCATGGATTCAAAGTAATTACAGATCCAACCTGTAGAGCCATCTGTATTCAAACACTGATGAATAACCAAGAGGTGATTACCAGCGTGGATTCAAAGTAATTACAGATCCAACCTGTAGAGCCATTTGTATTCAAACAATGATGAATAAGCAAGAAGTTAATATTTTCAATCTGTATTTTGACTTGCTGAAGGCTTTTATGTATTTGTGTTTACATTTCTGCGAACATGAATATAAGATAAAAACAATAATAATGTATTCATCCAAAACTATTAATTTGATCAGTTAATGATGGAGCATTTGTAAAAAAAAACCAGTAGAGTTTTATGGGCCTTAGATAAGTTTATTATACACAGAACCTTCTTACGAATCCATGCATGCAGATCCAACTCTCATCATCATGTCTCATGAGCCTTTGATGGAGATGTCACGTGATGAGAAACTGGTTTCCTGTTCAAAATTGTCAGGTTTAAAGCTGCCTTGAAAGTCTTGGTTCAATATTTGCAGGATGCCCAACTATAATTTTGCACAGGTACCTAACCCCACCCCTCCAACAACATATTTAAATTCCAAGATAAATATCCTGTAATAAAGTGACTGATCATCATCCATGATGAATTTGTCATTGAACAGACTTAAAATATTATAGCGAATGCCTCACATAAGTACAGACATAAAAAGGGATCACTTTAATGTTTGTTCCAACCATCTAGTTCCACTTTCTTCTTAATAATCAAAGCTTTAAATGAAAGAAAAAATATGATGCTGCAAATGGCAGTTTAAACTTAACTAGAGGAACATTCAGTCACATTTAATATCCTCATTTTGAGTTCATATTTTAGAAAAACTAAAAAATTAAAACCATAAAACTAAATCAGTTTCAAATGATAGGGCATTTTCTCAATAATCTTTCCCTTCAGTATTTTGGATATTTTTCCCTTTAACTGTCTTCCACACCAACGATCATTAATTGTATTGCAACATGCACAATACTTTAGCAAAGTCTATCTTACCCATTGGACTTGCTATATGGTTTTAATGGTCACTGGCCACATTTATTGTACAAACATGTGATATTATTATAGTCATACAAAAATGCATTTGTTATGTATGCACACCATAAAACTGTTTAAATGACTTAAAAATTCACTTTTATAAATTAAAAATTACTCAGCAATCTCCATAAACAATTGGTAGTTTCCACGTGCCAAAAATGGATATGAGATACATTTATCCCTTCTATATTCAACCTAGCCATTCAAATGTTTACTACTAAATTGCTGATGCAAAATAAACAGTCTTACATTATTTCATTATATATAACAATCCCATTATCACATGTACTAATGGGATTTTGTTGCCTTAATTTGAACTGATTGATGTACTTAGAACACAATGAGAAAATCACCTTGAAAACAAATTTAAATCCTGGACTAAACTGAATATTTTACATGATCCAAATTAGCACCTGCCATTCACGCATGATACGTTATAAGGTTCAAATTGACCAAGATTGTATTGTATCTAGGTTAACTATATGACGGTATTTCGCAAAAAAAGTCATTATTTGAAAATAAATTCATTGTGAGTGCAAATGATAATCTTTTGCTAGCATTTGTTACAAAAGTATTATTAAAGCAAGTTACTGCTGTATATACTATTTACCCTGTAAACATCATTGCCTATTATTATCAATTATGATTACAATACATATGGCAAACAAATAGAAGCCCAGGTGATGAATAAACACAACTGGCAGTGAGCAGAAAACTCATTGCTTAAAGTTATCGACAGGATATCAAATACAAAAGTTATTTTATTGCAAAGCAATCCAACCCTGGAAACTGACTTTGGATTCTTTTGAGTGTGCCAAATTTTTGTATGAAGTCAGCCGACATAAAGAAGCCAACTTTGGTTCCTTTGGATTTTCGTAAGTGTGCAGATTTCTTTTATTTTTACAAAGTCGGCCAAGATAGGGAAGCCAGCATTGATTCCTTTTTACTTGTATTATTGGGAATTTTGAAAGTAAACTGAAATAATGGAACACTTTTGAAAGTGACACAATCTAGGGTGTCATGCACGCACATAGATATAATGCTGGACAGTAAATCAGTTTTCATTAGTTTCATCTAATTGTTCCCTATCCATAGTTTATAGTGTTTTAGTTTTTGACAACAAGAAGCATGTACTTCATCTTGTGGGGATAAATGTACATAATTTCTGGTTAGCATCCTTTATAGGTGGAAATCATAGCTAAGGGGAAGTAACAGCATTATATACTTCTATTTTGAGTAATTAATTATTACTTCTTCTTTACATTTGATAATTTTTTTATTCTTGCGCTAGTATAACTACTTTTAATAATGTAATGCAAATCTGATGTAAAATGAAAAATGTTCGAGTATAGCCAGTGATCTTTATGGTAATAATAATGCCTGGACAAAGTGCAAATTTTGTTTGATTTTAGCATTACTAATATAATTGAAGTCTAGAGATTCTTTTAATATAGGATTTATGTCTATATCAATCATCAAATATTCATGCAGTAGCATCTTAGACAAGAAGAGGCTGTTTATGTTATTGTTTTATAATTAAATGTGATCCTGAAAAAATTAAAAATAGCATGCATACCAAAAATATTTCTCGACAGGCTCAGAAGTCTTGATGGCTGTTGGCTTCGGGGCTCATTTTGGTTACCACCTTCAAACCAGCAGATCAACTTATTGTCTGGATGCTTTCTGGTGAATAAAGAACAAAAATATTAATGTAATTTTTATATTTAAAGATGCAGATAAATTAAAAATATAAATAAAAATGCAATTCTAGTGTCTTATTATAGCAATGTTCTCTTAAGTTCTTTTCACTACACCATACACTGCTGGATCCCTTTAGTGAGGCTTCCATTTCCAAATGAACATTGTCAGCACTTTCAAATTGGATTTGTTTTCTTCTATATTCTTCACTCTATCACTTTTCTCTATGTTAACATACATTTCAAAACATTTAATGTTTTCATCTTCTAAACTGGAAGCAAATCTAACAATCCTGCCCACTGATTTTGATGTGCACAATGAAAGTGAAATGGTAGGGACTGCAGACTTTGATCATCACAACTTAAGTAATCACACATTCTTACTCAAATGGATGTATGTATGTATGTATGTATGTGTGTGTGTGTGTGTGTGTGTGTGTGTGTGTGTGTAGGTTTAATGGCATGTCAGGACAATCCAGGCTATATGGCATAGGGTAAAAAGTAACATTTCGTCATAATTCAATGCTATCAGTGAACTTTACAAGAGTTTAGGTAGAAATCTTGCTGCTATCAGCATGTTAATGACGTATGCAAGTCTCAAGCTTGGTGGAAGCTTGCTTCAAACTTTCTACTGGGTAAAGAAAATAAATATAAAAGTTTTAACTGGTGGTGGCCATTTAGTAATAATTGAGATGGTAGTAATTTGTGTGACTGTAGGATTTTGTTTACAGTATTTTCCTCCCCCATATACACCTCCAGATACATTAGAGTTACCTGACACTATTAGTGTCATCTGCATCTTTAAAGCATAATGGTATTTTACATAAACAACAACACACTATGACAATGACACACTATGACAGCAACAATGGCAATAAACAAGAGGCTATATATAGATGATTCTTTAACAGTGAAAACATATAATCCTAGGAATCTAACACGAGTCCACATACTTGCAGAGTGCTATCTATGAACATGGCAGTTGTATATATCTGTTGTGTGTGTGTGTGAGTCCTAAGAAAATATGGTTTGAATGAAGTTTAGATTTATCTGATATCTTTCTTGCAAACATTATTTGCCAGCGATAGACTGGACCATGAGACAATCAGCCTAAATCTCAGAGTACTCGAGGTCCCCAAGAGAAAGTCTTGCTGAAAGAGAAAATAACTGATGAAAAGGTCAGCTTAATAAAACTCAATAATAGTTTAAATGTATAAAATGATAATTTTCACACTCAAAAAGAAACAATTTAGAAAATGAAGAACACTATACACATACATGTAGTTTTAATACGGTAGATGATTGTATTACTTTGTGGCCAGCTGAAATTAAGTTTGAAACAATTCTAATTTTATGAAATTCAATCTCTAATCTGGGATCTGATGTAATTTCAAATAGAGGAACTAGTATACTCGTACATGCCTAGAAACTGGAAAACAAATTTGTTCATATTTTTATGCTGACTGAAGCTTAAAAAAATCATATATAAAAAGAAAATTCATATACCTGGTAGTCTGTCTGACTGGCAGGGATGGAACTACTATTTATCAGCCATTATAACATGCATCTAACTCCCCGGTTGCTGGCAGTGATGAACTACTATTTGCTATTTGTCCACCACTGTAACTTATATCTAACTCCCCCAGTTGCTGGCAATGATGGAACTACTATTTATCAGCCATTATAACATACATCTAACTCCCAGTTTGCTGGCAGTGATGGAACTACTATTTGTCCACCATTGTAACATACATCTAACTCCCCAGTTGCTGGCAGTGATGGAACTACTATTTATCAGCCATTATAACATACATCTAACTCCCAGTTTGCTGGCAGTGATGGAACTACTATTTGTCCACCATTGTAACATACATCTAACTCCCAGTTTGCTGGCAGTGGCAATGTTTGGTTTACTCGGTCAAATCCATAGTACAGAAATAAACATTTCTTCCATATGAATATGCAAACTATTTTGTTTTAAAATTAAAAAAAATTAACGTGTAACTCAGTTGGTAGATCTAGGATTCATAAATCCAAACTTCTTGGGCTCAATACTCCTACGTAAAATAGGGAACATGGGAGCTGTAACAAGCAACCATTTCCTGTTGGTAACATTGTAAGATATGTGTGTCAGTAAAAACAAACATTGTCCAACAGAACCTAATAAACTCTTTCAAAAATTTGTTATTTCTCCAAATTTTAAATGTCACTTTATTTTATGTAAAATTTGAATATGTATATACTGTTTGATTTTCTTTTCATGCAAAAGGTATGTAATATTTAACAAGGTGAATTTAAATAGTGAACTTGTAGGGAATTGGAACAAGTAATTAATACCAAAAAGGATGATAACTTTTTTATTCACCTAATAGAACAACTGTCAGTACCCATTTAAATCTAGACAATTTATGGAATTTAGGACATTAGAAGACTGTAAAGAAGGCCACGGCATGGGAATCAGGTCTTCTATTAATTTTATGCTGCCAGCTCTGCTCATTGGCACTGAATACGTCGGATAGTTGCTTCTAATAATCCTTTTGAAATACATAACCGTTGTCAGATCTAACACTTTGTGATGCAATGGATTCAGTATCATTAAAATGGAACTCTTTACTGCCATTTAGATACTTTTGATTTGCAGCATTGTTTCTGCAAATGTGGCTGCATTTGCATATAGCACAGGGTAAAATAATTCAACTCTGTCTTGGTTAGAATTATACCCAGCAACAAACCTTTGTCTTCAAACTTCATATATCACCTCCTCTGCACCCAATTGCTGTTCCAAGGTTCTGTGGTAGACAATTATAAAACTCCAGTAATGACAAGAAGACCTTTAAAAAATTTGATTACAACACTGAAAATAAATTGAGGTCTATTTCACAAATGTTCACAAGGAATTGTGCAACACCTATCCATTGATTATCAGAAATATCCATTTTTAAAAGTGACCTTGACCTTAACCAAGACTGGTAGGTGGTTGGATGTGTAGATAATTGAAGGATACTTAATAATAATGCTGCTGTCCAAATATTGTGACTATCCCTCATGTTTTCTGGATTCATGACCATGCAGGAAAACTTAAACTAAAACCTTAAGGAAATGATGAGAGTGGTGCCTTCACTGACAGACAAAACAAGTAACATTTATCTCCCCTGCTAATGCAGGTTAGGCAATAAAATATCCAATTAGGGACCAAATTATGTTCATTCACTAATGCAAAGGTGTTCTTTGAAGCTTTTCAATATTTTAGTAACAACAGTCATTTATGAGGGCTGATAGGGGACATCTAAGTAAATTAGAAAGTGCCTGTAGTCAAAATGCTTTCTACCAAGCCGGTTCATATTTTGTTCCTTGTTTGATTACAATAAGTAGATTAAAGGTATTTGTCTTTATATTTTTGTAACAATAACCATGCATTTTGGTTCTAAATGGTCATTTAGACAAATCTGAGAGAGTTTCGAGCCATCATAATATTTGTAAAGTGTGATGACAATTTGCCAAATACATTTTGAACAGATGACAATAGCAATTGTTGATGGTATGACAATTGATGATACAAGATATTTGCAGTTCCAAACCATATTTCACTAGTCATGTGAAAATAATCAAAGACATATTAGCAATGGAATTTAGTATGACTCAAACCAATAATATCAAAAGTCATGATGTGTACCTGTGTACAGCAACCATTGCAAGGAGCAATATGTTTATCAATGATTTTTTATGCTGCTATATGCAAATTCAAATAATAAACACACACACACACACACACACACACACACACACACACAGATAAACACATCATTTGGATTAAGTTACTAAATACAAAGGAGTAAACTTGTGCATAAATAGATCTTTTTTTACCTCCTCCAAATATTAGGGCATTTTTCCACAAAATGATAGTAAAAGTAGTTGATATTTTGGTAAAGTGCCTTTGCTGAAAACTTACTGGGTTTCAATAACTGGGAAAGGGGTCAGTCTGTGTCTCTTTTCTCAAGAAAAATAGTGTCAATATATGTCTTTTTGTCAAGGAAAATAGTGTCAGTCTGTGTCTTTTTGTCAAGGAAAATAGTGTCACTCAATGTCTTGTTGTCAAGGAAAATAGTGTCAGTCTGTGTCTCTATGTCAAGGATAATAGTGTCAGTCTGTGTCTTTTTGTCAAGGAAAATAGTATTAGTCTGTGTCTCTTTTCTCAAGGAATATAGTGTCAGTCTATATTTCTTGTGTGTTTCAAGCTGGAAAAGGGTTCTTTACCTTTTGGGACCTGCTGCAATACATCACATTCGAATTAGGAAAATTAATTTGAATCATAAATTACCACTGCTCATGAATTTTCATGTAATGTGTACAAGTTGTAATAATGTTTTCATTCAAACCTGCATTGAAAGGTAACATGCTTTAAGCAATCAACTGTCTCCAATATCTTTTCAACAACACAAGTACCAAACTATGAAAAAAGGAACCATTTTTAAGGGTCCTGTCTTTTATGATGATGTCTGACTTTTATAATAAACTATCACTCTCCATGTACTACCAAAGAAAACCATAACCATACTCGACCCTCACCTATTTAAAATATATGCTAGAAACCAGTTAATAAATTTTATATGCCCATTTTTATATGACCATGTTATATATATATATATATATATATATATATATATATATATATATATATATATATATATAAATGGGACAAAACATCAAGATACTACCAGTGCAGGCTAAACCAGTATTTGTTTAGGTTTTTGCAAACTCATTCCAAAATGGATTAGCCCCAGTGGTTGGTACTTCTTCAGCTTCTAAAAGCTATGTGTTCAGAAAATCTTTTTGCTCCTCTGACCATTATATTCTTGAAAAGGTAGGTCGTGAACAAAAACACATACAAGCATGTGTACATAATATTTTTAATATCAGTTGAAAAGTAAGAAATAAAGCGCATCACTAATATAATTTAAAACTGTTACAATAATCTTATTGTCTTGTACACCTATTGAAAACTAATTTTGTTTTAAAAACAAGTCTGTTAGTAATGAAGACAATAAAATCTTTTTTTTCTGAACTTTTATTTCTCATGTTATTCATGTTATGAATGCCAAGAAAGTTTAAAATTAAAATTTGTATGTCTATACCAATTTCATACGATACTTTATTTAATTATGTCATGAACTGTGTAGCCTGAGCATTTGCTTCTTAGACTCATGTGGATGGGTCTTTCCAGTTAGAAATCACGAGTCTCTTTCTCTTTTTCCCTTTGGAATACTCAAAGTTGCTGAATACTTGTAGAAGAATGCTGGTATTATCTCCATCTTTTGGTAACCTGCAATGACACATGAATAGCTGTGTCTG
This sequence comes from Sinohyriopsis cumingii, assembly GCA_028554795.2. Lineage (NCBI taxonomy): Eukaryota > Metazoa > Mollusca > Bivalvia > Unionida > Unionidae > Sinohyriopsis > Sinohyriopsis cumingii. Next base: position 2,285,538 of record JAPYKE020000102.1, on the reverse strand, counting down.
TGTGAGAGTGTGTGTGTATATATATATATATATATATATATATATATATATATATATATATATACTGACACACAAAGTACAAGTGTTGCAAAAGAAGTAAATAAAAATATAATATTTGCATAACAAAACCAGTTTAAGTATGTAAAGTTGAGGGGTCTGGTTGGTGTTGATTGGCAGATTGTACCTTCTTACAAGGTGTCCGCTTTATTAGGCTATTGTCATCTAGAGGGTGACGGCCCTCTGTTTTGTTGCCCAGATAGAGAAAATATTAATATAAAGTGTGCAACTTATAGATGGAATAAATAGAGATCTGAGCAGATATAACCGAATGACACGAGCCCCCGTACATGAAATACAACAATTGAATCAAGTACTTAAACAAATGTGATAATACGTTATGTTAGGAAGACACACTTCTCTCTTTGAAATAAATTATTCACTGAAATTCAAACATAAATATACTTATATAAATATCCGATCTGTTTTAAAGATAGAATTAGTTTAACATAGAATTGAGTGAACAATCGAAGTCATTGCCTTGTACAACTTCATAACCTGTTTATTCCCGGTTCAATCCAATTTCATTGTGGCTGTTCTTATTGGTCCTTTCGCTTTGTTCTTCTCTAATTCTCAACTTCTTGCCTCTTTCGGCCCTCAAACTTTGTGTGGGTAGGTGAGTACTTAAGTACGTAGATACTTGGATAAGTAGGTACATCAATACATCGGTGGAGCTATTTCCCCTTTCAAAATAAACAGAGAAGCAACCTAAATCTGTCAGATATCCTACTGGGAAAGATCAATACTCCTCTCTCGTTATGTCAGATATCGTCCTATCAGAATTCAAACAGATACTAAAGGCTGTCTGATCAAGCTAATTGTGGCAGACCATAAACAACCCTAGTTTCATAAGATTAATGCACTTCATAATGACAATTTCATCAATGACTCACATTAACATCACATGAGACATAACAGTTCTGCTCTCGTCTCAATTACACAAGTGAATGAATGAAAAGACTTATTTATAATGTGTTTACTCCATGGGGTGAAGAGGCTAATGAATTTAATTTTCCCATTATGCTGGAATATTATTTTGTTGTTGTTGTTGTTGTAGGGTTTAACGCCATTTTTCATCACATGATAGGCTATACATGGCAGCCAGTATTAATGGTGGAAGAACCAAGGAAAACCCTGGAAAGAACCACCGGCCCACAAGAAGCTACTGGCAAGCTTTCTCACATACCCTAATTGGTCGAATCCGAGACTCGAACCCCACGCAGACAGTGGTGAGATGGCAGTGATCCATAACGGAGAGCACTTTAGACCACTCGGCCACTTGGGGCCCCAAAATATTATGTAGCGGCTGGTCAGTTCAATGTCACGTTATTCTTGCCATCATTTACAAAAGTGGGATTAGCTGAGTAAGTATTCATCAGCCTAACAAATACTGCCATTTGTTCTGACAACGTCTCTGTGTTTATTGGTGTCTTCAGGTTTGTTGTTCACCAAAATATGGCACGGTGACCGTCTAAATACACACCCTCATTTCTATACAATTACTATGAGATACATGTTGCTCTTATTTTTTCTTTCAACAATTTACAAAGTGATATTTGATTTCTGTAATCCCAAATGATCCAGAACTGTTATATACATATAACCTTTATGCGACAAAAGAAAAACTTACACTTTGTACATACCGTGGAAAATGAATACTTGTATATAGCCTCTACTACATTAGACAATATCCATAAATTGTATACAGGTGCTTATATCAAGCCGTCAACATGTAGGTTATGAATGCTGATCTACATAATTTAAAAGGTCAGACACAGACAACCATTTTTAAAGAACATGTAATGGCTGACATGTCACAATTCCATCCAGCAATTGGCACCTTTGGAGGAAAATGAGTAGGTGGGATCCAGCTTGCTGTGTGCAGGAAATAATATGTAAATATTAAACAATAGCTCACAATTGTACTTTATCGCGTATTTTACTTATGTGGCTTAAAACCTCAACCTTATTGTACATGCCATCACATAGTAATCACGCTTTGGTCAAATATTGTTCTGGACTTCAAAATATCGAGCGCTTTGATGTCACAATGAAAGCTACACATATTGATAAACAAATTCGTACTACCTTCGCTTGTGACGATTCCATAATTTTCGTGTGGAAGTTTCTTGGTGGCAGGTAAGGTGCAGTGCATTGAATAATCAGGATTGAATGGAATCTGGTTAACGAAAATTTGTGCTAAATTTAAAAAGAACAATTTAAATTTAATGTAAAATGAGTAAATGCGCATACACGAGCCTTGTTACTTGTACTATAAAAATGGTACTCACACCCTCACTCCACATACTCATGCAACCTAAATAATAATGCTGCACAAAGTTTTACAAGGCAATAGCGCTGAATATAATGCACACTAACATATAGAACTTATCGTAATGCACCATTTTCCAATACAGGACGCACTTTTTAACACTTCAATACGAGAATATTTCATGTTGTAAGCCATGCTATTCATAATGAGTGCTTACCCTCGACATGCACATTTACATGACGCCGTTACCTGACCTTTATTACGAAAAGAGCGCTCAGGGAACAGGACTACCAGCTGGCTGGTGTTAGGCTAGTAGGCATAAATCACCAGATAGCAAAGGCTCTTACTTATTGACGAAGGTACAAAATGCAAAGAACGTATAAAATACATGTATAACACGCACACTTTACATGTACAATCGTATGGCGGCAGGTGCATTATACTGTGGCACTGACTGAATCAAAGTCTTTACATTTGTGTCTGCGTACGCTTGAAACTGTTAACCACAATGACCTGTAATTATCGACAGTTATTGATATGTGGTCAGAGGGCGAAACATTTCCGCCGTGCTATGGGAGGTAACGCACGACCACTCTTCACGTTTGCGCGCTGTAAGTATTTTAGGAAACACTATATAGGTCTAATGTTGAATTTCAAATAATTTATCTCACTGATCATAGACTGAAATGGCAGCTTCCGTATCAACTTGATAACAAACGTCGTGTTATGACTGACACGTGGTGTCGCCGTAGAAAATATACTGCTCAAATGAAGTTGATACCTACATGCATCTTTGTCTACTCTTATTCACAGGTGCTTGAAGCGAGCTTGATGTTAAAAAAGCAATAATCGAAGGAAAAAAATCACACCGAGTAACAAAAGTGCCTCAGATTACCCCATGTCCCGTTCTGACATAGTCCGAGTGACAAGGGTCAGAAAAAACTCGGACTAGTTCTGACATATGAATCTGTCTATCATACTATAACAGTATAGTAGACAGTGTCCTGTCAGAACTGGTCATGGTGGTAATCTGAGACAATTTTGTCACTCGGTATGATTATTGTTTCCTTCAGATTATTGGTTTTTATTCAACATCTAGCTTGCGTCGAGCACCTGTGCTCTTATTGAAAACAACAACAATTAGCAACAAAAAGCAAGTGTGCTATGTCGTTTTTATTTTCAGATATAGTATTCCTTATTTTTATCCAGTGAAATGTATGCTAAAAGGGTCATTATGTACATCCACGACATTCCAACCCTACTAAGACCAGTAGGTCGAAACATATTTTCTTCACTTTCCTCACTCGAGTTTTAATGTGGGATATAATAGCGACACGTAGACTGTTATGTTAAATTGGGGGGGGGGGGGTGTACTATGGAGACAAGGGAAATTTAACATGGGGAATATTGTGACTGTATAACGACAAAATATATTGGGACTGTTTAGCGACAAGGGAAATGGAACAGGCTGACATCACGGTACTGGACATTGGCAAGAATGTTGCAAGTGGCTGACCTCAATCGAGTGAAACAGTGACAGCGGGGGAAGAAAAAAGCTATAACGCCTGGCGGGGCGGGAACCCGTATCGTTCATAAAAAACACAAAAATCACCTGGCGGGGCAGGAACGAACTTCAGCGCGGTACTGACCAACGGTACCGTTCATATAAAAAAATCTCAAACATAGATTGATCAACATCAATCTATTATATAAAACATTGACTAAAATGTTTTTAGGCAAGAGAGTAACACTTTTCGAGGCAATAGTAGTAAATGGGGATACCCTACGGACAATGGGAATTAGCATTAAAAACACCCCTGGGACACTCTACGGACAAGGGAAATTTAACATGGCAAAAAATCGTGGGACACTCTACGGACAAGGGGAATTTAACATGGCAAAAAATCGTGGGATACTCTACGGACAAGGGGAATTTAACATGGGATTTTTTTAAAAAAAAAATTTTTAAAAAAAAGGGTAGGCAATGGAAAGGCTATCTCTTTTCGAGAAATATGGCTGGCCCTGAAAAGGGCCTTTGGTTTAAGTTAATATGCCCTTAACATAAAGGGCATTTGCGACATCTTCTTGTCCTCAAACTTCGTCTTACAGCAGGACCATACATCAGAGTCCTCTTGAGGCAACCTTGTCTCTCTGTATAGACTCTTCTTATCCACAGGCTGATGTTGGTCCTGTGGACAACGGTCCACTTGGATCGGACATACATGAGCATGTCCGTCCTGAACATCATTGTTGACACAAGGGTTGAAGATTCAACGTCTGTCCACATGTTGAGGCTCCGAGAATAGGTGAATCAATGCAGTGAACGGCGCTTATTTATAGGGACAGGAAGGATTGAAACGGATTGAGTTCATTCACCAATCCGAACACGCGTTACAGAATTCAGTCAGCCCGCATCCAATCCGAAGAGTGCAGTCTGTGACGTCATGTAGTCTATATAGATTCGCTAGCGCTTGTGTGCAGTCAATCTATGCGACAGTGATTCAACATGACGGAAACTCAGAAAACGATCCATTGGGGTGCACCAGCAGGGGAGACTGCCCAAGGGAACTCGGACTTACTTTCAGAAGAGGTGAATTGGGATTTTGTGGATTTTCTCTCCTCGCAAGAATTTGTTCCAGAACCTTCGTTACCTTCTTCATTACCGCAAGTGGAGAATTTTAGACAGAGACAGAAAGAAGAATTGGAGAAATTTATACAACGACAAAAGGAAGCGGAACAGGCTTTTCTCCTACAGCAACAGCAACAAGAAGAAGAGGTAAGAAAAAAACAACAGCAAGAAGAAGAAGAAGTAGCAGCAGTAAAGAAACAAGAGGGTGAAAATCAAACGGTCACGGTACTGTTGGACATTTTAGCGGAGTTAAGAAGTCTGAAACAAATGTATCAGACTTCTTTATTACGACCGAAGAGAATACGACCTTCCCGAGCTAAACACGTCAACCCTGTGACTAAGCCTACCGTACCACCCTTAGTGATTTCAACTCAATCATCATCATTACGCAGTCCAGAAGTAGGCCTTGGCCGTGGCAAAGGCATAAGGCAGTTAAAGTTGATTGCTTAAACTCACCCCTTCACCATGAAGAAAAAGGCCCTTTTCAGGGCCACCCACATTTCTCGAAAAGAAATACAATTTCAATTTGCCAATAACTCATAAAAAAACCCACCCATTTTACCCTTATAGTACGTGTCTGTGTATGAGTGCGTGAGTGTAGCTTCTTATTTTAAAATCACAACTCAAAGGCACTTACCTTTTATCATTCATTTATTCTTTTCTCCATTTTTTACAATCCAATTCACAACACAACACTTTAATATAAAGTTCATTGACTTCTTCTTTCTCCTTGTTTACTCTCTCTGTTTTTTAAATTTCTTCACCGTCTTTTCCTCATTTTCTTCCCATCTTCTTTTCTTCTCCTGTTTCTTTGCCTCTTGTAAATAGAATTGTCTTTTTTCCTCAGAAGAATCCCTCTCTTCCTCTAAAGAATCCCTCTCTTCTTCTGAAGAATTCCTCTTTTCTTCTGACTCCTCTTGTTTCTTTTTTGGGCAATCTGGAGACCAATGTCCTTTTTCTTTACAATAATAACAGGTATCTTGACTTTTGTCTTTTTTAGTCCCTGTTTTTGTTCTTGTTTGACGGTCTGGACACTCTGAAGACCAATGCCCTTTCTTCTGACAGATATAGCAAGTATCTTGACTTTTGTCTCTAAAGGAAGGAGAGTAGTCCGTAGGCTGGTATGAAGAGAATTTTCTAATGACCCTCGCAAAGCTCTGACGAAACGTTCCATCTGGTTAGTCTCTTCCATCGTTGTGCTCGGCTTGAGAGTGAAATGAATAGTGAAAGGACAAGACACACACCCTTTTATATACGCTGGTCTGCTATGACTATAAAGTAGCTTATGGTGTTTGAACTTGAGTCATTTGACTTTTTGCTTTCAAGATGAAACGATCCCATTCATTCGAGAAGAAAGAAGAAGAAAGTAAGAGGCAGAAACGTGATCTATCGCCTCGTACCAGGGCTGAAATCTTGGCACAAATTCATGCCAGTGATTTTGAAGAGGACATGAGTGAACCAGAATCCGAACCCTCTAAACCAAGTCCACCACCCTTTGTCAACCCTGAAAAGTACTATTCCATTCGAGAGACGGAAAAGCGCTCCTCTAGAAAATTTAGAACCACGGCTTACAACTACACGGTGAAGTTTAAAGATTTCAAGGCTGAAGTGCCGTTAGAGAAAGCAGAAGTGTTCATCACTGAGGTGTGGGATTCTTTGCTCACTGCACTCAAGCGACAATGTCAACCCAAAGAAGACGATCGCTTGAGACTTTCCATACAACACGACGGTTTGAAATCCCCTCTTTGGATCGAGTTTAGCACCCCTGCAGAATTGACTGCTTCCAAAGTCATGGACAAGATTCAACACGTGCAACAATCTAATGATCAGTTTGACATCACCGATGGTAAAGCCACACTGGACATGATCCACGTCTCTCCTCCTCAAGGGACAGGACGCAAAAAGATGTTATTGGTGGACGACCTTCGCAACACCAAAACGAGTCTCGTCCGAATTAACAACCCTCATGACCAGATGTGTTTAGCCCGTGCCATCGTGGTGGGACGAACCTATGCCAACAAGAACGACACGGTAGAATGGAAAAGAACCTGGGACACTATTCAACGTTCCGACCGAGCCAAACAACGAAACGAAGCAGAACTCCTGTTACAACAAGCCGGACTGCCCAAAGACACACCCTGTGGCATTCCTGAGATGCAAAAATTGCAAGATGCCCTAGCTCCACGCTACACCTTGAAAGTGCACCCTCAAGAAATGTGCGGGCCTCTATTGTTTCGAGGCCAAGATTTTAAGGACGGAAAATACATTCATGTTTATCATCACGATGACCATTTCGATACCATTACCAGTATCACCGGATTCCTGGGATACGGTTATTATTGTGAGAAATGTGACTATGGTTATAATAATCGAGAGCAACACAAGCATTGTGGATGGAAATGCTCAGGATGTTTGGCCTCTTCACCCTGTCTGAGCGAAGAACCAGTGCCTTGTTCAACTTGTCTGCGCACGTTTGTCAGCCCTACCTGTTACCAACAACATCTGAAAACGCAAGGTTCACAGAAGAAATGTGCTTGTCAACTCCTGAGATTGTGCCCTACGTGTGAACAAGTCATACGTACCAATAGTACCAAGGCACACGTATGTCGAGGAAAGAAAAAATGTCACATTTGTCACCACATCGTGGACTTGGAACACCAATGTTACGTGCAAAAATACCAACCCCCACCAGAGAAAGAGGATGGTCACAAGAAGAAAGGCAATTTCATCTTCTTCGATTTCGAATGCATGCAAGAGACCGGCATTCACATTCCTAATTTCTGCGTGGCTCATCGAGCGTGCGAGAAGTGCATTCAAGAACCTATCTTCAGTCATTGCCCTCACTGCAGCAAGATTCCTGGAGGACGTGAAAAAATCTTTCGGGGACCGAACACGTTAGCCGATTTTGCCCAATGGGTCTTAGACCCCATCGACAAGACGTGGAGCCAAGAGGACATCGAACTTTACGGAGATTGTCATCGCCATGCCACGGTGATGGCTCACAATTTCTCCGGATACGATGGACAGTTTCTTTTGAGGTACTATACGGAACAAGGCACCGAACGTCCTAAAGTGACTTTGAACGGAGCCAAAATCATTTTCATGCAAGTGGGACAAGTACAGTTTAAAGATTCGATGAGCTATTTGGCCATGCCTTTGAGTCGAATGCCTAAAACGTTTGGAATGACAGAAATGGCTAAAGGGTACTTTCCACACCTTTTCAATACGGAAGCCAATCAACACGCCGTTCTACCCCATTTACCAGAGGCTCACTATTACGACCCCGACAACATGCGTACCGAACAAAGAGAAGCTTTCTACGCTTGGTACCAGATTCACGCCTCGGACCCTTTCGACTTTCAGGAAGAAATGCTAAAGTATTGTCGTTCCGACGTGGACATTTTACGGCGTTGCTGTGGAAAATTTCGAGAACTGTTCATGGAACACGGAGGGGTCGATCCTTTGAAAGAAGCTTGCACCATTGCCAAAGCGTGTTCCTTAGTGTATCGACAACGATTCATGCCTGAAAAGACCGTGGCTGTCATCAGTCCTCAAACGACCCACTTTGTCAAACGTCAATACTCGGTCAAAGCCCTACGTTGCTTACATTACTTGTGCGACAAGGAAGACAAGTGGATTCAGCATGCCCGCAACGGAGGGGGCGAAAAGACCATCGGAACGTATTCGGTCGATGGCTGGGACTTAGAAAACCCCAAGATCGTGTACGAGTTTAACGGTTGCTTATTTCACGGATGTCCCGTCTGTTACCCTGACCGTGGCACCAAGAATCAGTTTTTGCAACGAACCATGGAAGACCTGTACCAGGACACTTGTCAGCGACGCCTAAAGTTAGAACAGCAAGGATACCAAGTGGTGGAAATGTGGGAACACGAGTACGATCACCGTATGAAAACCGATCCCGAGTTTAAACGCCTCGTGGAAAGTTACCAGTTCATGGACCCGTTGAACCCGAGGGATAGTTTGTACGGAGGAAGGACCAATGCCACCTGTTTGCTGTACCAAGCCGACGAAGAGAAAGGAGAAGAAATCAAATACTTGGACGTGTGTTCGCTGTATCCCTACGTGTGCAAATATTGTCTCTTTCCTACAGGGCACCCGCAATTGTTGACGGAACACATCGACCTGGTCAACATTCGACAATACGAAGCTTGATCAAGTGTAAAGTTTTGCCTCCCACGAACCTATACCATCCCGTCTTACCTCACCATTGTCAAGGCAAACTGATGTTTCCATTGTGCCGTACTTGTGCCGAAACGTGCAACCAAGACCAACCTTGTCAGCATACCCAGGAAGAACGTGCCTTGACGGGAACCTGGGTCAGCGTATAATTGTTCAAAGCTCTGGACATGGGATACCAACTGTTAGAAGTGTACGAAATTTGCCACTTTCCCAAGACACAACAGTACCACAAGGGTGACCCTACTCAGAAAGGCATTTTCGCCGACTACGTGGATGCCTTTTTGAAACTGAAGCAAGAAGCCAGCGGCTATCCTTCCTGGTGTCACACTCCCGAAGACCAAATAAAATTCAAAGAGAAATACTACGAACAAGAAGGCATCTCTTTAGACCACATCGAAAAAAACGAAGGCAGGCAATCGTTTGCCAAAGTGATGTTAAATTGCTTGTGGGGTAAAATGGCACAACGACCGTGTTTACCCAAGACGGAATATTTGACAGAACCTTTCCGCTACTTCCAGATGATTCACGACAAAACCAAATACATGAAACGCGTGGACGTCGTTCGAGAGGATTTGATCTTGGTCAATTACGAAGAAGATCTGGACTTTGTACAAGACGACCCTTTTGGAAATGTCATCATTGCGGCTTACGTGACAGCTCATGCTCGCTTAAAATTGTACGAAGCTTTAGAACTGTTAGAAGAACGCGTCCTGTACTTTGACACGGACAGTTGCATCTACATCCATCACCCGATTCAACATCACCCTGACATCGAAGGAGACCGTTTAGGAGCCTGGACAGACGAGCATCCCGACGACAAGATTCTAAGTTTCGTCAGTGGCGGTCCCAAAAATTACGGCTACGAATACCGGGACAAACAAGGAGAAGTGCACACGACGTGCAAAGTGAAAGGACTGACTCTGAATCATCGTACCAGTCGAGTGGTCAACTTTGGGGTATTGAAAGAAGCCTTGCAATCGGGAGAGGATGGAAACTTTAAAGTGACCACTTATCAACCGAACAAGATTGTACGTTTACCCACTCACCACATCGTCAGTCGACCCTTGGAAAAGGTCTATCAAATTGTATACCAGAAACGAGTTCGACTTCCCAATCACTTTACGTTGCCGTACGGTCACGTCGGTATTGGTCTGTATATAAAAAAGGAACCCTAGGGAAGATCGATAGTTCATTGTGACTACCAAGACCGAGCGAACAAGATGAATACTTTGAAAGAGGCATCGTTCCAGTTTGGGGATTGTAAAAAAAGTTGTATCTTCCTCTAGTGTGACTAATACTGGATGGATAAGACCCATGCATTGCGACGGAAAATGTCCGGAAGGAAACTGCGATTGTCCATGTGGTTACCATTGTAATTGCGTAACGGAGTTTGCAGACGAGTGCGATTGTGAGCCTTGCGATGGGTACGATGCTGTACCTTGTGACCTGAGCGATGCCGTAAAGCATCATGGGAACTTTAGTGCCCCTACCCCTATCATGGAAAGTGATGCTGTGCGTGTCAAACCTGTGGGATGCGAAAGTGATGCCGCTCGTCCTCTTGGACATTTTACTGGGTTTCGTTTTAAAGGGGAATGTTCACCTTCACGTCTACCCCCCTACGGATGTCATCCAGCCCTGAGCAAACTCCTGTTCCTGTCACCCAACCCTCATCGAAACGAACCTGTGAAAAACGAATATTCGTTTCCTGTGCGTTTGTCGGAATACTGCGACTTTGAAAATCGTCTTCAATCGTTCAAAGGAAAATGGCCAAAGTATCTGGGAGGACCGACCCCCGAAGAATTAGCCAGAGCCGGATTTTTCTACTTGGGCGAAGGAGATAAAGTCAAGTGCTTCAGTTGCGGTGTGTCACTTCACCACTGGGAACCGCAAGATTCGGCCTACGTAGAACATGCTCGATGGTCACCGAATTGTCATTACTTACCCTTAGTGGGACCGAGACATTGAAGTAACTTCTTACCATAATAATCTGTTCATGGATACTTTACAAGAGAACATTTGTGCTTTGCCTGTGGAGTTGAGAGAACGCATTTATCGAGAACTGGTCAAAATACAAGTGAAACGTAAAGAACAATTGCATCCGTAACGTCACCGGTGTTTGAACCACTGGTACCTGAAAGCTATACAAGGATTGATTCAATTGAAAGTGTTCCATCGGACAGACATTGATCAACGATCCTCTAGTTTTAAAAAGGATTGGTTTGGTATGGACGATTGTAGTTACATCATTGTAAACGTACTGCATCGAATTCCAGAGGAAGAGTTAACGAATTACCAACATCTTTAACACAATGTCAACTTAGTGAAAGAGGAAACTTCTGAACGAATTGTAATGTGTAGATTAGTGACTCAACGATTTAAATTCGACACTGAAGTGAAACCATGTTTGTGCAAAGAGTACATTTCTTGTGTCAGACCAAAGAGGATTTAGTATGACCTATTCATGGATACTTTACAAGAGAACATTCGTGCTTTGCCTGTGGAGTTGAGAGAACGCATTTACCGAGAGCTGGTCAAAATACAAGTGAAACGTAAAGAACAACTGCATCCGTTACGTCACCAGATCTTTAACCACTGGTACCTGAAGGGTATAAGAGAACTGATTCGTCAGAAATTGTTTCAGTGGTCAGACCTTGTTCAATACTTCCAGGCCCCCGATGATTCACGTGTTGATCATTTTGGTTACTTCGAGATTCACCTAGAGCAACCCATTGAGGAAGACGAGGTAAAGGATTACCAACATATTTTACGTGGAATCTACTTAGCGGAAGAGGAAACTTCTAATCGAACTCTGACGTTTCGGTTACAGTATGCAAGATTTACATTCCCCACTGGAAAACGAACATCACTGGCTAGAAAGTACGTGTATTCTTTTCGAAACAAAGAGACTATAAAAACAGGCAGCTATGCCACGACTTATGTCGTATGTAATCCAACAGATTCCGTGGAAGGAACTCAATGACCATATTCAAACCGTGGATCATTACCATCGATTATTACAAGAACTTTATCCATTCAATTTGGGACGACAAGTGGTGTGTGTCTTAGTGACTTGTTTTCTGGGATTTCGTTTACCAGCCGATTCTTTGTGGACTCTTTACGATCAGTACTTACCACCTCCATGGCCTTAAATGGTCACGAAAAACTCCTTTTGCTCAAAGCCTTGCGGTTTCATCTGGATACTTCTCGACCTCAACAGGAAAAAAAGATTCGTCAACTTTTAGCTACCCAAGACGTGTATGACGATGTGTGTGTAGCTTGTGACTTACACCCTCATTGGACAGATGTTCGTGACTGGAAAAAGGGGGGTTTTGAGGCTTGGACCCAAGAAGTGGCTCAGTATGCACAAGAGTTGTTCAAGGAAAAAAGTTACTTTTCAACCTGTGTTAGTGACGGTGCCAGAAGAACCCGTCACCGAGAACAACCACTCGCTTCAGGACAGGACTGTCATGGACATTCCTGAAAGGTCATTCCGGGAGGACACTTGTGTGACAATACCTCATGTAGAGACTGTAAGAACATTACACACTGTCCCTAGGACATCTTGGTTACCCAAAACATGTTGTACAGACACTTGTTTATATTCCACTTTGATCGCTTTGCTGTGTTTTATATTCCTGTACATCACTATTTGGGTTGTATGTATTTTTGTCTTTCGTGTTCATATTTGAAACATTCAATAAACGTGTTCTGAAAAAAGTATATAAACTCTTGTCTTGTTTGTTTTTCGTGTCACAAGTGACATTTCTCACACCATGGCTACCTCTGCTGTCTCTGCTCCCTCTTCCTCTACTGTCAAAGTCATCGACGAACACTTAGATCGTGCCAGTTGGGAGGCTTTGTATCTTCGCCATCCCTTTAACATGCTCATTGCTGGACCTAGCGGTTCAGGCAAAACCGAATTCGTCAAACGTTTGATCGAACATAAACATCATTTGATCGATCGACCACCTCAACGGATCGTGTGGTGTTACAAAGAGTGGCAATCGGCGTACAGCCTTTTGCGAGAAAGTCAAGGCGATTCCATCGTGTTTGTGGAAGGCATTCCTAAAGAAGACGACGGCATCGTCTCTGACTCCCGTCAAACCCATTTGGTCATTTTCGACGACATGTTAGGAGAAGACGAAGAAGAAATTAAATTGTGGTTCACGCGCAAAGGGCATCACCGTAATGCCAGTGTCGTTTACATCACCCAAAATTTGTTTCAACAAAGTAAAGCCCATCGCACCATCAGTCTCAATGCGCATTACGTGGTCTTGTTTAAAAGCCCTCGAGATAAATCGCAAGTGCAAGTCTTAGCCAAACAGTTAGGAACGCCTTGGCTGACTCAGGCGTACGACGATGCCACTCAAACGCCACACGCCTATTTACTCGTTGATTTGAAACCTACCACTCCCGAGGATTTGCGATTTCGTACCCACTTGTTTCACCACTGGTGCCAAGACGGAGGGCCTGTCCTGTACACGTCTCCGTCCTCGACTTCATTTCACTCCCCATCAAAAAATCTATAAAAACCTCAGACCCTTTTTCGTCTGTCTCACACTCAGTGCGAACATGACGTCCCTTCAGTCGCATCTTCCCGTCAAATTGATTCGTGCCTTGTATGGCATCAGTCGAGAAAAAGATCCACAAACACGAGCTCGTGTCTTAGAAGCTAGTCTCAAAGAAGTCTTACGATGGTTCACGGTGACGGCACGTCAATTACTCCAAGGAATCATTCAGATTCCTCATCAAACCCAACGCTTTTTCGATCGAAACAAAGTCGCTTTGGTCCAACTGGCCGATCCCCGCATCGACACTCAAACCAAAAAACAAATCATTTTGAAACCTGGAGGGAGCGGTACTCTAGGAGGGGTCATCATTCGCTCACTCTTTAGATGGGATCCTAATGCCCCCAAAGTTATCCCTAAGACAAAAGTTCAACGAAGCCCCAAGAAGAAAAAGACCAGGTCCCCAAAGAGAAGAACTTCTCCAGTGGCGGGACCCTCCTCTTACCAGACACCACCCCGAAAAAAGAAAAGAAGCCCCCAGAAAAAGAAACAGAGAAAAAGTCCTCAGAAAAAGAAAAGTCCACAGAAGAAAACTAGTCGCAAGAGAGGCACTGCGGCCAGGACGCAGCCTTACACTCGCAAACCACGACCTGCCACAGCGTCTCCGACAGCCTCACGTTTGTCCACTTCTCCGTTGATGTCACCAGGAACTGAAGAGTACTTGGAGACGTTGATTACACCAAGAACTTCTCCGTTGATGACCCCCAAAAGAACTTCCCCAGTGGCAGGACCTTCCAATTTAGCGGCAGTGGATGCTGCTCACAAAGTACCTTCTCCCAAAATCAAAGTCCATGAAAGATCGGGCATGTTACAAAGTTTACTGGATTTGTCCAAGCAAGAACTGGCTCGATTTAGTCCGTTACGTACCCCTGCACGACGTGTCATGCCTGTCCTCAAACTGATACGACGTAAAGACAATCAATGGCGACGCGTTCCAGTATAAAAAAGGCCTGTGACCGAGTAGGATATCAGTGTTTTTTGGTGCTCCTGAAGACTCAAAGATGTCACCCTCCAGAAAACCCCAAGGAAAGAAAAGGAAAGGACTGCCACCACGTTTAGCCAAACATGGGGACATGTTATCTGTCCTGTCCAAAGCTTCTCCACCCCTACGAAAAAAACTCATTCAAACGGCCTCCAAAGAGGTCATCGATACCGTGTGCGAATGTTGTTTGAACGTTTTGAAAGGCACGATCCCTTTGTCCAAACACCAGAAACAATGCTTAGGCAAACATCGTCACGTTCTTCGCCAAATGGTTCAAAAGAAAATTCCCATTCGTCAAAAAAACAAGATGTTGGTCCAACGTGGAGGCATTTTACCTCTCTTGTTAGGCCCCATACTGAAAGGAGTCTTGGGAACCATGTTGGGAGGACTGGTGGGAGCAAGATAAAAAGGCCCTCGAAAGTCCCAAGATCTCAGAATCGACCCCTGACAACCCCATGGAAGGACGAAAACTAGCTTTAGTGCCTTACAAACGATGGATGGAATACCATCGGTGGCAAGAACAACGCACCCCGCATTTACCTCCCAATCCCAATTTGAGCGAGATGTCCCAGTTACAACACGAATTGCAATCCTTGATGAATCGCCAAGATTTGTCCGAAACAGAAAAATCGCAAAAGTACGATCAACTCTTGCAAAGACTGCAACTCTTTCACCAGAAAGCTTTAGACGAAACAGCTTTACCCACTCTAAAAGATTTTAAGACCTTGATAAAAAGTCCAGCACCATCATCATTACCACCACCACCACCACTTCCATCCCCAAGGGTCACCAGAGATGCTACCCCACAAAGACCTGAGGAAGAAGAGATGCGTGAAGTGTTTCAAACACCGTCAGCAGCTCCCATTTCGAGTAAGATTGCAGCATCCTTGTTGACCCCGTCCCCCACACCCCAACGAGAAGAAATGAAAGCTTGGGTTAAAAAGATGATGTCCACGCCTCCTTCGACAGAAGTGAAAAAGAAAGAAGGGAAACCAGAAGCTAAAAAAGAAAAGAAAACCAAAGCCATTCCATTGCCACCTCCACTACCTTCGACTTCTACTCCCGTAGCCCATCGGACACGTAAATCCGTTTCCAAACCACCCTTTCGACCCACCCAAAGTAGCATCACCGAAGAGTGGGTGACTTATTAACACACCAACACAAAAATGGAAAAAGTCTTAGCCAGCATTTACTACGATCCCTCGCATCCTGCAGGTTACGCAGGAGTTCAAAAATTGTATCGTGCTGCCAAAACGCGACTGAAAAGTCTCCGTTTACCTCAAGTGCAACGATGGTTACAAGAACAAGCTACCTACACT
The DNA here is from genome assembly GCA_028554795.2 of Sinohyriopsis cumingii. Lineage (NCBI taxonomy): Eukaryota > Metazoa > Mollusca > Bivalvia > Unionida > Unionidae > Sinohyriopsis > Sinohyriopsis cumingii. The sequence continues at coordinate 2,269,511 of JAPYKE020000102.1, read as the reverse complement.
TTACACAAACCCATTCGACGCAAGTTTGCCAGAAGTCGCACCCGAGTGGAAGGCATCGATCATCAATGGCAAGCCGATTTAGCCGATGTCTCTCATTTGGCCAGCTACAATCGTGGTTACAAATATTTGTTTTGTGTCATCGACGTCTTTTCCAAATTTGCCTGGGTCGTCCCTTTGACTTCCAAATCGAGCAGCGAGTTAGTGCGAGCCCTGCAACGGGTGTTGAAACAAAGCGGTCGTCACCCTCTTCGATGGCAAACGGACAAAGGCACCGAATTTCTGAACCAAGCTTTCCAAAAAGAATTAAAGAAACGTGACATTCATTTTTTTACCACCGAGAATCCCGAAACCAAAGCCAGCATCGTGGAACGTTTTCAACGTACTTTGAAAGAACGCATGTGGAAATATTTTACGCATCACCACACTCTGAAGTACATCGACATCTTACCGCACCTGGTGCAAGCGTACAACCAATCTTACCATCGAAGCATCGGACGTGCCCCGCAAGACGTGACTCCCGACAACGAAGTGCTGGTGTTTGAGCGTCTGTTTGGTACGTCCCAGACGAGGGCTGTCCCCGAGAAAAGTGGAGAGTTGACCGTAGGAGATTGGGTGCGCATTGGCAAAACCAAACGCACTTTCGACAAAGGTTACTTACCTAACTGGACGACCGAATTGTTTCGCGTCACTGGACGAGTGCATGGCCGTCATCCTGCCGTCTATAAATTGGAAGACATGAACGGAGAAGTACTCAAAGGAACGTTTTATTTGCCCGAGTTACAACGTGTCACCAAAAAAGAAGACGACGTGTACGACATCGAAAGCGTTCTCGAACGCAGAACCCGTAAAGTGGGCAAACGACGTGTCAAAGAAGTCAAAGTACGTTGGAAAGGATATCCACCCAGTTTTGATTCTTGGATCGACGCTTCGCAAGTCATCGACTATAAAAAGAAGAAGTGACCATCATGCCCTTTCACACAGCAGACGCAGCTACGTCGACCACTCCTCCTTCTTCCCCTAGTTCTTCTGTGCAAGATTTACAAAAACAACCCTTGTGGGTGTGGTGTGGAGAACGTGTGCCTAAAACGCAAATCGTCTTTTTCTGCCAAATCTTCGTGGTGTATTGTGTCATCGGGGCAGCCATCGCCAATTTGAGTTTGCAACAAGCAGACAAACAATTGTGGACCATTTTATTGAGCAGTTGCATCGGTTACCTGCTTCCCAATCCCTCCCTGAAATTCTCCTCGAACGGGAACGTTGTGTCCAGTGCCAGTGCCAGTCACCACTCCAACAACAACCAGAACCCCATTTTGGGCGGAGACACGCCTCTGACGTCCACTAACCCCTCGGACAGCCACAGAACTCTGGAATTATGAGTCACCAAAACCAATTTTACTTACCCTTACCCAGTGACAGTTCCATGGAGGTGTTTCCCAACAACACGTTGTGCTGTTACACAGCCAAATTACCTCAAGCCATCCCCTTAGATCACGAAGCCCATTGGGAAGTGGCTTTGGTAGAAATGATTCACCCGACCCAAGTCCTCAATGTCATTCCCCAGCAAATTTTTTTTACGGTGGAAGTTCATGACTCACATTTGCAACAAGAGTTGTATAAGACTAGTAGCACATATACCAATAAAACCTATAATGACAAAACTAAAACGTGGACCTACAACTTTGTGATTCCCGCAGGCTATTATTTCAGCGGTCAACATTTGGTCAGCACCATAGCTACCAAGTTTAATGGTGTGTTTGGGGAAGCTTTTAAGAGTTCCAATGTCAATCTCAATGTCAAGAACAAAAGTGTCACCATGGAGTACCACAAAGTAGCTCGTCGCTTCTTGATGAAATTTGAACGGCCTAAAATCGTAACCATTGTATTTTGTCCTGGATTGTTTGACATGTTGGGCGGTGACATGGAGATGAGGAAGCAAGTAGAACAAAAAGGCGAATTACCAGGCATTTTCGACAACGATTCTTTTGTCAAGTATTTTCGTACCCCGGTAGAACTGAACCAAGGACTGAATTTGATGTTCGTGTATTCCGATGTGGTGGAGTACAACGTGGTGGGACACACCTCCGTACCGTTACTGCGTGTCATTCCTTTCAAAGTGGATTCTGCCACGAACGCTGACGAGGAAGGTGGAAACACTTATCACGTCCACCGCGAATTTGTCCATCCTCACTATTTACCTGTCAGCAAGTCGTATTTGGACACGGTCAACATTACTATAAAAGGAGATTTAGGACAAAATATTCCATTCACCAAAGGAAAAGTCACGGTGAAACTCCATTTTCGAAAACGGTTTTCTCACGACTCGTAAGGAAGTCATGTATCCAGTGTACCGAGGGGTTGCACGACAGCGAGGACACGGCTTAGGAGACATGTTAAAATCGGCCTTTCGTTCGGTGGCCCCAGTCTTGAAACCGATGGTGACACGCGGATTGCACGCCTTGAAAGATGCGGCACTGACGCAAGGCAAAGAATTTCTCCAAAATGTCATCATCGACAAACAAAACCCTAAAGAAGCCTTCATGAGGGCAGGCAAAAATGTCTTGCTGCAAACGGGCAAAGACATTTTGGGCCGACGAGAGACACCTATAAATGCCCTGCACGCTACCGAGTCTGGCATTCAGCAAGGACAAGGCAGAAAGAGACGACGAAGAAGAAAACACCCTTTCACCAGACTTCAAGCTAGAAAGGCCAAGAAAAGAAGAACCGTTCGAGACTTAGACGTTTTCGATTATTGAAACACAGGAAAAAAATGATGCACCGAGAATCTTGCGCTTGTTCCAAGACAGAACTGGATCTGTTTGCCATGCCCCCCACCATGATGACGATGCAAGAATCTCAGTGGGTGGAATTTCACCCCGTCTCCTCACTGACCGATTCCGCTCCCATCGAGTTTGAAATCAAGGGACAGCCCGAAGATTACATCGATCTGAATAGCAGTTACTTGTACTTGAAAGTCCAAGTTCTAGAAAAAGATAATAGTGGAGTAGATGACACTGACGAAATAGCTCCCGTCAACAATTTCATGCATTCCTTGTTCAGCTCAGTGGATTTGTACTTGAATAACAAACTAGTCAGCAGCAGCATGGATACATACCCTTACCGTGCCTACTTGGAAAATCTCTTGACGTACGGAATAGATGCCAAGGATAGTCATCTCAATGCCTGCGTGCTGTGGGTAGCTGACGAAGCGGGCAAGTTCGACAAAACAGATGGAAGCAATTCCGGCTTTGAGGCAAGAGAAGAGAAAATCCTAGGTAAAAAGAGTTTAGAACTGATGGATCGTTTGCATTTGGACATGTGGTTGCAAGAGAAATATTTGCTGAACGGGGTGAATGTCCGCTTGAGACTGAATCGCAGCAGTGCCGCTTTCCATTTGATAGCTGCTGATGCTACTAAGGCTCCTAAAAGCATAATCCAAGAAGCCAAACTCTACGTACGACGCGTGGAAGTGTTACCCAAAGTAGGTAACGACATCAGTCAAAGGTTGAGCAGAACGACCGCCAAGTATCCCATACGACGTGTGGAAGTGAAAACGTTCACCATTTCTGCTGGACTGCAATCCATAACCGAAGATCATCTGTTCCAAGGACAGTTACCCAAACGTTTGATCCTTGGTATGGTCTCGAATTCAGCCTTCAACGGAGCCTTCCTTGAAAATCCTTTCAACTTTCAACACTTTTTAGTGAAGAAAGTCGAAGTCAGTCGCGATGGCAAGACCTTGTGTACCCGACCTTTCGAACCTGACTTTGATCCCAAAAAAATGAATTACTTGAGATCGTACTTGTCCCTGTACGAAGCCACCGGCCAGTTAGGAACCAACACCAGTCACGGCATTGAGTACGACGATTATGCAGGAGGCTATGCTTTGTGGGCTTTCGATTTCACTCCAGACCAAGGCAGCGACGAGGGACATTTCCACCCTATAAAATCTGGCCAGATTCGTGTGGAACTTCAGTTTGCAGAAACACTGAAACAGACAGTGAACGTCATCCTGTATGCAGAATTCGATAATACCATAGAAATCAACAGTTTGAGAGAAGTCATTCTAGATTATTAGAAGCTATGGAAGACTGTTATCCCTCTTTACCTAGTGGAGAAACTTTGGAGATGGAATGTGAGGAGACTGTGGAAGAAGAAGTGATCATGATGAAATCGAGATGGCCAGAACAAGAAGCCCATTTAGTCTCCTGTTTTGCCAAACACTTGGTTGACAAAATGACGGAATTGATCAAGAAAAATTGCTATGGATGTCAAAACGATCATCCCAGTCAAATTCAACACGATAAATGCCTGATGTTAAGTCAAGAAGAAAAATTGGACGAGTATCTGGACGAAGCTTGGAGTCTCATCTCAAACAAAGACGTGTTGCACCAGTGGTATAAAGACTTGCGTGAACATTCTTGTCCACCATTAACCACTCAAGAGATCCATCGTATCGAAGCTCTCCTGAATCAGAGTGAGGAAACAGAACGAATAACCGTTTATTCGTCAGACATTTTCAAGCAAAAAGTCAGGATCGAATTGATGACTTATTATTACCTGTGAAGAAGAAAACAACACAAATGGATACCTGGGAACTTTATTACCTTTTGAACCACAGTTCGTATACGGCTTCTTGGAATCCTGTCGTCTGTGCTAAAGATGAACTCCCTCATCGCAAACCTAAAGACCATCAAGCTTACGTGATCAACACGGACGACAGTCATCTCCCAGGAACCCACTGGGTAGCCGTCTACTTTCCTCAAGAAGGATGTGTGGAATATTTCGATTCGTACGGATTGCCCCCTTTGGAAGACGATATCATTGACTTTATGAGAAGAAATGCTCAAACCACCCGATTCAATAATGTGAAATTACAAGGCACAGATTCCTTGGTGTGTGGACAGTACTGTGTGTATTTTCTGCATCATCGCAGCCTGGGCTATTCCTTAGAACATTTAGTGACTCATTTCGATCCTCGTTCTTCTGCTAGAAACGATGTGAAAGTAGATCGATGGTTTTGTGACCATTATGCTTATCTTTTGTCTCAAGCTAGGAAACGTAGTGTCCATCAATGGCCTAATGATTTCCAACAGTGGAAATCACAATTTCATTCACAACGTTGTCAGCCCTGTTTAAAGTAGATTGTCCATTGAGAAAAAAAATGTTTGTGATTTGAAAAAAATTGTTTGATGTTATAGTGTTGGATTATTGTTAAAAATGTTAGAAATGTTGCTGTTAAGTGTTAAGTGATTTTTGAATAAAAAAATGTTGTGTTTTGAAAAAAATGCTTTTGTGGTTTGTTCAGCTATAAGAATGTTGGATTGATGCTCTTTCATTTCTTACTATCTCTCTCATGAACGTTGCGGCTCGAAAAACCGTGTGGGGGATGTTTTCCTTCACGTCCGCGCTTTAACTTTAAGAACCGGTTTGTTCCCAGTCTAACCATCCATTATCGACTCATCCTCCTAAGAAGATGTGCTTCAAACTAGCTAAGCTCAACGAAGCCTACGTGAATTTGCATAGGGTCAGACACAGTCTGATACCGAAGCCAGAAGAAATAGAGAATGTGAGAATGTTAAAAATCACTGAAGACCTAATAGAAGAGCTCTTCAGAGAAGAAGTGAACAGGGAAAAAGAAGAATGGACAGAGAAGTACAGACTTCAAAAACAGCAGCAACAGCAACAACAAGAACAGCAGCAGCAGCAACCTGAACCTGACAGAGGCTTTGTCGATTGCCGTATCGACACCAAAGAGTTCTTCTTCTCTTTCCGAAGAAGCAGACCTATTGCCAGAAAGTCTATCCTCAGAGGACATCGCATTCTTAGAAACTAAAAAAGAATGCCATAGCAAAACAAAAAAACAGCCCTTTTCAGGGCTACCCAATACTCTAGAAAAGAAATAACTATTAATTTGCCAATGTGAGTAGGTAGAGTAGTGTGAAAATAAACACTAACTCTTGCTATTAAAAATGTGAGGGTATGTGTTGGTGAGTTAGTGTTAGTAAGAGCTTAAAAAAATAAGTTGGTGTGGATAGTAGATTAAAATGATATATTTTCTTAGTGTTTGAGGTGTAAATTTGGGGTTAGATTGGATTGATTTGAGTATGTGGATAGTCTATTGAAGTGATTTATAAAAAATTTTAAATAGTAATGGGTAGCATAAAAAGTGAGTGAGTGTTTCTTTTAGGTCCGCGCATTGTTGTTTTTTTTGGTCATGATCTAGGTAAGATGAATTTTATGTTATTAGGGGGATGTTTTCCTTCACATCCGCGCTTTCAGTATAAATTGAAAGTCGTTCGGCAGTCCAGCTACCCTTGTTGATTGATCAACACCAAAAAATGAACACGAGACTTGAGAAACTGTTGGAGCTTCATGTGCATCTGGAATATGCCAGGCGCATATTAAATGAACTGGCCGCGGAAGCCATTGTCGAGGAGGGAAGGATAAGAGAGGAGGAAAGAAGAAACAAAGAAGAGGAGGAGAGAAGATATAAAGAAGAAGAAGAAAGAAGATATAAAGAGGAAAGAAGAAACAAAGAAGAGGAGGAGGAAAAGGAGAGAAGAAATTTCAAAATCCCAGAGAGCGAAAATTGGGATTCTGAAGCGACATATCCTGCCTCTGCTCTCTCCCCCCAAAAGGTAAAAAGTAACTGGCGGATAAGATGCGTATGTGGCGCCAGGCCTGGAAGGTGCCACCATTAACCAGGTGCCCATGAAGTTCCAAACAAAACAGCCCTTTTCAGGGCTACCCAATACTCTAGAAAAGAAATAACGATCGATTTGCCAATGTGTGTAGGTAGAGTAGTGTGAATATAAACACTAACTCTTTCTTTAAAAAATGTGAGGGTAAGTGTTTGTGTGATTGTGTGTTTGTGTTTGTAAGTGATAAAGTAGATTATGGGTTTCTTAGAGTATGTGAAGAGAATAGTTGGGGTTATATTATATGAAATGAAAAAGTAGGGGGATGTTTTCCTTCACGTCCGCGCGTTATTGGGTCATGATCTAGGTAAGATCAATTTTATGTTTTTTAGGGGGATGTTTTCCATCACGTCCGCACTTTCAGTATAAAACTAACAGTGTTGGCCATTGGAGCTCATTCTACGGAATAAGCAAACAAGAAGATGCCAGCAGCTTCAGCTTTATACAACGATCTTATGGGAAGTTGGTATTGGATGGTAGATGGATTGAGTGTAGCAGAAAGGGTTGAACAGGAATGGAGGTATGAAGTGACAAAAGACTTCGTGTCAAGACAAGTAAACAGCCTGCACTTAGCCGTAAACATCGTGAAAGAAATGATAGAGGATGAAGAGAAGAGAATCAGAGGTTTAATTAACCCACCGTATGTCAAAGTGGGTAAGTTAAAAGTAGCAATAGATCATGTGACAAGTGCAAGGTACTTTTTAGAAGACGTTGTAGAATGGACAGATTGGTGTTTCGCAAAGTGGGGGTTAGAAAAACTTAAGAAAGCTGAAGAACTAATGAGGAATGTGCTGACCAAAGAGGTCAAGAAGATCAAAGAAAAGTGGTCCAATGAAAGAAAAGACGAAGAAAATAGAAGAAAAAAGGATGAATTCGAAAAACTGAACACAAACTGGATGAAAATCCAAGAGAAGTTCAGGGCCATGGGCCACCCGGACTGGTTGTCGGAAACAGAAAAGAAAAAGAAGAAAGGAATGATGGACAAATTAAGAAGATGTTGGAAAAAGTTAAGAAGATAAAAGAAGAAGAAGAAAAACCCAAAGGCCCTTTTCAGGGCCAGCCATATTTCTCGAAAAGAGATAGCCTTTCCATTGCCTACCCTTTTTTTTAAAAAAATTTTTTTAAAAAAAAATCCCATGTTAAATTCCCCTTGTCCGTAGAGTATCCCACGATTTTTTGCCATGTTAAATTCCCCTTGTCCGTAGAGTGTCCCACGATTTTTTGCCATGTTAAATTTCCCTTGTCCGTAGAGTGTCCCAGGGGTGTTTTTAATGCTAATTCCCATTGTCCGTAGGGTATCCCCATTTACTACTGGCAATGGATTCGCCCTGATAAGGACCGTTCTGCTTTCTTATTCTTTTACTTTCTCTCCTCCCTTCTTTTTCTCCGCCAGCACCTTATTTTCTTCATCACATTCTTCTTTTTTTCTCCTTTTTAATACTCCCCTCATCTTCCTTCTTCTCCTCTTTCCTTCTCTTCAAATTTTACTCTTTCTTCCTTTTCTCATTCTCTTCTTCTTTTTCCATCTTCTCGTTCCATCTTCTCATGTCTTCTCTTAGCGAGGACCTAAAAGAAACAGTGACGTTCACATTTTTACTTACCAACACACTTTGTTATCACTTCTACATATAAGAAACACAAAGACTAGGGAAAGGTAGTGTTTATAGGCACACTTCTACTTTTTAACATACAGACAAACACACATAAAGACATACAAATATTTTGGCAGTTTGACTAGTATCTCTTTTCTAGATTGTTTAGGATATCCGTGAATAGGGCCATTTGGTTGGTGTTGTGGCAATCTCTTATCGTCTAAGATTGCACCCCCGTATGGCTGCAGGCTTTCACACAGGATAGGGTATGTTTCTGCGGAAGGAGGAGAACTCTTTCATGTCCACTCGATAGTCTACAAAACCTCTGTTTGGCTCCTGCTGTTGATGATGCTCTATCTGCTTCTGAAGTCTATACCTCTCGGTCCACTCTTCTTTCTCCTTGATTTCATCTCTGAAGACCTCTTCTATCAGGTCTTCGGTCATATTTATCATTCTGATATTTTCAGTCTCATCAGGCTTGGGTAGCAGGTTCTGCCTAACAAGACGTAAATTAGCGTAGGCTTCGTTCAGCTTGTCTAATCTTGAATACATCTTCATAAGTGGATGAGTCAAAAATGGATGGTCAGACTGGAGATTTCACCACTTTATATGGCTCATGCGCAGACACGATAGAAAACAACCCTACAGTTTTTAGTGTAATAACGCTATAGCTTATCTCATCGTGAGAGATAGAGAGAAGTTAAAGAGCATATATTCACAATGGTTTCTTTAAAACAAATCCCACCGACACTTATTGTTCTGAAAGAGAACATTTTTATTCAACTAACCATTAACCAACAATTCATACAGCATCATTTCATTCAATACCAAAGAACATATTGTTCATAAGGTTGACAACGTTGTGAAGTCAAGTTAGACTTACATGGATGGATGTCATTCGTCAATTGATGTACACTACGTTTCCTAGGTACAGACAAGATGTATCCATAATGGTCACAAAACCATCGATCTACATTTTCATCGTTTCTAGAAGTGTTACAATCAAAATAAGTCACTAAATGTTCTAAGGGATATCCAAGTCTGCGTTGATGAAGAAAATACACACAATCTTGTCTACATATCATGGAATCTGTGCCTTGTACTTTCACACTATTGAATCGTGTAGTCTCGGCATTTCTTCTCATAAAGTCAATGATATCGTCGTCCAAAGGCGGTAATCTTTACTAACCAAAATACTCTATTCAATCATTTTCTGGAAAGTAGATGGCTACCCAATGGATTCCAGGGAGATGAATATCTTCCGTATTGATGACTTAAGCTTGATGGTCTTTAGGTTTGCGATGAAGAAGTTCATCTTTAGCGCACACTACAAGATTCCAAGAAGCAGTGTACGAACTGTTTTTTAAAAGGTAATAAAGCTGTATTCATCCATATTTTGTTTTGCTTTTTTTTCTTCTTCTTTTTTCACAGGTAATGATAAGTCATCAATTCAATCCTGACTTTTGCTTGAAAATCTGTCAAGTAATAGTCTCCTCGCTTTGTCTCCGTACTCTGTGCCAAGAGAGATTCGATGTAATGAATCTCAAGAGCAGTCAATGGAGGGGACGAATGATTATGCAAGTCTTCATACCACTAATGCAACACTGCCTCTTCCGACATGAGACCCCAAGCGTCCTCCATATAGTCATCCTGTTTTTCTTATTGGCTTATCATCAGACATTTTTCGTGTTGAATTAGACTTGGATGCTCGTTTTGACATCCATAGCAAACTTTCTTGGTCAACGCTGTAATGGTTTCCGCCAGGTGTTTGGCAAAACAGGAGACTAAATGTTCTACTTGTTCTGGCCATCTGGACTTCACCATGTTCTCTTTGTCTTTGTCTTTGTTAATGAGTGGTTCTGCTTCCACGATATCTCCCCATTCCATTATTTTTTTCCAAAGATTCTCCACCATTCCAAGAGGGATATGTGTCTTCCATAGCTTCTAATTGTCTAGAATGACTTCTCTCAAACTGTTGATTTCTGTCGTATTATTAAATTTAGGATACAAGATGATGTTCACCTTGTCATCAGGTTCTCGTTTTGCAAACTGAATTTCCACACGAATCTGTCTGGATTTTATAGGTTGGAAATATCCCTGGTCGCTGCCTTGGTCAGGAATGAAATCAAAAGCCCACAATGTGTGACCTCCAGCATAATCATCTTATGTAATACTGTGGCTGGTGGAAATCCCTAACTTACCCCGTGGCTTCGTACAGGGACAAGTACAACCTCAAATAATTCTTCTCGGCAAACTTATGTTCCATGGATCTGATATACAAGATCTTGCCATCGCGACTGACTTTGATTTTGAATATGCCAAAGTGCTGAAAGTTGAAAGGATTTGTTTCTGGGTGATCCGTTGAAGGCTGAATTCTCGACTATAACAATGATTAATAATTTGGGTAACTGTCCTTGGAACAAAGGATCTTCGATCATAGATCGCTGACCACCAGGACTGTTGAAGGTTTTCACTTCCACACGTCGTATCGGATACTTGGCGGTCGTACTGCTCAGAGAGTGCCTGATGTCATTTCCCACTTTAGGTAACACTTCCACGCGTCTCACGTAGAGTCTTGCTTCTTCAGTTTTGTTTTTTTCATCGGCAGTTGTAGCCATCAAATGGAAAGCGGCGCTGCTACGATTCAGTCTTAGGTGGACATCCACTTCGTTCAGCAAATACTTTTCTTGTAACCACATGTCCAAACGCAAACGATCCATCAGTTCTAAACTATGACTTTATGTTTATTTTCTCTTGATGTTTAACAAATTCAGGATTGTGTACATCTAACTCGTAGAACTTGTACGGTTTGTCAGGTTTCCATACAACACAAGCATCCAGATGAGTATTCTTGGCATCTGTTTCGTACGTCAGGAGATTTTCTAGGTACGCTTGGTAAGGGTAAGTATCAATGCTGCGGCTGATCAGTTTGTTATTCAAATACAAATCCACTCCACTAAACAATTACTGCATCAAATTGTTGACGGGAGCTGCTGCCTCATCACCATTTATATTGGGACCATCCGTCAATATGTCTTCCACTTTCACTTTCAAGTACAAGTAATTGCTGTTTAGATTGATGTAATCTTCTGGCTGCCCTTCGATTTTTAAATTCGATGGGAGCTGAATCCGTCAAAGAGGAGACGGGATGAAATTCTACCCATTGTGATTCTTACATCGCCATCATTGTGGGTGGCATGGCAAACATATCCAGTTCTGAACATGTGAAAGACTCGTGGTGCATCATTTTTTCTCTCTTTGTGATTTAATAATCAAAACGTCTAATTCTCGGACGGTTCTTCTTTTCTTGGTCTTTCTAGCTCTGAGGGTGTGACGTCCTCTAGAGGATGTCTTTATCGTCTCTTTTCTGTCCTTGATGTGGTGTCAGGAAAGCGGGAATGCCTGGCTCGGCAGTCCAGTGCATTCACAGGAGTTTCTCAACGGCCCAAAATGTCTTTGCCAGTTTGAAGCATGACATTTATGCCTGCTCTCAAGTAAGCTTCTTTGGGGTTTTGTTTGTCAATGATGCCATTTTGGAGACATCCTTTGCCTTGCATCAAAGTGGCATCTTTCAATGTGTGCAATCCTCGTGTCACCATCGGTTTCAAAATGGGCGCCACCGAACGAAATGCCAATTTCAACATAACTCGCTGTCTAGCGATTATTCGGTACAGAGGTTACATGACCTACAAGATATCAGAGAATCGTTTTCGAAAATGGAGTTTCACTGTGACTTTCCCTTTGGTGAAGGAAATATTTTGTCCCATATTTACTTTCAGAGTAATATTGACAGTGGCAAAATAAACTTACTGACGGGCAGATAGTGAGGATGTACAAATTTGCGGTGGACGTGATAGGTGTTTCCACCTTCCTCATCATTGGTCGAATCCACTTTGAAATGAATGACACTCAGTAACGGTACGGAGGTGTGTCCCATTACGTTGTACTCCACCGCATCGGAGTACACAAAGATCAAATTTAGTCCTTGGTTCAGTTTACCGGGGAATGAAAATACATTGAAAAACTCGAGTTGTCGTAAAAGACTGCTAATTCGTTTTCCTTCTCCGCTTCCATCCTCATCTTCATATCCCCACCTAACATCTCAAACAATTCAGGACAAAATAAAATAGACATCACTTTGCTCTTCTTAAATTTCATCAGTAGGCGACGAGCCACTTTATGGTACTCGCTCATGGCACCTTTTCTGGCACTCTCCAAGTCTTTGGCAAACACGGCATTGAACTTGGCAGTAATCGTTTTCACCAGATGTTGACCGTTAAAATAATAGGATGCAGGAACTTTCAACTCCCAGGTGGACAATTTAGACTGGAGGGTTTCTTTTTGGAGTGAATTTTGCAATTGAGTTAACAATCAAGGCTTGTTGCACTTGCTCGTCATGAACTTCGTACACTTCATCTTCTTTTTTTTTTTTTTGGTTGTCACGCGTTGTAACTCGGGCAAGTAAAACGTTCCTTTTAACACTTTCCCGTTCATGTCTTCCAATTTATAAGCGGCAGGATGGGCTACGCACTTGTCTAGTGACAAAAAACAATTCGGTGGTCCGGTCGTGTAAGTAACCTTTGTTGAAAGTGGGTTTGGTTTTGCCAATGCTCACCCAATCACCCGTTGTCAATACTTCCCCTTACTTGGGGACAGTCACAGTCGGGGACGTACCAGACAGGCTCTCAAAGACGGTCACTACGTTGTTGGAATTCACTTCTTGGAGGGCACATCCGATGCTCCGATGGTAAGTTTGGTTGTACGCATTGACTACGTGCATGAAAACGTTGATGTATTTGAGAGTGTGTTGATGCGTAACATATTTCCACATGAGTTCTTTCAGGGTGCGTTGAAAACTTTCCACGATGCTGCCTTTGGTTTCGGTATTCTCGGTGGTGAAATAATGAATGCCCCATTTCTTTAATTTCTTTTGGAAAGCTTGGTTCAGAAATTCGGTGCCTTTGTCGGTTTGCTATTGAAGAGGGTGGCGACCACCTTTTTTCAACTGCAGTTTGAGGGCTTGCACTAACTTAGTGCTCGATTTCGATGTCAATGGCACGACCCAGGCAAAGTTGGAAAAGATGTGGATGACACAAAACAAATATTTGCAGCCACGATTGTAGGTGGCCAAATGTCGTTGTAGTTGTTGTTGTTGGGTTTAACGAAATTTTCCAGCACAAGACAAGCTATTCATGGCGGACAGTATAAATGGTGGAGTAAGAACCCGGGAAAATCCCGGAGAGAACCACCGACCCACGAGAAACTACTGGCAAGCTTTTCCACATACCCACATTGGCCGAATCCGAGACTAGACCCTACGCAGACAGAGGTGTGAGATGGCAGTGATCCGTAACAGTGAGCGGTTTAGATGACTCGGCCCCGGTGACGTAATGAGAGACATCGGCTAAATCGGATTGCCATTGATAATCGATGTCCTCCAGTTGGGTGCGACTTCGGGAAAATTTTCGTCGAATTGATTTGTGCAAGATATATATGGCTTGTTCTTGTAACCATCGTTGCACTTGAGATAAACGGACACTTTTCAGTCTGGTTTTGGCAGCACGATACAATTTCTGAACTCCTCCATATCCCGCAGGATGGGCTGGATCATAGTAAATGCCGGCTAACAGATTCTTCGTCAGGACTTTTTTAAAAAAGTAAACCGCTCTTCACTGATGCTACTCTTGTCTTCGTCTGGTATTTTCTTGGATTGTAGTGCTTTGCGTGTCCGACGAGCGATAGGTGGTGAAGAGGAGGATGTCTGAACAGGGGTAATCAGTTCTTGTTTAACTCTGGCTTGACTTTCCTTTACTATTCTGTGGAAGAAGGGGTGGCCATCATCTTTTAATTCAACCAATTCTGGATGTAGGTGATGTTGTTAACTTGCGTACCTTCTCTGATATCGTTGTTAACTTTCATCAGAATCTTAACATCTTTCAGAGTCAGTGGAGTTGTTTCATCTTAAGCTTTCTGTTGAAAGAGTTGAAATCGCTGAACCACTGTACCGTTGCGATGTTTCTGTTACTGACAAATTGCAGTAATCCATAAACGATTGTAATTCCTGTTGTAACTGGGACATCTTGGTCAAACGAGGATTGGGAGTTAAATGTGGGGTCCGTTATTCTTTCCAGTTACTGAATTCCATCCATCGTTTGTAAGGCACTAAAGTCAAATTTCGTCCTTCCATGAGAAGGATTTGCCTTTTGGTTTGAGTGTCGATGCGGAGATGTGCCAGTTGCGTGAAGGCTATGTTGTTTCTCTCAAAAATGTGTTTGGTTTGATAAGTTATGTGAATGATGCTTTGCAGGAATTGGCGTGCTGTTACCATAAACAATTGTAAGACTTTTTTGAGACTGGCTTCTGAGACACGAGCAAGTGTTTGTGGATATTTTTAGCGACTGATGCATACAAGGCACGAATCAATTTGACATCGGGAAGGTGAGACTGAAGGGACGTCATGTTGACGATGTGTGAGATAGATCGAAAGTGTCCGAGGATTTTATAGATTTGTTTGTTAAGTCGACGGGGACATGTACATGATAGGCCCTCCGTCTTGGCACCAGCGGTGAAACAGATGGGTACGAAATCGCAAATAATCGAGGGTCGTGGTTTTTAAATCCACAAGTAAATAGGCGTGATGGGTTTGAGTGGCATCGTCGTACGCATGAGTCAGCCAAGACGTTCCTGTCTGTTTGACTAAGACTTGCACTTGCGATTTATCTCTAGGGCCTTTAAACAAGACCACTTAATGAGCATTGAGATTGATGCTGCGATGGGCTTTACTTTGCTGAAACAAAGTTTGGGCGATGTACATGACAATGACATTACGATGATGCCCTTTGCATGTTAACCACAGTATAATTTCTTCGTCTTCTCCTAACATGTCGTCGAAGATGACCAGATGTGTTTGACCGGGGTCAGACATGATCATGTTGTCTTCGGCAGGAATGCATTCCACAAACACGATGAAATGGTCTTGACTTTCTTGCAGGAGGCTGTAAGTCGATTACCACTCTTTGTAACACCACACGATACGCTGAGTTGGACGATCTATCAGATGATTATGGTTGATCAAACGTTTGACAAATCTGGTCTATGGTGAACCGCTGGATCCAGCAATTAACATATTAAAACGATGAAGATATAAGGCCTCCCAACTGGCACGATCTAAGTTTTCGTCGATGACTTTGAAAGTGGGGGAAGAGGGAGCAGAGACAGCAGAGGTAGCCATAGTGTAAGGAATGTCAATTTTGACACAAAGACAGGCAAGACAAGAGATTTTATACTTTTTTTTAGGACTCGTTTATTTTAGCACATTTTTACAATTGAACGATAAAGACAAAAGTACATAAAAGCCAAATGGTTAAGTACTTCGATAAAATACACATCAAAACAATCAACGTGGAATGCAAAAAATAATTAAGTTACTGTACTACATTTTTGATGAAGAAGGTATGCTGTCGTAGGGACAGTTTGTAATGTTCTTAGAGTCTGTGATGTCGAAGGGACAGTTTGGAATGTTCTTAGAGTCTCTACGTCCCTTGGTACAGTCCCACAGGTGTCCTCTCGGAATGGCTTTTTGGGGAGTTCCATTTCAACGACAATCTTTTCTTTCTCAGTGTCGTGTTCTTTTTCCCGTTCTGCGGTTAACACAGATTTAAAAGTTATTGTTTTCACTGATCGTTTGACTTTATGACGCAAATCTTGGGCATAGTTTGCCACTTCTCTTGTCCAAACTTCGAAGCCAGCACTTTTCCAGTCACGTACATCTGACCAGTGAGGGTGTAAGTCACAAGCTACACACACATCGTCGTAAACATCTTCAGAGGTCGAGAAGTATCGAGATGAAAGCGCAAGGCTTTTAACAGATCGAGTCTCTCGTGTACATTTAAATGTACCACTCTCATGTTTTGGTGGTAGGTACTGTTCATAAAGAGTCGGCAAGGAATCGACCCCATTTCAATGGATACAATTCTCGTAATAAGTGTTGGTAATCCTCCACAATCTGAATACTGTCATAAATTTCCTTCCAAGAAATCTACTGTGTCACAGGTCATGGCATAGTAGCCAGTTTTATACACTCTTTTGTTAAAGGTAATACACATACTTTTTGAACAGAAGCGGTTTTATTTTATTTCAGTACCGTACCAAAATTGTTTAGTCACTGACTCACACTCCACACGTCGCACAGAAGTTCTCTCTTGAACCAAGATTTGGTCGTGTAAAAGATTCTGGTAATCCTCTAACTCTTTCGTTGGAATTCGGTGTAATATGGTCACCTTGTAAGTAGAATAAGTGGCATCTAAAGCGTCATGAATCTCACATGATTCATAAATATCTGACCAATGGAACAATTTGAAACAAATCAGTCCTCTTATACCATTCATGTACCAGTGGTTCCAACATCAGTGATGTAACGGATGCAGTTGTTCTTTGCGTTGGACTTTTATTTTGAGAAACTCTCGGTAAGTGCGTTCTCTCAGCTCCAGAGGTAGATTCTGGATGTACTTTCTTGAACTTGACATTCGCTGCAACATCTTTCTTTTGTTTGAGATAAGAGTACTTTTTGCAAAGAATTAATCGTACTCCAGTGGCAAAACCGAGTCTTTTGGTCACTAGTTCACAAACCACACACTGCACGGAATTTTCCTCTACAGACAAATTTTATAGCGTAAAAGAGTTTGGTAATCCTTTAACTCTTTCTCTGGTATTCGCTCTAGCATAGCTTGTAACAAAGTAGGATGAGTAGCAACCAAAGTATTCTGGTCCTCGTCCAGTTGAACACTGTCTGATCATTGGATCTCTTTCAAATGAATCAGTCCACTTATGGCATTACGGTACCAGTGGTTCCGACATTGGTGACGTAACGGATGCAATTGTTTATTGCATTGGACTTGTATTCTGACCACCTCGTTTTCTCAACTCCCCAGGCAAACCACAAATGTTATATTGTTAAGTATCCATCCAGAGATTACTAAAGCACACTAAAGGTAGCTAGTGACAGTATTCAGACAAACGCACAGGGAAAGAATATTGTACTTTCACAGGTTCATTTCGATGAGGGTACGGTGACAGTAGTTTTCTCAGGGTTGGATGTCATTCTTAGGGTGGTAGTCGTATGGTTTTGCGTGGAGGATGACATCGACAATGAAAACCAGCAATGTGTACGATAACGAGTGGCATCGCTTTCACATCCGTCAGGTTTGACACGCACAGCATCACTTTCCATGGTAGGTAATGTAGTAGTCATTACAAAGTTCCCATGATGTGGTACTGAATCACTGAAATCACAACGTACGGCATCCCTGCCTTTGCAAGATACAGCATCGCATTCCACTTGAGAATCACCGAACTTGAATGGTGTCTGTTTAAAAGTATTCATCTTTCTCGCTTGTTCTTTGCAGTCACAATGAACTATCTGTTTTGGACGTTTTCCCTTTTGATATGCTGACCAATATCAACATGTCCTTACTGTAAAGCGAAGTTGTTGGGAAGCTTCACTCGCTCTGGTACACGATTTGATGCACTTTTTCCAAAGGCCGATTGACCGTTTGGTGTGTGGCTGAACATACAATCTTGTGAGCTTGGTAGGAGGTCACTCCAAAATCTCGATCCTCCCCAGACTTCAAGGCTTCTTTCGATACCCCATAGTTCACCACTTGACTTGTGCGATAATTGAGAGTAAATCCTTTCTTTTTACACTCGGTGTGCACTTCTCTTTGGGGGTCCCGGTATTGGTAGCCATAATATTTAGGACCGCCAATTGCAAAACTTAAAATCATGTCATTGGGGTTCTGATCCGTACAGGCTCCTAAACGGCCTCCTTCGATATCAGGGTGCCGGTGACCCAGGCGATCGATGTCGATGCAGCTGTCCATGTCAAAATACAGCACACGATTTCCTAACAGTTCTAAACCTTCGTACAATTTTATGCGAACATAGGCTGTCACGTCAGCAGCAATGATGTCTTTTCCAAATTCGCCAGCTTTTACAACGTCCAGTTCTTCGTAATTGACTAGGATCAAGTCCTCACGAAGGACATCCACGTGTTTCTTGGTTTTGTTTTTGTCGTGAATCATCTGGAACTAGCGGGAAGGATCGATCAAATACTCCGTCTTGGGTAAACACTGTCGTTGTGCCAATTTTTCTCACAACAATTTAACATCATTCTGGCAAACGATCGCGTTCCTTCGTTTTTCTTCACGTGGTCTAAGATGATGCCTTCCTGCTCCAAGAATTTCTCTTTGAATTTTGTTTGATCTTCTGGAGTGAGGCACCAGGAAGGATAGCCGCTTGCTTCTTGTTTCAGTTTCAAAGAGGCATCCACGTAGTCCGCATAAATGTCTTTCTAAGTCTCGTCACTATTGTGGTACTGTTCTGTCTTCGGAAAGTGGTAAATTTCGTACACTTCTAACAATTGGTATCCAAAGTCCAGGGCTTTAAACAATTTTCTGCAGACCAACGGTCCTATCAAGGCGCGTTCTTCCTGGGTGTGTTGATAAGGTTGGTCTCTTGGTTGCACGTTTCGGCACAAGAGAAA
This sequence comes from Sinohyriopsis cumingii, assembly GCA_028554795.2. NCBI lineage: Eukaryota > Metazoa > Mollusca > Bivalvia > Unionida > Unionidae > Sinohyriopsis > Sinohyriopsis cumingii. Next base: position 2,250,681 of record JAPYKE020000102.1, on the reverse strand, counting down.
CATCAGTTTTCCCTGGAAATGGTGAGGTAAAACGGGATGGTACAAGTTGGTGGGAAGCAAGACTTTACACTTGATCAATCCTTCGTATTGCTGAATGTTATTCATGTCGATATGTTTCGTAAGCAATTGTGGGATCGACAATACTTTAACATTTCTTCCTGAGAGTTGAAGGGGTCTGAGGCGTGAGTGTGGTACCAAGCGTTGAAAGCTCTTTGTTCGGGGAGCATGTTGTCGGGGTCAAAGTATAAGCATCGGGAAAATGGCGTAGGTGTGTTGATTGGCTTGGGTATTGAAAAAGTGCGGCAAGTAGCCTATGGCTATTTCTGTCATTCCAAACGTTTTAGGCACTCGATTCAATGGCATGACAAAGTAACTATTCGAATCTTTAAACTGCACTTGTCCCATTCCATGAAAATGAGTTAGGCCTCGTTCAAGGTGAATTTCGGATTTTCGGTACTTCAGAAGAAATTTTCCGTCATATCCCGAGAATTTGTGAGCCATCACCGTGGCATAGCGATGAAATCTCCGTAACGTTCGATGTCCACTTGGCGCCACGTCTCGACGATAGGATCTAAGATCCACTGGGCGAAATCGATCAGCGTGTTCCGTTCCCTGAAAGATTTATTTCACGTCCTCCATGAATCTTGCTACAGTGGAGGCAATGACTAAAGATGGGCTCTTGGATGCACTTCTTCCACGCTCGATTAGCCAAACAGAAACTAGAAATGTGAATGCCGGTCTCTATCATGCATTTGAAATCGATAAAAATGAAATCCTCTTTCTTCTTCTGGTTATCTTTTTCCTCGTCATGTGGGGGTCGGTATTTTTGAATGTAGCATTCGTGTTCCAAGTCTACGAGCAGGGCACAATCTCAGGAGCTGGCAAGAAACATGTCCAAAATAGGGCACAATCTCAGGAGCTGACCAGATCTTTTCTGTTGTGAACCTTGCGTCTTCAATTGTTGTTGGTAACAGGCATTGCTGAGAAGCTGGGCAATGCACTCATTGTTGTGCGTCATCAAAACAGGGTTTAGAGGCCAAACATCCCTCACATTTCGATCCACAATGCTTGTGTTGCTCTCGATTTTTATTGCCATAGTCACATTTCTCACAATAATAACCGTATCCCAGGAATCCGGTGATACTGGTAATAGCATCGAAATGTTCATCGTGATGATAGACGTGAATGTATTTTCCGTTTGTGAAAATTTTGCCTCGAAACAACAGAGGACCGCACACTTCTTGAGGATGCACTTTCAAGTTGTATTGTGTAGCCAATAGATCTTGCAATTTCGCATTTCAGTAATGCCACAGGGTGTGTCTTTAGATAAGCCAGCTTCCTTTAAAAAGAGTTCTGATTCTCTTTGTTGTTTCGCTTGGTTCGATGGTTGAATAGTTTTCAAAGCTTGTTTTCCATTTTACAGAGTCGTTTTTTTGGGTATACGTTTGTCCCACAGTAATGGCCCTTGCTAAACACTTCTGGTCTTGAATGTTGTTCATTCGGACGAGGTTGCCCTTGATCCTGCGAAGGTCATCCACCACTAACGCCTTTTTGCGTCTGGTCCCTCTGGGAAGAAAAACGTGGGCCATGTACAGTGTCGCTTTTCCATCATTGATGTGAAACTTGTCGTTGGACTGCTGAATGTGTTGTGTTGGATCTTGTCGATGACTTTGAAAGGTGCCAATTCTGATGACCTGCTAAACTCGACCAAACGGGGAACTTAAGACTGTCGTGATAAATGGAAAGCGTCAAGCGATCGTCTTCCTTGGTTTCGCTTGCCGTTTCAGTGCGGTTAACAAAGAATTCCGCACACCGGTGATGAACTCTTCTGCTTTGTCCAACGATACGTTGGACTTGAAATCTTTAGACTTAACCATGCACGTGTAGACCGTGGTTGTAAATATTCTAGAGGAGCGTTTATTCGTCTATTGAATGTAGTAGTACTTTTCAGGGGTTATTGGTGGTGAACTTTACCCAAGATTTGAGCCAAGACGTCAGCTACTGTGCGAGGCGATAAGTCACGTTTCTGCCTCTTACTTTCTTCTCCTTTCTCCACGAAATGATGTGATCGTTTCATCTTAAGTGCAAAAATGTGTTTCACTAAATACGAAGCCATATGATGGTTCATGTTCTACTGAAGCTAATTCATCATTCCAAAATAATGGTCTTAAGATTTTAAAAAAGAACAGAACAAAAGTACCATATGTATTCACTTATAAGTCCAGTATGCAACAAGGATCCTGATCTGCAAGGGTACGTTGTGTCCGCAGATCATAGTCTATGGTGTTTATTCTTTTAATCACTCTCAACAAACTGCACAGAACCAGCTATTCCATTATATTATGCTATGGTAGATCTGGGTCTGTGCAGTTTGCAGTTGGAGTTGTCTTATAAGCAAGTATATATGGTAAAAAGTACAGCACCTTGCTATTGTCATTTATATTTAGTTTAATGAAAAACTCACTATGTCTATATCAGCCATTTTACAAGATAGGATATTTTTTAACAAAAGATTGCTGCACCTACAAGTAGTGAAATATTTTGATAATTATGAAACAAGATCACAACAAAGGATTGAGAAGATACAAAGAACAGTGTGGTATTTTTAGGTTACTGCATTTGTATGGGAAAATATGAACGAGTTTTCGGAATAAATACTGCACGAACCTGTGAGTGCAGTATATCCTTCCGACAAAACGACTTCATATTTTCCCATACAAATGCAGCAACCTTTTTATTATATGTTCATTTTTTTATTCTACCTAAGGTTTAATTATATAAACAAAATACACTACAAGAAACAACGTAAATTAATGAATGCCGTATTCCAAACTAAATACACAAGCGCATATTTTACATTACAAAATGACATCATTATTAATGCGCACATAGCTCCTCCCAGATACATTTGAACTTAGTCGCGCGCTCGACATAACTTTCGAAAGAAAATGGCGTGTCTAGTTAAAATTGAAATTTGCAGTCATATTGTGAATGAATGCGCATTGCAACGACTTTTCCATTTGATCTGGAGTGAATATATTTTGGTATTTTGTTTTGATTCGACGAAAGTTTGTGATTTTGGACTGGATTCATCTGTGCAAATTATACATGAAATACATCGGATTGAAGTGACGCGGGAGAAGATTGTTTACGTCTGCAAATGTGTTTCTGTTTCTGTCATTGAATGTTTGAAATCATAACGTGGGAAAAATATGAAGTCTTTCAATTGCAATTTTCAAAAAGACGCTATGGAATTTAATGTGTATTTCATTTTGAGTGCAGTAAAGAGGATGCAATTGCACTTATCATCGAAATTACAGCACACTTTCGAAATGTGTAATCCAGATTGAAAACCTATGACATGGCTCATGTAATTCAGATTTGCAGAATTAAGAAAAAAACATTTTGAGGAAATTCAGGGTGTAAAACTAAGTATATTTTATTTTGCCATTCTTATCACCAGATAAAGAAGACAGTATATGCCTTGTTATTTGTAAGGACATAATCGTCCGTCTTTTATATAATGTAGCTAGCCTAAATCCGTAACATTGTATCAACGCGGAATGTGCCAAAACAGCTGGGGGTTTTGTGCAGTCCACAAAACATGTTTTAGTTCATTCAGAAACAAATTTAAATAACCACAACGTAAAGAGCCTCTTACGCGAGTGTATATGATGTGTTTGCAAATCAAAAGTGCTGGTGTCTGCGTCATTGTTTGTTTACAATAGAAAGTAGTTCCTTTATTCACGTGAATGATATATGTGTATTGTCGGGCGCGTTCAGTATCGGGGAATATTGAACGATTCTGACAATGTAAAGTTAACGGGGAAAAAAATGAGCATATAATAAGAGATTTTACTAATCAGTGACACCGGACAGGGTGGATAGCATCAGCTGGTAATGGGATTTCTTTTAGGCATATAACAGTTTAATCTATACCTAAGTTAGTAATACAAGTCTAAAGTTTAATATTTACTTTCAAATATGATAACAGTATCTTTATCTGGTTATGATAATCTTGACTGAACCAAGAACAGCATCAAACTGAAACAATTTGAATCTCAGCAATTTACACATTACTCCAAATTATGACTGGAGATACATTAATGGCATGAATAAAATAATTAGAGATAATAGTGTACATTCAAAGGCCTTGGACAAAAAATATTTCAGAAATGCTAATGATGGCTTTGAGTACCAAACGAGAGAAATTGATCTAACTGACTATCATTATACATGTATACATTTAGCTGAGAAATGGAATTATGTCACTTTCAATTGCATTGAGATTGGCGTAAGTTCTAATATACTAATCAAGTTCAGGCTAAAGCATGGTCACACACCCCTCTTGCAGATAGCAACATATTAGACCATGGTCATACTCCCGTTTAGCAGGTTGTAATGTATTAACAGATTGTCATACTCTTGTATAACAACAGAAGGCAACATAATAACAGACAGCAATGCTCCTGTTTAACAGATAGTATCATATTAACATATGGTCATACTCCTGTTTAGCAGATTGTAACATAACAACAGATTGTCATACTTTCGTTTAGCAGGGAGTAACATATTAACAGATGGTCACACTCCCGTGTAGGCGGTTGTAACATATTAACAGATGGTCATACTCTCGTTTAACAGGGAGTAACATATTAACAGATGGTCATACTCCCGTTTAGCAGGTTGTAACATATTAACAGATGGTCATACTCCGGTTTAGCAGGTTGTAACATATTAACAGATTGTCATACTCTCGTTTAACAGGGAGTAACATATTAACAGATGGTCATACTCCCGTTTAGCAGGTTGTAACATATTAACAGATGGTCATACTCCGGTTTAGCAGGTTGTAACATATTAACAGATGGTCATACTCTTGTTTAGCAGGGAGTAACATATTAATAAATGGTCATACTCCCATTTGGCATGTTACAGAAGTATTAACAGATGGTCATACTCCTGTTTAGCAGGTTGTAACATATTAACAGATGGTCATACTCCCGTTTAGCAGGTTGTAACATATTAACAGATGGTCATACTCCCGTTGCAGATAGTAACATATTAACAGATGGTCATACTCCTATTTTGCAGAGAGTAACATTAACAGATGGACATAGTCCCGTTTAGCAGGTTGTAACATATTAGGAGATGGTCATACTCCTGTTCAGTAGAGAGTAACATATTAACAGATGGCCATACTTCTGTTTATCATAGAGTAACTTATTGACAGATGGTAATACTCCTGTTTAGCAGAGAGTAACATTAGCAAATGGTCATACTTCTATTTAGCAAGTTGTAAAATATTAACAGATGGTCATACTCCCGTTTAGCAGGTTGTAACATATTAACAGATGGTCATACTCCTGTTCAGCAGAGAGTAACATATTAACAGATGGTCAAACTCACGTTTAGCATATTGTAGCATATTACCAGATGGTCATACTCCCATTTAGCAGGTTGTAAAATATTAACAGATGGTCATACTCCCGTTTAGCAGAAGTAACATCCAACGCTGATTAAAGTATAAGGAGTAATTAAATTTAGAAAAATAATGTTACAACTTTAATGAAGACATCATAACTAAATTTCAGGACTACATATCAGTGTAAGATCAGATTAGATGGTGATAGTTTCCTTTTGTTACCAAGTGATATATTATGTAAATATGTAATTGTTTCGGATACAGCTGTTTACACAATCAAAAGACTCTCTTAAACTTGGATTTAACTCGCCCATCAATATCAGGCTAGTGGAAGACTGTGTCCCAAATACTGATTATCATGTGACAGTAGGATAAGAAATTTCTAAGGAAATGTGCAGGAATATTTGAAGAAATATCTGTTGTTAAAGATAATCCATTATGAATAAAGTGGTTGTAAATTTTTAAATAGATAGACTACATCCCAGACATTATTTAGCAATCATTGATTTAACTATATTCAATCACGTTTTGTTTCAAGATATTATACACAACAAATGTTTCCCAGACATATATCATTTAAATTAAGTAAATTAGGCTTATCCAAATATTTTGTCAACTTATATATTGAAAGTGCATAAAATGTATGATTTATACTGATTTTAAAATTTCATTACATGTTATATAACCAGAAATAATTATAGGTAGAGAAATAGCTAACTGTCCAGCACTTGGAGGGAGCAACTACCTGATCAAATTAATTGAACAAGATGGATCTTAAAAAGAAACAAATTAAATGCAAAAGTATGAAAGAATCACCGAAACAAATTGTCACACGTGACCACTTAAATGAGAGATACAAAGAACTGAGACTGAGATTGGTGACACGCTACTTGAACAACCTGAATGCTGAATTTGCTCTATACATCTCCGTATAGTGCTATTGGTAGACCTAATGTTAATGACTTTGATGGTAAGGCAAACCTTGATAAACCAATACAGTGAAAACAGAATGATTCAGTCGGCCTTCTGATGAACACAACATATAGGAGGACATATTTTTTTGCGTTATGATGGGTGTCTCAGTGTAAGATAGAAGCATAGATTCATTGCAATTTCCTATAGGCGTCCTTACATAATTTATCGAGAAATATGATATTTCCCGAAGCTAAATTCTGGCTCGCACCAGAAACTGACACTGAATAATTTCTCGTAATCATTGTATCAGGTTTAATTTATGAAGTATGCATGATAAAAGTTTGTATGGTACTGGTCAAGAAAAAAGTTAATGTCCAAACAGGTATCAAACATCAAGGAAACAAAAAAGAACAAGTACTCACAAAATCGTGTCTGGCGTTCAGCTAAACATTCAAAACACAGCTAAAGTCAATTATGTTTACGCACGAATAAATTCACAAATAATTTTATATCTTTTTCAGATTTTGAACATAACTATAGGCATAACTATATCTGGTAAATCATTTTCATCTAGAATTCAATTCTCTGGAGCTAAAGGCTAGTCTTGAAAATAGTCACGTGAATGTAGTACAAACTCCATATTTATCTGGACATTGAAACCATTTACTAAATTAACAGAATAAATGAGTAAACGTTTCTATTTACTTTAATATCGCCTTTATTTGCGCATCTAAAGCTTTTTTGCCTTCTTCTGTAATGTCCTGGCCCATGCGTCGACGATTGAGATTGTTATCCTGAGCAGCAGAGAGGGTGAACAGGCCACTATTTGGAAGGGTCCAAAGGCCGAAATAAACCTTCGTAAAAAGGACGATTAAATAAGTTAAATAACGTTAAAATCAAAATATTCTAACCACAGCGAGGCTTCTATAATTGGGTTAGTTTATTTTATTATTTTGCTTTTTTCCCCGAACTGAAAATATAAAATACGCAAATATATCACAAAATTGAACCAACGTGAGGTCGCACCCTCTCTGCTGCTATTAACCAAATATTTTATCAAGACTTACACGATATAGTCATCGAGGATCATGTAAATGTATTGTTATAAATCCGTGTGGGGTTGACTGTGCTCGCGAAAAGAAGTTTATAAATTTAATTATATGCATGTCGCCGCTACACCAAGTCTCATGAATATTTCGCAACTCATGCGTATCAACTCCATTAAATACAACTAAAACATTATAGTTGTCTCTGATCACTTTTGGTATTTGTGTGTATCGTTGAGTTACATAAATCACATCCATGTTTATGTGTCTGCCTCGTGAAAGTATTCTAGCTGGATTTGATTGTTTGCAAAGTATCACATCATCATATACAACTAAATTATTAATAAATCCATCAAGGTCGTCTTCGGATGGTGCTTCATCAATATCAGTTATAAAATTAATAATGTTCTTGCCATCTTCGTCCAATAATTTTGCATTTTCATTAAAATTTTTAAGCACTTCTTAGCATCTCTGATCATCAACTGACAGACCTACTAAGTACAACTTATCCCATTTGAGCCATCTCATTATCAAATTAAGTAATAATTGCGTCTTACCACTTCCAGATGGACCTATTATTATCATTCTGATAGAATTTGGTAGCGTTGGGTGATGTTTGACTGGATTTTGTTTTCGTGTCATTGAGAAATCAATGACATCCATGTTATATAAATATAATAAATAATATAGATCTATATTGTGTTCGATGTAGAGCACATACGCCTACGAGTATTCTAGTAACAATAATAACAAAAAATAAAAGCGTGCAAATTAGGAATATGTGTGCAACGTGGTACAAAAAATATAAATTTATTTCTACCAGTAATAAAATCAGTTGTGATATCGCTACTTCATTAGGGAAATTACCATGAACTCCTTGAGCCAAATACCCTGGAGAAAAACATCTTCCTGGATATAATTATTGCGGTCCTGGTACCCGACATGATATCCGATTTGATGAACAATATCAACCAATACCTGGTGAATATCCAATAAACGCTAATGATAAAGCATGTCATATTCATGATGTAGAATATAAAAGTAAAGATTTACAACAAAGATCTATTGCAGATGGGAAGTTGATTCATGCAATAAATTCCATACAAGATAAATCTTTAAAAGAATCCTTATCTAATTGGTTGATAAGATCTGCGATGAAAGGTAAATCATTATTCGAAGCTGGTAATTAATCAACCGATTATTATCATGGAATCGATTTATTATAGCCCAATATGATATTGGAAAGGTAGAGCAGCTATTAGTAAACTTGCTGATGCAGCAAATGTCACACGTTCTGCCGCCGCAGTGTTGTTAGCACGACAGGCAATATGACAAATTTTATCTACCACCACCCAAAACAATTCAGCATGCACATTTTGATGTCAGCGTTCCTAATGAAGTTCATCGAGCAGATATTTTGTTTTAACCACACGAAACTATCAAACTTGGTAGACGTATATTAACATACAAATACGCGTTGACTGTCCTTGACGTTGCAAGTAGGTATAAAGAAGCAGAACCATTATCAACTAAAACAGCAACTGAAGTTGTATCTGCTTTTGAACGAATTTATCAGCGAGGACCCTTACGATGGCCACAACTATTACAGGTTGATCCTGGCAAGAGATTTCTTGGTGTAGTATCGTCGTTGATGAAAAAACATAATGTCAAAATCAGACGAGGACATAATGCAATTCATCGTGATCAGGAAATTGTTGAACGATTTAATCGAAGACTTACTGAGCGGTTTTTTGGATATCAACATGTGAATGCAATAATTCAGAAAGATATAAGATCCCGCGAATGGGTTGCAAGATTACCAAGTGTAATAGCTGCGTTAAATAATGAAATTACTCGAACAACTGCCATGAAACCTATTAATTCGATTACAGAAAAAAACAAAAAACGTATACCAGTACAACACGTGACTTTTCAAAACAACCACTTTTAGGGAATGTTACTGTAAAATATTTATATGAACCTGGTGAACTTGAAGGTGGTAAAAAAGAGCGACTGATCCTGTTTGGAGTATTACAACACATAAAATTTCTAACATGGTAAGATCCACGGGTAGACCTACAATCTATAGACTCTCAGCTCCTCGTCAACGTTGATATGTACGTGAACAATTGCAAGTAATTCCAGAACAGACACAATTACCACCGCGATCACTTATCTAGCACTTCGACGTCGATTACATTCAAGACAGTTCAGCATTACATTTTCGCGTGTGTGACCAAAACTTTTATTAATTCTATCTACGGTAAATTGTCTTGGATTATTAAGAATATTGTTCCACAGCATTACCGTGTTGCAGCTTGTACAATGATTATTCTGTTGTTGTTTTAACGTCATGATAAATTTAACATCGAGATCAAAATTGCGTTTATTTTTTTATCACAAGGTTTATAATTAATTTTTTCTTATTTTATCATCAACGGCAACGTCGTTGTTGTCTTCGAGATTTTCTGTAAAATTTATGATAACCCTATGTAGCTGAGATATTCTCCTAACTCTAGATACTGCAAGATAAACTAAATTTGACCATTCGATACGGTTATCAATAATCCAAACATTTGTACCAGAGATGGTTAATCCTTGCGATGAATGAATCGTTATAGCATATCCTAGCGTCCATGGAGATTTGTCCTTGACGGAGTCAGGAGTTAATACACTCTCAACAACACTGACAGGAAGTAAGACAATATCATTTAGTACAAGATTTTGCTTCCTTGACTCTGTCAAGGAGCCTGGAATTTCAACTTCAATATTTTACCTTCGCGTATTTGCTGGTCCATAACACAATGGTACAGATAGATTTGAAAAATTTTCTTTATGTAATAACAACAATAATTGTTTTTTAAGTGTATCACGAACTATCTTTCTACTTGCAACTATCAAATCATCTGGTCTCCACATTTGAAATAAATCGTTAATCGGAGTTTCTGAAATTATTTTTCGCATTATTTCACATTGAATATTATTTGGTTGTAGTTTGATTAGTTTCTTAAACTCTCTTAATTCTGGATCAAGTGCTCTATAATCATCAACTGTTTCTTCATAATAATCAACAAAACTCCTTAACCATTCATGCAGAGACAGTCCAACAAAAGGTGGTGGTTGACCATGATCGCCACACATTATTATAGCAGTATTCTTCAACAATAGCCAATCAAGAAATATTTTTAATATCTATAATGATACTGTGCATATTTCATCCCAAATAATAATCCTTGGAATATATTTTTCACCCATTCGTTCAGGAGTCCATGATTCTCCTTTCCATCGAAAAAGGTTGTGATAAGAACAAGATTTCACTCCTCGCTCGCTCATTTCTCTGGCGAGTCTATGTGTAGGTGTTAAAACAATCATATCAACACAAGAATTTAAAGAATTCTGGCGATGAAATAATTCGATCACACGTGTTGTTTTACCACAACTACCTGATCCATTAAAATAAACTGTTTTATGCCTAATTATAGGATCATACACAGATAGTGCTGATGACAATTTTGATATATTATTATTTTTGTAATAACTATCCTTAATCGGAACATTTGCAGATTGTGAATAACCGAGTATCTTTTCATTTTTATTCTCCATTCACTCCATGATGCATGATTATATACATTTATCAATTTTGTGTTTTTACTGATATAAAATGAATCCGTGGCGACTCTAACTGTGGACGCAAAAAATCTACTTATCATCGACAATAGATTTATCGAAACATAAGCCAACATCGAAGATCTTAAATGAGTAAACTACGGTAACTCACCATCAATATAACTAACAGTTGCAACTAATTTAGTTCCGTCCGATAAGTTGACATCACTTCGACTTATAAATGTATTTTTCTTCGTTGTATCAGCAATTATAAAATCTAGTTCTGCATCATCTATAATCAATCTTGTGCAATGTCGTTTATGATCATATGATCCTCCTTGGGTAAATTTACCTATCATTTTCTGCTAAATTCTTTTGCGATTTTATTCTCATAATCAGTCGTATTAGGATTTTCATCATCTGAATACTTCTTTTGCTATGGTAACCAAACTTGCTTTTGAGAACTATATGATATACTTGCTTCACTTATAACCAACGATAGTAATATTTTTGAATCAAACATATATCGTAATAATATTATTGGTGCGCACATTTTCTCTGAAAAGTGTTTGCCAAACCAGACACAACAAATCATACGGAGATCTTCGGCAAATTTAAATGACTCGATACAAGCAAATCCAGTCAAGTCAAAATCTGGTAGTGGTCCATTTATCGATACTCTGGTCATTTTGTGTGTGGGATGTCCAAATCCTTTAAAATATTCAGAACATTCCCCATTCCAAGAAAACTTCCGGGATAACATGCAACCATATCAACCGAAATAACATCTCTGTGATCGTATTTAATATTCCATAATCCACTGTGTCCGTATTCGACACAACTGGATGTTATATCATCGAGAAAATCAAATCAAGTTGGCATCCGCGAAAGTTTCTCTCTAGCAAAATGTTCCGCAACAGATGGAACAGTAAAACAACTACTCAGTAGTTGGCTGACATCGTCAGGGATAGTGTATTTCAACACAAGACTTTTCATTTCTTCGTGGAGAGATTCTGCACGATAAATAACACCGTTAGGCCGTACAAACTGATCATGCTTTCCATCTGAACTTTGAAATAACCATACTGATACACGATCGTTCTTACTTATTTCGTTAATAAAATCAAACATATCACTCAATAAAATATAACAGTTCGATCTTGTGGAAATATTGTCACCGCAGAAGTCCAAGCGTGCTCATTGTGATCAACGATATTTATCAGACCTCCTTTCGATTTATATTTCGATTAATATATACCTCTCCTGCTCTTGTTTTCACTCTTATTGAGAACTTTAGTGTTTTTTTCTAACTTAGCAACATCATTTATTGTAGCTTCTTTATCCTTGACTGATTCATCCCATTTGTATATTTTTCATGTCGTAGATCTCTTAGTTTATTTCCACGTATCGCGTTTGTGAAGTGTTCCGTTACTCGCTCGGCTACACAATTTAATGTTAATGACGATAATTTCATTGGTTTGAGATCATTAACGTTAGGTTTGTCATTCAGCAGATATATTGCATAAATAACTGCAGTCACAGGATACGCTCGCTCATAATACGGTTTGTCAACACCAGTCAACATTCCTGGTTTGGAATTTTTATTTAACGTAACAATTTTTTCGTTATGAAGGACAGGGTCACGTTTGTCACGGATAATCCAAGTATCGTCTACCGCTGGAATAAATATTACTCTGAAAAATATCTTTGTCGAGATGATCAATAATTGTCGCCGCTCTTTTGTCGTTCATTGTAGCATCGATAACATTTTTATTGTTAATAATTTTAAATGTAGACCATGTATGAGATGCACCATCGTCACGAAATTCTTCCTTGGCATCACGAATAATTTTAATCAAAGTTTTCGTCGGATCAACCAGAGCTCACCTGGGTAAGTCAGGAGTTCTTCAGTCAAGATCGAATCTGGATTTAAGAAACTTCGTTTCCCAAGGCTCGATTTTAGATAATCTCTCAAACTCCTCCATTTCATAATTAAGACAAATATATATTTAAATTGAATATATATATATATATATATATATATATATATATATATATATATATATATATATATATATATATATATATATATATAATGATTCAAACAAAACATAAATGCAGTTGGTTAAAGATAGGTTCTGTAACTCCATGTGACAAAGCCTGCGTGAATGAATTCAATAGAAAGTGTACGGAGAGAAAGTTATGGACCAAAACCGTGTTTACGATGTGTTGTTGGGGTTAGAGGAGAAACGCAGTTATGTGTGCAATGTGGTGATAAAAAATACAGAGAGATGAAGCGATATTATGATAAAAAAAAGTAACAACCTTGACAGCGTCCCTGAGTCTCAAGGGGATGAATTTATAAGAAATGTAAATGATTATCTCTCTAGATTTAGACACATTATTATTTAAACAAATAATATTATTGTATAAAATGGAGCAAAAGGAGTTTGTGAGACATCCTATCATAACGAATTACGAAGCATCCCGTAATGGTGTAATTAGACATTGTCGACTCAAAAAACCAGTTGGCAATATCACTAATACTGGTTATCTCATGAAACGTAGTTATGTGTGCAATGTGGTGATAAAAAATACAGAGAGCTGAAGCGATATTATGATACTAAAGGAAATAAACATTATCTTTCTCATAAATTTATTTACGAGTGTCATCATGGATTACTCGAAGACGGTCTTGTGATAGATCATATAATCAGAAACTTGATAATCATTTATCTAAGTTACGCGCTATCACACAAAGCCAGGACAGCCCTTTTGGAAATACTGGCAAACATTAAAAGATTGTAAGACTTGTTAAGTCTGTAAATACAGAAACTGGTGAAGAAATGACATATCATTCAATGAATTCAGCTGTAACATATTATGATATCTGCTAGCGCTCCGTTCAGCAAGTCGCAGATAATGTTACTAAATCGGCGTTTTCAAGAAAGTTTAAAAAAAAAATAAGTTTTCATTATTGTTGAAGGAAGATATTTACTAATTACTATTTATTTATTTAATTTTTTTTATATTGTACATCGCTAAATCTGATGTTGTTATCGTTCGTGTGAAAATTTCAGCATTATTAAGGGAGATACCTCTATCAAGGATACGCTATGTGATTAGAGTTATCTCCCTGTATTTTATTCACTTATTAATAAATTATATTGTTTGGGGGTTGGTTTACTCCCAGTCGTGTTGCTGAATATAACCAAATCGTTATTTCAAAGCAATACAAACAAAAAATAACATTTCCGTATCTTACTTCAAGGTATAATTCTATTGTAAGACAGGGAAGTTCAACGTCAGTTACGGTCATTTGACTAATATGATCCCCGATTTTCAAAGGAAATAACACTGATAGTCTGTAATCAAGCCAATAAATTTTATTTACTGATGAACAATTGCCTTTGGTTGTTTTTATAAGAAACAATATCCTTATTTTACTGAATCTGCGAGGTTTCCTGCCTGATCTATATTTTTCAGCGATTCTGATTAAGAAAAACAAATAGCGAATAAGGACATCATTATCTGAATTATTTTAGATCTATTTGTTATACAGAAAATAAATATCTTTCAACTTTGACTTTGTCAATGCAGAAATACGTTTATGATTATTTTATACAGCGTGTTTAAAAACTGAAACATATCCACGCTGAATTTTATTCATTGTGATGATTAATTCTTGCCATTCAGCAATAGGTAACTTTATAATAATTTCTAAAACGAATTATTGTAACACTGGAACGTAGAGCATTGCTAACGTGCTTTACTCTCAACTTCGAGGTCCGCAGTTGGAATCACATGACTGAAAACTGTCGATGGTGCCGATAATCCCGGGTTTTTCTATATAAAATGGGGTCATCCCTGATTGCTCGAAATTCATAGGACAAGCACACCTTCCCCCACGCTCATCACGTAGTGGGTGCTCTTTTGCAGTCTCCATGGGTTGATTTTGTGGGAGGGTGTGTGCATGTGTTGAACGTACAGAAGGCCCCGCATATGTAATGTGCAGTCTATAGAATTAAGCTAATGATGAGCTGTGATAGAATTAAATCAAACAAGTATGTTGTGCCGTCCTTAAGATAAGATAATGACATATTTATTTGATTTAATTATATCACTCCACACGAGTGATATAATTAAATCAAATAAATATGTTGTTTCGTCCATAGGATAAGTTAATTAAGTTAATGTTGTGCTGTGATAGAATTAAATCAAACAAATATGTTGTTTCGTCCTTAGATCTAAGATTGTATAAATTGTGTGCCCTCTGAACTTTCTAAAATGTCATATGGCAATCTAGGAGTTCACATGAACTTTTTCGTCCTTAGATCTAAGATTGTATATATTTCGTGCCCCCTGAACTTTCTAGAATGTCCTTTGGCAATCTAGGAGTTCACATGGGTGTTATGTTGTGTAAATATTTTTTATTTTATATATATGGTCAAAGAAACAGAAGTGAAAAATTTCGTATTTTCCTCAAGCGCAATCGAAAAATTTATATATTATATATTGTATAACGAACTATGAAAATATCAACACTATTATTTCTGAGATTAAAAAATTAAAACATGACGGCATAAAAATATCAGATGAACTTAATCGTGAAAAAAATATTTATGATTTTAAATCATTTTAAGAACGTAACTTTGAAGATAGTTATATATTACCATCAGATTACAAGTTTATTAAATTCATCCAGTAAGCTATGTTTCAATCGTTGACTATGGTCAAAAAAACAAGTGAAAAATTTCGTATTTTTCTCAAGCGCAATCGAAAAATTTAGATCAGAATTATCTCACCAATACGACACAATAAAGAATATTAACACTTGTATAAGACAATTAAGAAAGAATATGTCTACAAGTAATTCTGTTACTGGTGAAACGATCCATCGTGAAACGATCCATCATGAAAGTGAAAATATTGACAACGTCACTGAAAATGAAAGTTATGGTAACTGGGGTCCCTGTCGCTGAATATTTGTTCTGAAATATTTATTCTGAAATATTTATTCTGAAATATTTATTCATATTTAGTTTTATTCAGATTATAATATTTTTTTCTTATTTTCTTTGACAAATCCGAGACTTTTAGTCAAAATTCATCGTTTGTTCACTGATTTTAGTCGATTTGTCAAAGAAAATCAAATTACAGATTTTCGTTGGGTCAAACCTCGAACGATTCTCTAAAATGATTTATCGATAAATCGATAAAATACGGTCAAAAGTGATGGTTTAAAAAAATAAATTATGTCTCATTTTGATTGTTTTTAAGCCAAAAAAAAAGAATTTATCGATTTATCGATAAATCACTTAGAGAATCGCTTGAGCTTTGACCCAATCAAATTACGAAATCTGAGAAATTTTCATTATTTTTTAGTATCATATATAATACGTCTTAACTTGTTAAAAAGTTTATACAAAAAAAATAATCATCAGAATAAAATAAATCTGATTCGTTGAGGTTGAAAATGGTTAAAAATCTATGATTTTACGTAGATATTTATATTAAGAAATTCTCCACGTAAATCAATTAAGTATCCTGGTTGGTCAGTAAGTTTGAAATATATTCGCGATAATATATTATTATGACACCGTTGATAAACAGGATTGATCGGTTCTTGTACAATCGGGGATCCCGGAGGTACTTGCGGTGTAAATTTATTTATAATATACCCTGGTTGAGCCTGATTTGATTTTTCAAGATCTATTTGATAGCTGCCATCAATAGCATCACAAACAAGACTGACTGCGATCGCTGAAGTTATATTTACAATTCCTGGTGAAATATGACGCCCGCCTCCTTATCGATCATTGTCATGTCTGAGAATAACTGGAGGTGGAGCTATCTTTCTCTATGACTCAACAATTTTAGGAAAGTTTTCATTAATAAGATCACTGAGTGATTTGTTTTAGTCCGTCAGTTCTAAATTCTGATTTTATAAATTTTAATAAATCTGCTTCAACTATTTTATAATGATTAATATAAATTTGCCTAATGGTTGTTTTTTTTATTTTATATATCATAAGTACTAGCATTTATTACCTCAACAATAGTTCGATTAGCAGACTCAAGGTCTGACACAATTTGATTTAAATGTTATATTTTTTCAATGATTTTCTTATTTATATCGTTGATAGGATACTCCAGAATATACTTTTTTAAATAATTGCACTAATGTCGTGGACATAGTTGTATGTTCAGTTTTAATTCCATTAGCCAATATTTTGAGATCTTCTTCATGAACAAAATAATCATTAGTTTTTCTATCAGCATCTATTATTGATATCGGTGTAGTTGGAAATCTCTTACCATCATCAGTAATTGATTTAACTGAGGCTAAAGGAAATAATTTATGATTATTATATGCAATATACCACCCACGCCAGTCCATGGATAATAATTTCGATAATTTGGAACATTTATAAACATTTTTTCGTTGGTGGAAAAATAATTTCGTCGTGGTTCTGGTGGTCCTTTATGTTCAAGTGTTATTTCAGGCCATCCTAACACACTTCTGATTGATGATTGATAAATATCAACGGCATAATCTTGCGAATATATTTCAATCGCGGATGATAAAGTTGGTTCATGGACAGTGATAGCTATTTTCGATTCTTTTCCAGTTATTGATTTTATTCTGCGTTGAAATTCATCATTGACTTTTTCGATTTAATAACTGCCTATAGGTAAGCCGACAGCTAGCCAATCGAGAGTTCCATCTAGTTTATTTTTATTTGCAAATGCAAGCGAATTATAAACCTGTAATCCACCGAATTATTTTGATCTGATGTTTGGCCAACTGTAAAATACTCTTAATTGTGCAAGAGCTATTTCTTTTACTGGAATTGCAGTTGGAAAGTTGACGTTAAAATCAGAATTAGTCGAAATTGCTGATATCATCGTGGTTTTCGACGGAGCTGTGTTCGTTATAATTTTTTTAAGTAGTTCGCCTGACGATGCCATTATTATTATTATTATTATTATTATTGTTATCATTATTATCTAAATCGGACACATTTGAACCTTTAATGGCAGCGCCATAATGGTAAATTTTAATCATCTGTGTGAACTCGGTATCTGATATTATTTCATCACTTAGGCCTGAAGATATTAACAAAGATAATGTAGATTTTGCCACTGTTGCTGTATGAAGTTTTATTATGCATTCATGTAATTTTGTATTTGTGCACGTGGATATCTTTTTTGTAATAATATTGAGAATTCCAGCAAGTGTTGTTGCTGACGAAACACAGATTGTAATAATTATCGGTGGCGTCATTGTCATTGTTGATAGCAATACGCCGGTTCCAGCGATAACAGCAAACGCCGAATAAACAATTATGTCAATAGAAATTATGCGTCTATTGTACTTTTTTTATTTTTATTGTGTATTTTTCAATGATATTTTTTAATTTTGTTTGCCATAAACATACTTGATTATATCTATAATGTTGCGCTGTAACATGTTGAAGGCTCGTTATTTAATTAGATGGGAATTTAGCTACTAATTCAAGACACCAATAATAAATCAAGCCGAATATTTTTTCTTCCGGTTCCACAGTAATTGTTTCCTCGTCGTTTTGATCTAACATCACTAACACAGATCCACCTAACGGAGTCCATGGATTACGCCGTGAAACTGTAGTAGATATTGTAAATGTTGTAACACCAAGTACTGAGAGCCTGTATATACCGGTAACCTCAGTGCAACGTTTAATAGTTTTATTGAGTGGTGACCATAATGCTTGGTCAGACGCTACTGGATATATATACCATGTTGATAATCTGCTTGTGGGAAATTTTAATCGGATTAATTTTTTTTTAACGATACCAGGAATTCCACTTATAACATCGTCTAGTTTTTTCTAATATCATCGATATTACTCTGCCCTGTCGTGATTAACTATGAAACTGATTTAGTCGTTTATTAATCGTTTCAATCTATGATATAGCTGTTTTAATATCGCCGAGTTTTATGTTAATATCAACGAATTTCACGTCAACAGTCAACAGATCTCCAAAACATTCGTCTGAGACTTCATTTATTTTTCTAAAATTTCTACGAAGATTTGAAAACATATTTACGTGAACGGCATACTCAGCTCGTAGTGTGGTTAATTTAGTATCTACGTTATTATAGTTATTGTCTACATAATTTTTTGTTGCTGCATCTTCATCAGATGTTGGATCTCTTAAAACAACTATTTTATTTCCATTCATGCTGAGTTCACCTGTCATTGTATCACCGGTAGATCGTAAACGATTAGCAACACTTTTTACAATTTCATTTCTAATAGTTGCGATTGATATATTTGAGTCCTTGATTTTTACCGCTTTCAGTAAATACTGGAATATTATCCGTAGTAGCTTCCAGAACTCGTCTATGTCATTCCATTCGATATTACTCGTCTTTAAAACACCATTATTTATCCTGAAAAACAACAACCTCATCTGGATCAACTCCAGAAAGATTCATAATATCAGCAAGTTCATCTTTAGTCGCGTAATTCGACAGATCAATGCCGTCGATTTTTTTCTTGCCCTTAGTGGTACCACTAAGAGCAGATCTTCTACAAATATCTACCATTATATTGTAAGATTTAAATCACGATTTGAAAATCGTGCGATTTTAAAATCGCGCACTTGTATAATCGTGCACGACCTTATGAGGTGCCCTTGACGGTGTCAATGATATAGCGTTATGTACAGAATTACTTCACGGCCGCATATTGGCGGATCTGTTGGCGTTTTTGTTGGTAATGTTGAATACCAGATGGGCGTTGAAAACGCCCTCACTGTGTGAGGAGCTTTTATTGTGTTTACGTAACTTATAAATTTTTTTAGTGGAGCCAACCCATTCGAATCAAAATAAACAATTCCACCTGGATCAATCGCGTATGCAACCCAATGAGTGCCTTGACGAGAACTTTCATCGAGATTAATGATACCGGTTTCAGTACTACTCGGTCGTTCTGGTAATTGATCGCGCATAAAAACACCTCTAAAATTTTTTATATTTAATTTGTTAGCAGCATCAAGTAAATCAAAATTTGACATCGGTGAAAAACTATCGCCTTTTTGCTAACGAAATGTTCCTGGAAGTCTCAGACCACGTCCGTATCTTGTTTCTGGTAATCTTAGGCTGCTACCTCTTTTTTTAAAAATCATTTTCCTGTTGCTTTCTTTAATGCCATTCCAACAGCGGTTCCAACAGCACCAAGTGCAGATGCTTTTGCAACAACTGGAGCTGCAGTGGTAATTAACGCTGGTATAGCTGCAAGAAGTGGATATATACCAACTGTTTTAATTGAGTCTTTAATCGTACCCGCAGAGAAACCAAGTTTAACGCCCGTTTTTGATTGTTCAGCGCTATTGAAATGTTTAAGTTGACGTTCTGATGATGATAATTTATTTTGACCACCTGTGATTTGATCTCGCTTAAGTGATATTTTCATTCTGCAGTTCTTTGCTGGATTTGACTTAAGCTTTTCAATCTGACCAGGAGTCAGACTGACACTGACATGATGATATGACATTATAACATCATAAGTGATCTAATTACACATCATTAAAACGATGTTACACATAATTTTGTAAACGATGTTACATATTTTCCACTGGGGCATCAATAACTCTCATTCATCCACCAAAACTTTCAAGTAACATTGATTTGTCGCTGAGTATAACATCAACTGCTCTATAATTGGGAACAACACCAGCATCTCTATTTACTTGAGCCTGAAAGTATATATCAACGACAGATTGTCTAGATAAATCAAGATGTTCCAGTGAAAAGTAATAAATCAGATACAGATTTGTAAAGTCTAGCTGTGATATTTGCAAACCAGTATCTATATTTCTGTCACGACCCACAAATGTCATTAACCGATGACATGCACGTGCTACATGATTTAATTCAAAATTTAATAATATATCTTCAGCTGGTTCTTGATGTCCTTTTATCCTCAGTGAAAGTTCAGAAACCCCAAGTTTGTCAAATATCATTAGACTTTCTTCTTGCGAATTTACTTGTTCAGTATTTTGAAAAACAATGAAAATATGCCTTGGCGCAGAAACACCTTGCTGAGATGCTATATGCCACGTAAATAAACGATTAACGGTATTTTGAACACTGTCTGTAGTTGTTGTTAATCATGATAATAATGATTTACCACCTCAATCCATAAAAGAGTAATTTTTCTTCTTCGGCAATCGTTGGGGTTATTATCGGCATCCACAACAAAAGTTTTGTTAGTAATACTTTATCAGCATCAACGCCAACACATTCTCGCCAGATAGCATCATCGTCAGTAGCCTTTCTTACAAGTACAACTGTATGCTTGGATCCGAAAATAACCTTTCTAACATTTCTGCAAAATCCAAAAATACGTGACAGTGGAATTGCGCATGAAAATCTTCTATTACCTCTTAACATTGATTGACGTGTCGTAAAACCTAAGTTGAAGCGTGCATTAAAGTTGATCATTACAGGTTGTGAATTAACATCAGCGATGTTGTCAGCGGTTCTTGGTTGTCCTATAATATACTGTCAGTTGTCAGGAAAGTCAGAAGGGTCTTTAGTAAACAATATTGACGGGCCAGCTGATCTCGTATAATCATTATAATATCTTGCTAGACCAATTATTGTTGTAGCAACATCGACATCTTTTTGAAAATTTTCAATCTTTTTTCCATCAACCATGCATGTAGCACTGTCAAACAACGCCAAGATGCCGTTATTAACGAAACTAATTCTATCTGGCATTATATTCTGTATTATCATTTTTCAAAAGTTCCCCTTCTACTTCAGTAAATGTTTCAGCGGGTAAGAAACACATGCTTGTATCTTGAACTTGTAATTCGATTCGTCCACGCTGATTTGGTTGTCGTGCGTCATAAGAATAATACTGATAATCACGTATAGATTCATCCTTAAGAACTGGCGCATCCATGTCAAATGCGGGATTGGATATACGCTTGAACATTTTATTATAATTGCCATGATCTAAATCATGGTCGTCTAACACGAAGACCACTTCAGGAAATTCAAATTCCTGAAATTAGACTTGAAATTCTGCTTCATCAGCCAGCTCTGATATTTTTTTTATATTATTCGCAGCTTGATTTATTATCTTACTGTCATTTGCAGACATAACTTCAGTGCTGGCCAGTTTCACTGGTTGTGGTTTTCTTCATATTAATCGGGCTAATCTTTCTTTGATTGCCGAAAACGCTTTACCGGCAACATTACCAATTGCGCCAGGAGTTTTCTCACGAACAAGATCAATTTATTTCATACCTAGTTTTTTTGCAATCGGTATTGCTTTTGGGGCTATCCTCGCAAATAAACCTTTGAAAACATCGCCGAGTCCATCACCGTAAATTGCTTCGTAAGTTGGTAACGCGAATTTACTACCCTGACCATGATCGGCCCACGTTGAGCATTATGTATGATCATTTTATTTGTTATTCATTTATCTAATCGCAGCGATCTTAATCGCTATAATAATCATCACTAATTTCATCGATGAGAGATCGATAAACATTGATGCCCATGATGCCGCCGGTAAATAATCGCCGACAAATATCAGATATTTCATTAATGATTTCCGGAGAATTATTTCCTGCGCGTTTTCCTCCAATCAGAATTTATAACTATCTACGTCAGAAAGAACATTGTTAGGACAAGCGCCAAGAACACTTCCACCTGATGTAATCAGGGAAGAAAGACCACTTCCAGTTGCTCCTTTTTCCTCACTTGTTTTTATCTGCTTTTTTCTTCCATTCTCTTGAGACTGATTTTCTTCCTGCTTTTGCTTCTTCAATTTGTTGCTTTATTTTTTTCTTCTTTGAGTATCCTTCCTTGCTTTTCTTGTTCAGTGTGCTCATATACTGTATTGTTAAAGAGGTGAAAACTATGAATATCTTGCTCAGATCTGATTTACGGAGTATTAGTAGAGATGCGATACATGTCCCTAATCCAATCGACAGATCTCATCGCTTTAACGTATTCGGGTTTTTACATACTTATCTCTTTTATGATATCCAAACATGGCAACGTCAAGTGATTGGTTTGGGCCTTGATAGCGGCAATACCTTCGGGCGTAAATTTATCCATGATGTTGACTCTAACTCTTGGCAGTTGTGGTACTTCATGTTGTGGTTGAGGAGGTTGCTAGGGTTGTGGAAGACGGCCAACAATATCAGCAGGTAATGTCTCAAGAGTTTTTTGAACCGCCTCACTTGCTGTAAGAATTTTCTTGGCTGGTTCGACAATTGGTTTAAATAATTGTTCTGAACCTTCTGCAAATTCAACCTGAGCTTCTTGACGTTCTTGTAAATTTCGCCTGACAGAATCACGCACAGGAAGAAATTTCTTTATTGCTTCTAGTCTCTCTCGAGCTAATCTAGCTGTGTAAGATTCGTTAGCTGGTGGCATTATTTTATCATCAATGATTTAATTATAGCAGCAGAGAGGGTGCGAACTCAGTAAAACGTCCTGTGGGTAAACACACGCGCATACATAAAAAAAACCCCCAAAACAACAAAAATAAAGTAACAAAAAAAAAACCTGAGCCAATTAGAGAAACTATCGGTAAGTTAGAGGTTTCAGTTTGACGTTATTGACATTGCTTTTTTTCCATTTTCGTAGAAAGCTTTATTTTTCATAAATGGACTTTCCAGCAAATGGTCTGTTCACCCTCTGCTGCTTCCTGAGGTACCTAATAAATGACCTTGACCTTTTGTACTCACCATCATTTTTTTATTATTTTATAGCTTACTATGATTATCAAAGTCTGCGACCATGTATTTTGAAAGGAGTACTTAGTAAAACAAACAACATAGATCCTGGTCTGCAAGCGCGTTATGATACTGTAGATCAGGATCTTTGTTTTATTCGACTTATAAGCTAGTAGTACATACATTGCTTACTGAAGTAAGCCATCACACATGTGTCAATGCTATTGACATATGTAGCTTGACCTAAAATATGGATTTTTCATATTTTATTTAAAAAGTTCTTTTTTCTGTATGATCTATATTTATATTAGCAAAAAGCTTACCATCTGTATGTTAAGACTACTTTTCAGTACAGCCAATTTGACCTCGAACTGGTAGCAACATTGCTTCGTGATCTGTAGAATAAATTAGTGCTTTGCAGTATGATTAATATTAAAAAGTAGATAGAGATAATTCAAGTGTACAAAAGCAGCTTTTCCATCATAATATCGTGTACTTAAATACACTTGTTATATTACGTGTATTCATTAATGTGCGAGAAAAATAATTATTTCTACAGAGAAGAAAAGTCTATATACCTTTGTTGTACAAAGGTACGGTCGATTCTATGTCAACAGTTAACAAGTAGGGTATTGACCATAATCAAGGTCAGTTGCTGGGTACGAACAAACAATGACAAGTGAATACTTCTCTGTGTGTGTGTGTGTGTGTGTTATTTGGATGTTGACGTAGCTTTAATAGTTTTAATCATATCGTTACTATAACAACAGTATGATAGTCCATAGTGATATTTACCACCGGGGCATCATGCCGTAGACATGTAGCATCATGCCCCACCCAATCACATTATCCTGGCATCAGACGACTAGTCCTAACACTAACCTGTTAATAATGAACGCCTAATGAGGCAGCTGTTCGTACCATTTTTATGTCTTTGGTATGACTCGGCCGGGTGTATGTTTCTTTTTTAATATTTGATATACTAGTTTTGTAGTCATCGCACTAAAAACGTGCGATTTGTTCATTGAAGACAAATACACAAAAATATAAATATTACCTTCGTGAAATACAGTTTCAAAACCACTTAGAGGAATGAAAACGATGCACTAAAACGCACAACGCGAAATCGGAATGTATATCTGAGATCATGAACGATGAACGACGAGATTATAGTTAAAATACAAACGCAGCAAATGAAATGCAAATGGATGGGAAACAGCGCTTAAAAAATTTCAAGTTGAAGTGGACTGCAAATACAGCGCAAACGAAATGCAGATTTGGTAATTTAAGAATGATACAGAACTTCCAGTTTCAAGGTCATGGAAAAGATAGTTTTTCAAAAATAAGAACAACGATTAGTAAGGAAATAATTCAAAGTGAATACGGTATAACATAAAATTCAAATGTATCCGTCTCGAAATGTAACTAAATATCACGTGCCGCACTGAGAAGTGTCGTATAATAACACCAACTATAAACGTCATCCTTGGAAGCTAAGAGTGTAGTTATCTGAGAGTAAGAACTTAATTTACATTTACACATATATGGGAATTTAACGTTGAATTTTAACATATACCATTCGTGTATATTTGACTCGCTTTATAAACTCGTACCGAATTAACACTAATGGACAATATTCAATTTTCAAATACATAGTGTCACGCTCGAGGAAAAGGCATGTCATAAAGATAGAATTTACTTAGAAAATGGTGATTTATTTCCTTGAGATAGAGATTTTAAAGAAATTTCTTCAGGGAGAAAAAAATCACGTGGGAAATAAAGTTAAAGTCCTATTTTCAAAAACAAGGGGAAAAAACGGGATAGCGGCTGGGGATATTGCTCTACAAATATTCCCAAAATCTAACCTGGTATCACAGAGATGTGGGAGATGCTGAGAGATATCACTGTCTTTTATCCAGGCCATATGTAATCTCAGGTCACATTACACGTAGAGCGATATCACTGTCCTTTCATTCAGGTCACATGTAATCTCCAACAGATTTCATTACAAATGGTAGATCCTTCATACAATGTCGTTGATAATGTCATGTAAGCAGAACAGATAAGATCACTCGAAGTGCCATAAATAAAATACCCCCCCCCCCCACCACCCCTAGGTTTAAATTATTATACCTAGTAATGTCTGATTGTCTGATCCTAAGTATGTAACGTGCCGGACTAGTGGCAAAATGGATGCAGGTTACAATCGTATTATCAGATCAGCCGGGTCGGCAACCTTAATGTGCCTTCAGGCAATGCGCTTTACTCCGATCACCTTTGTTGTGCAATAAAACACCGAACTTAGCCAAAGTGAATAGCGGGACTTTACACTACGTACGCACCTTTATGTGTACACACACGCTAAATGGTGGAATAGACCGGGATGCAACGCTGTAACATTGCGTCGCGTGATGAATTAATCAAAATATATATTTTGTTCTTTGTTTGCGTCCATTTGACACATGCTATCCACCATGACTACTAGTACATATCGACATTTAGCGCTATCTGTTCGGAGGGCGAACTATTTCCACCGTGTTATGGGAGTTTATGTACGACCTGTCTTCAAGTTGGATACATGTAAGTATATTTGGAAATTAGTATTTAATGGTGAAGTTACTAAGCACTGATCACAGGCTGAAGTGGTTGATCCAGATCAACTTGACAGTAAGCTTCGGTGTTATGAATGGCACGAAATACGCTCAGAATCCAAATTACACAGGAACTTTATGCTAATTAAATGCTTTCTAGCACGTCATGTAATTACGACACTTGATCGTGCATTATTTTACTTAATTGGACAAGTATAAATGGCGAATGGTAAATGTAAAATAGTACATGAAAGAGTGAGATTATGACTGAGAGAACCCAGAAGATGTATTTACATGCTTAAGGTCTTTTTGTCATATTAGTTTGTGTTTTAGATTAAAATAAGGCTTAAATGCGGTTGATCGAATCACCTGAACGAGGTAATCACAGGAACGGACGGTGAAAGTCGGTTTAATTTGTCTTTGTTTCTTTTTAAGTAGATTAAGTGACTGCACACCCTAAGCCGTAGAGAGCGATCACGGGCCCTGGGTAAGAACCACCCAGGCCTCTCCTAGTTCCAGGGCCGGCGCTACCATATAGGCAAACTAGGCAGCCGCCTAGGGCGCTGATGTCAGGGGGCGCATTTTTTATTTTTTTTTATTGTTAATAAATTTTGAAATTGATATTTTTTTGGGGGGGGGGGGGGGGGCTCCAGAATCTAACCTTGCCTAGGGCGCCAGATAGTCTGGCCGGGTCTGGCGCCGGCCCTGCCTAGTTCTTGTTCAAACAAAATGTTTCTTTTATAAAATTGAAAAATATAGTTCTGGCCGGGCCCCGGGGATATATTCCGGTCCCCCCCCCCCTTGTCGGCCCTGTCTTCACCCATGATTGTCCACCGTTTAATCCCATTTCTTATTCAACCTAAGACAACAATTAAACAGACGACACCTTTTGCTCAGTACTAAATAATACTGATCACACTGATTAGCGATTTAAATAATTGATCCATGTCAGTTTGATAGCAAATTTTGTTCCATGAATGATACCCGGTGTTGCCGTAGAAAATAATCTGCTCAAACGAAGTTAACACCTAAATTCATTTCGTCTACAGCTATTGAAAACAACAACAATCAGCAACAAAAAGGAAGCGTTTTCTGTAGTTTTCATCTTTAGATTAAGCATTCCTTACTTTTATCCAGCGAAAACGTCATTCTGTAGAATACTTAGCAAACTCATGAAATTCCAATTGTAGCATGCAACCCGGTCTAGATCTAACCGTGGACTCTCTTATACTGATTTAGCGTATAGACTTTCTTAGATTTTTCTATCCTCCCTATACCTTTTCCGGACAGAGACATATTACAATCTTTTCCAAGATCACAAGGTCATTAACCTTACATATAAAGCCTGTAACAATAACAATATCACTTCCAAAAGTACACCCACCAGCCAGACTGTCCTTATCAGATCTGTTCTCCGTTTTATGGCGCCATTAGACAAGCACACTGACCTAGTGTGATCTCTATCACTGAACAGGCTAGCTTTGGGAACTATTTACAAAGATACCTTGCTACAAATTACCCATGCCTCTGATCAGGTGTGTCCTCACACTACAACTATAATGTATTTAGATTTTTTTAAAGCTTCCAAATATATCCAACATGACTAGATATTATAAACGAATAATCGTTGCGAGTAAAGTTCCTTTTTCATATATAGCATAAGCAAGCTCTGTTGTATAATTCAAGAGTTCTAAATGCATAGTCACACACCGCACGTCCAGCCGAATAATTCAGATAAGTCCTATTTTAGCTTAATGGTTTTCACTTTCAGCACTTTTTACTTTTTAAGTTTATAGTGTCTCATACGAATTTTGAAATTCAAGTTTCTCTCTAAAATCATATTCTTTCCACCAGCTCGGGCGTCTCCTTTGGCGTCCATTCTGGGTACGGCTATGGCATCCTGATTAGGCCATGCAAACGCCTCTGTCCATTTAGTAAAATTGTCTCCAATTACTAGAATATATTTATTCCCAAGTGAAGTTTCTGGCAACAGCCCCATAATATCAAATGCTATTCTATCCATTGGACTTCCTGACTTGCAGAGTTGCATCGGGGCTCTTCTCTTCATGCCTGGGGACTTTTTTCTTGCACATACTTCACACGTACTGCACCAGTCCCTAACATCATGTTGTAGTCCAACCCAATAATATCCTTGCCTGATTTTGTTAGGGGTTTTCGAAATCCCTAGGTGGCCTCCACTTTTACTAACATGAGAACATTTCAATACACTTTTCCTGAGTTTCTAGGGGACAATAGCTTGATGACGTCCCGCTTTACCATCACACGTTTGGTGTCTCCGACACAAGAATCCATTGTTAAACTCAAGTTGGTCCCATTGAGTCCATAAACTTTTAACTTCATGGCTTTGGCCTGATACTTCATTCCAGCATACCCTTACGCCACCAGTCACCCACTGTCTTACTATGGATAGGTCATTATCGGCGTGCTTAGACCGTATCTGCCGATGTATACGTACCGTTATTATGATTTTTGGAACATAATGTACTCACAACAACTGTTTGTAGTGCGTTTTTCTCATCGTCGTTTCCAATGTTTTCACCATTCGTTTGTCTCCCGCATTGTCGGCATGGCTTTCTTGTTAATGCATCTGCATTTCTATGACGCAAGCCTGGTCGGTGCAGGATTTCAAAGTCATACTGAGCCAGCATCTCAAGCCATCTGGCCAGTTGACCTTCTGGATCCTTTAACGTCATGAGCCAACGCAATGCACTGTGATGAATCCGAATGAGAAATCGTTTCCCATACAAGTATGGCTTGAAATGTTTCACAAAGTACATGATTTTGACAGTGTCCTACTTCCATATGCCACGACTTTTTCGCGACTTTCCAAACCTGAGAAATTACTGCACCGATTCCATTTTCACTAGCATCAGTATCCAAAATGCATTGTTTTGAAATGTCCGGGTATGTGAGTAATGGTGCTGTTGTTAACTTAGCTTTTAGCGTTTCAGACGCTTCTCCGCACTCCTTAGTCCATGTAAACGCCCTTCCTGACTGTCATTTTATGTAAACAACTAGCAATCGACGAAAAATCTTTTATGAATCTCCTATAGTAGGAATAAAGCCACAGGAAGACGTGAAGCTCCTTCACATTCGTTGGTGTAGTCCAAGATTTCACTGCCTCGATTTGTTTAGGGTCGGTTTTAATCCCTCATCAGACACGATATGCCCTAAGAATGCAAACAAGTGACACTTGGATGGTTTAAGTTTAAGGCATGCCTGTTGCACTTAAATAAAAACTTCTCGTAGATGACTTAGCTCCTCGTCAAACGTTTTACCGAAAATAATTATGTCATCCAGATATATCAGACACGTTTTCCATTGTACACCTGCTAAAATAGTCTCCATCAGCCTTTCGAAGGTGGAATCCGAATTGCATAATCCAAAGGCATTACACGTAACTGATATAATCCATTTGGTGTTATAAAATGTGCTTTGGGTTTATCTTGCTCTTCCATTTCTACTTGCCAATATCCATTCTTTAAATCAAGGGTAGAAAACCACGATACACCTGAAACTCGATCAAATGAGTCGTCTGTAGGCGGTAGAGGATACGCGTCCTTCACAATCAGTTGATTGACTGCTCTATCATCATCATCACTGGCGGCTCAGTCTCGAGAGACCATGCGAATAGCGCCCTTGAAGTGCTGTCTGTCTCTGGGGTGTTGGCATCGTCTGATGTGGCTGTGCAGGCATATACGCGAGTGAGTCCTTATTGCAGTTGGTGCAGACATACTGATAAGTCTGAGTTGGGGGGTTGCTGACGCGCTCTTCTTTCTCTCACGTTTCTCTGCCGCCACCTGCCTCTTCTCGCATCAGCGACTGATATGCCCTTGCTTAACGTCAGTCTCCAGGTTCCTCGGTCATCGGTCAGCACTTCCCAGCCATCGGGTGAAATGTCGCATGCCTTCATGTTCCTCTTGCACACATCCTTGAAACGGAGTGAGGGGCGGCCAACTCTTCTGGTGCTTGTGGCCAGTTGTCCATATAGGATGTCCTTTGGCAGCCTCCCATCTTCCATGCGTCGGACGTGTCCTAGCCATCGAAGGCGGCGTTTGTGCAGCAGTGAGTACATGCTGCGGTTACTTGCACGCTGCAGGATCTCGCTGTGTGGGACGCGGTCTTGCCAGTTGATTTTCAGGATGTGTTTTAGGCACCGTATATGGAAGGAGTTGAGCCGGTGCTCTTGCCTCGTGTAGATGCTTCAGGTCTAACTTCCATGTAGAAGGGTGCTGAGAACGCAGGCCTAGTAGATTTGGATCTTGGTGTGCTCTGTCAGCGCGTTGTTTTGCAACACCCTCTTCGTTAGTCGTGCCATGATTGTGTTTGCCTTTCCAAGCCTTCTGTCCAGCTCCACATCAAGCGAGAGCGTGTTGCTTATGGTTGACCCCAGGTACGTAAAGTTGTTGACAGCTTCCAGGGTGACACCATCAATTTTGATGGAAGGGGCAATGGTGTATCTTGCACGCTGTCGTTTGTCCTTTCCAGGCTGATGGAGAGCCCAGACTGCTTGCAGGTATCAGAGAAACTGTCTCCCAGTCTCTGGAGGGCATCCTCAGTGTGGGCCACAAGAGCCGTGTCATCTGCAAAAAGCATCTCCCTGATGAGCACCTACCTCACTTTGGTCTTCGAACGCAGTCGTACCAGGTTGAACAGCCTCCAGTCGGACCTGGTGAGTAGATAGGACAGGAGTAGGGAGAAAAAGATCCCGAAAAGAGTTGGCGTCTACACGCAGCCTTGCTTCACGCCGCTGTTGATTGGAAAGGAGGCTGAGGAGGATCCATTATGCAGGACTGTTTCCTTCATATCGGTATGGAAAGAGATTATCATGCTGCGGAGTTTTTGGGGGGAGCCGATTTTACTGAGAAGTTCGAAAAGACCCTCCTGGCCATGTCAAAGGCCTTGGTGAGGTCAATGATCATCATGTAGAGTGGTTGACCTTGCTCACTGCTCTTCTCTTGGAGTTGTCATAGGGAGAAGATCATGTCAGTCGTCGACCTGCCTGCTCTGAAGCCGCACTGGGATTCCGGGTACACATGGTCCGCCATCAGCTAGAGCCTGTTAAGTATGATGCGCCAACGATGCTCAGGAGCGAGATCCCTCTGTAATTATTACAGTCACTGCGGTCGCCCTTGTTTTTGTAAAGGGTCACAACTGTGGCGTCGCGCATGTCTTGGGGGACTGCTCCTTCCTCCCAGCAGAGGTAAAGTAGCTCATGGAGCGGCTGAAGCAATCTTAGTTTCCCACATTTGATAGTTTCGGGCGGGATGCTGTCACTACGTGGTGCTTTGTCGTTTGGGAGGGAGCCGATTGCTTTGCTGAGCCCCTCTAAGGTGGGCACTTTATCGAGCTCCTCCATGGTGGGCAGTTTCTTCATGCTGCTAAGGGCCGTATCGGTGACTGACGTTTCTCGGGAGTATAGCTCTGAGTAGTGCTTCACCCATCTTGCTATCTGTCGCTCACGGTCAGTGATCTTCTTTCCCTTCAGAGATTTCAAGGGGGGCGACCCCTTTCACTTTAGGGCCTAGAGCCTTCTTGATGCAACTGTACATACCTTGGATGTTTCCAGACTCGGCACTGCGCTGGATTCCTTCACACAGTTTTTGCCAGTACTCGTTCGCGCACTTTCTAGCGATGCGTTGGGTGTTGCTTCGTGCACTTCTGAGAGCAGGAAGCGTCCGTTCATTAGGGCATTTTTGTAAGCTATGAAGGCTTTTCGTTTGTCCTCGATTATTGGTTCCATCTTTGATAGGTGTGCGTTGAACCAGTCCTGGAGGATGGGCCGTTCCTTCTTGCCAAACGTGGGTCCGGCTGTGCTGTAGATGGCATCCTTCATGGCGCTCCACTTGGCTTTGGCATCGTGCTCTGGCAGGTCCTGGAGAGCCTGGTCCAGGACGGAGGCATACTCTTTCACCTTGGAGGGGACCGACATCTGCTTGGTGTTTATGCGATGGCGTCCATTTATTTTTGAGCAGTATAGTGTGTGTGGCTGTAGACGCACCCTGCTGGTGTAGTCGGAGTCGCAGTCTGCATTGTGGTAGGTTCTGATGGAGAGGACGCTGTTAAGTGCAGAGCGCCTGGTGATGACTAAGTCGAGCTGGTGCCAGGGATGAGACCTGGGGTGTTTCCATGACACTTTGTGTTGTGGCTTACACATGAAGAAGGTGTTTGTGACGCACAGGTCATGGTAGGTGCACAGCTGCAACAGTCTCTGGCCGTTTTCTTTGGTCTTTCCAATGTCATGATGTCCAAGGCAGGTAGGCCATGGTTCTTAGTCCGCACCTACTCTGGCATTAAAGTCGCCGAGGATGAATATTGGTTCATCTTTGGGGCATCCTTTGGTCTGTTCGTCCAGTTGCTCATAGAACTGATCATTTTTGTCCTCTGAAGACGTGAGGGTGGGGGCGTAGACACTGAGGATGTTGACAGGACCTGCAGCAGTGGTGAGGCGGATGTACAAGACACGCTCAGTGCCCCCTGCGAGGGTCTCAACCGAAGACAGGAGGTTGTTTTTTATGGCAAAGCCCACGCCGTGCTGGCGGGGATCCTCAGGTTCTCGACCCTTCCAGAAGAAGGTGTAGTTTTCATCTCTGAGGGAGCCGCTGCAGGCGACCATGGTTTCCAGGAGGGCAGCTATGCTGATATTTAGTCTGGTGAGTTCTCTATCGATGATGGCCGTCTTCCTGGTGTCGTCCACCTCCTTGAGATCGTCAGAGATGCCTGTGCACATGGTGCGCACGTCCCAGCTTGCGAATCGAATAGTAGGAACCTTCTTCATTGGTTTCTTTTTCTTTTGTCTGGTGTGGAATTACCATCTGCTTGTCATGCTGAGCAACACACTGAGCTCCAGACACCCACTGGAGCAGGCATACGATGGCGGGTCAACACCTTACTGACCGGGGTTGCTCGGTTTGAGGCGGGTGGTAGTCACCCAGTGGGACACGATGATCCCTCGAAGCTGACCCGTGGCGCTCCTTCCCTACGCCAATCGGGTGTGACTTATAACCCGTAAACTGCCAGCTTCCGTGTTGTTTCCTCACTCAGTAGCGAGACTGGAGTGACCTCTCCAAGGCGCAAGCCTGGGTGTGGAGTATGGAGATCCTGGGCTGCCCAGACGTTAGGATCCCCCCTCGTCCTTGCTGGTGGGATCCAAAGGAATGTTGAGCATGACATTTGGCACCAGTTCGGATGCAGGAGCTGCCGGAAGGAAGCTGCCCTTTCACACAGACTCAGCTACTGCGACCACTCCTTCACCCAGTTCTTCTCTGCAAGATTTACAAAAACAGCCCTTGTGGGTGTGGTGTGGAGAACGTGTGCCTAAAACGCAAATCGTCTTTTTCTGCCAAATCTTCGTGGTGTATTGTATCATCGGTGCAGCCATTGCCAATTTGAGTTTGCAACAAGGAGACAAACAATTGTGGACCATTTTATTGAGCAGTTTCATCGGTTACCTGCTTCCCAATCCCTCCCTGAAATTCACCTCGAACGGGAACAACGGGAACCTTGTGTCCAGTGCCAGTGCCAGTCACCACTCCAATTATAACAACACTATTTTGGGCGGAGACACTCCTCTGACTTCCAGTAACCGCTCGGATAGCCACAGAACTCTGGAATTATGAGTCACACTAACCAATTTTACTTAACCTTACCCAGTGACAGTTCCATGGAGTGTTTCCCAACAACACGTTGTGCTGTTACACGGCCAAATTACCTCAGGCCATCCCATTAGATCACGAAGCCCATTGGGAAGTGGCTTTGGTAGAAATCATTCACCCGACTCAAGTCCTCAATGTCCTTCCCAATCAAAATTTTTTTTCAGTGGAAGTTCATGACGAACAATTGCAACAGTACTTGGATACCCACGTCAAATATGATAAGAAAACCCTTAGCATAAAAAAATCAAAAGTCGACCACATATCACTTGATCATTCCCCCAGGCTATTATTTTAGTGGACAACATTTGGTCAGCACCATTTCCTCCAGGTTTAATGTCGTGTTTCTTAAAGCTTTGGAGAGTGTCAAAAAAAGTGTCACCCTGGAGTACCACGAAGTAGCTCGTCGCTTCCTGATGAAATTTCCTGAGGTGGGTAAAATCATGTCCATTTTATTTTGTCCTGAATTGTTTGCCATGTTGGGAGAGGACATGGAGATGAGAAAGAGAGTAGAGCGAAAAGGCGAAATAGCAGCCATTTCCGACAACGATTCTTTTACCAAGTTTTTTCGTTCTCCGGTAGAACTGAACCAAGGACTGAATTTGATCTTTGTGTACTCCGATGTGGTGGAGTATAACGTGGTGGGACACACCTCTGTGCCGTTACTGTGTGTCATTCCTTTCAAAGTGGATTCTGTCACGAACGCTGACGAGGAAGGTGGAAACACTTACCACGTCCACCGCGAATTTGTACATCCTCATTATTTGCCTGTCAGCAAGTCTTATTTGGACACTGTCAACATTGTTATAAAAGGAAATGTGGAACAAAATATTCCATTCACCAAAGGGAAAGACACGGTGAAACTCCATTTTCGAAAACGGTTCTCTAACGACTCTTAAGTCATGTATCCAGTGTACCGAGGAGTTGCTCGACAGCGAGGACACGGTTTAGGAGATATGTTGAAATCAGCCTTTCGTTCGGTGGCCCCCGTGTTGAAACCAATGGTGAGACGCGGATTGCACGCCTTGAAAGATGCGGCATTGACACACGGTAAAGAATTTCTCCAAAATGTCATCATCGACAAACAAAACCCTAAAGATGCCTTCTTTAGGGCAGGCATAAATGTTTTGTTGCAAACGGGTAAAGACATTTTGGGCCGACGAGAAATGCCTATAAATGCCCTGAGCTCTAGTAAGTCAGGCATTCCTACTTCCCTGACGCCACAACAAGGACAAGGCAGAAAGAGACGACGAAGAAAACACCCTTTCACCAGACTTCACACTTCTAAAGCTAGAAAGACAAAGAAAAGGAGAACCGTTCGAGACTTAGACGTTTTCGATTATTAAAGTATTGAGAAACAGAAAAATTGATGCACCGAGAGTCTTGTGCCTGTTTCAAGTCGGAACTGGATCTGTTTGCCATGCCACCCATCATGATGACCATGCAAGAATCCCAATGGGTGGAATTTTATAGCGTCTCCTCTTTGACGGATTCCGTTCCCATCGAGTTTGAAATCAAAGGACAACCGGAAGATTACATCGATCTGAATAGCAGTTACTTGTGCCTGAAAGTCAAATTTGTAGATAAGACTGGATGTGATATAGACACTGTAGTAGTAGCTCCCGTCAACAATTTCATGCATTCCTTGTTCAGTGGAGTGGACTTGTACTTGAATAACAAACTAGTCAGTAGCAGCATGGATACTTACCCTTATCGTGCCTACCTGGAAAATCTTTTGACGTACGGTATAGACGCCAAGAACACTCATCTCAATGCCTGTGTGGTATGGGAACCTGACGATGCGGACGAGTTTGACATAACCGAAATTGATACAAAGAAACCACACAATAAGGGATTTGTAGAACGAAGAGACAAAATCATAGGAGTCAACAAAACTTTAGAACTGATGGATCGTTTGCATTTGGACATGTGGTTGCAAGAAAAGTATTTGCTGAACGGAGTGGATATCCGTCTAAGACTGAATCGTAGCAGTGCCGCTTTCCACTTAATGGCTGATAGTGCCGATTACAAAACCAAAATCCAAGAAGCCAGACTCTACGTGCGACGTGTGGAAGTGTTACCTAAAGTGGGAAACGTTATCAGTCACACTTTGAGCAGAACGACCGCCAAGTATCCAATACACCGCGTGGAAGTGAAAACCTACA
This sequence comes from Sinohyriopsis cumingii, assembly GCA_028554795.2. Taxonomy (NCBI): domain Eukaryota; kingdom Metazoa; phylum Mollusca; class Bivalvia; order Unionida; family Unionidae; genus Sinohyriopsis; species Sinohyriopsis cumingii. The sequence continues at coordinate 2,214,510 of JAPYKE020000102.1, read as the reverse complement.
CCATTCCCGTTGGACAGCGATCCATGATCGAAGATCATCTGTTCCAAGGGCAGTTACCCAAACGTTTAATCCTTGGTATGGTTGAGAATATAGCCTTCAATGGAGTCCACAATCAAAATCCTTTCCACTGTCAACACTTTGGTGTGTCCAAGATCGAAGTCAGTCGCGATGGCAAGACCTTCTGTACCCGACCCTTCGAACCTGAATTTGACAAGAAGAATTACTTAAGATCGTTTTTGTCCCTGTACGAAGCTACCGGACAGTTAGGGACCAACACCAGTCACGGCATTACGTACGAGGATTATGCAGGAGGCTATGCTTTGTGGGCTTTTAATTTCACTCCAGACCAAGGCAGCGACGAGGGACATTTCCACCCTATACAATCAGGCCAGATTCGAGTGGAACTTCAATTTGCAGGTTCTTTAACAGAGAGGGTGATCGTCATCCTGTATGCAGAATTTGATAATACGATAGAAATCAACAGTTTGAGAGAAGTCATTCTAGATTATTAGAAGTCATGGAAGACTGTTATCTCTCTTTACCTAGTGGAGAAACTTTGGACATGGAATGTGAGGAGACCGTGGAAGAAGAACCCCAAGACAAAGACGAAGAAGTCATCATGATGATGTCCCGATGGCCAGAACAAGAAGCGCATTTAGTCTCTTGTTTTGCTACAGTCCTGGGAGATAAAATGAAGGAATTGATCAAGAAAGATTGCTTAGGATGTCAAAACGAACATCCCAGTCAAATTCAACACGATAAATGTCTAATGCTGAGTCAAGAAGAAAAATTGGACGAGTATCTGGAAAAAGCTTGGAGTCTCATCGAGATAGAATTCGTGTTTGATCATTGGTATAAAGGCTTGCATGAATATTCTTCTCCTCCATTAACGCCTCTGGAGATCAGTCGCATTGAAACTCTCGTGAACCAGGGTCTTAAGTCTGAGCTCGTACCCCTTTACTTGAAAGAAATTTTCCAAGAGAAAATCAGGATCGAATTGATCACTTATTATAACCTGTGAAGAAAAAAAAAACACAACACAAATAAATGGATACCTGGGAACTTTATTATCTTTTGAACCACAGTTCGTACACCGCTTCTTGGAATCCTGTCGTCTGTGCTAAAGATGAACTCCCTCATCGCAAATCTCAAGACCATCAAGCTTATGTCATCAACACGGACGACAGTCATTTCCCAGGAATCCACTGGGTAGCCGTCTACTTTCCTCAAGAAGGGTGTGTGGAATATTTTGATTCGTATGGATTGCCTCCTTTGGAAGACGATATCATTGACTTTATGAGAAGAAATGCTCAGACCACACGATTCAATAATGCGAAATTACAAGGCACATATTCCTTGGTGTGTGGACAATATTGTGTGTATTTTCTGCATCATCGCAGTCTGGACTATTCTTTAGAACATTTAGTGACTCATTTTGATCCTCGTTCTTCTTCTAGAAACGATATGAAAGTAGATCGATGGTTTTGTGACCATTATACTTATCTTTTGTCTCAAGCTGGGAAACGTAGTGTCCATCAATGCCCCAATGACTTCCAACAGTGGAAATCACAATTTCATTCACAACGTTGTCAGCCCTGTCCAAAAACAAGTGTTATTTGAAAAAAATGTTTAATGTTATTTTGGGTAGTTACTGTTAAAAAATTTGTTACTTGTTAGTGTTAAGTGATTTTGAATAAAAAAATGTTGTGTTTTGAAGAAAAAAATGCCGTTGTCTTTCGTTTTGCTATAGGTATCCTGATTCATGCTCTTTGACTTCTCTCTATCCCTCCCATGACACTATTTCAACGTTCCGACTCGAAAACAGTGTAGGGATGTTTTCCTTCACGTCCGCGCTTTGACTATAGAACCGGGGGTTGTCTCTAGTCTAACCATCCATTGTCGACTCATCCTTCTACGAAGATGTGCTCCAGAATAGCAAAGCTAAACGAAGCCTACGTAAATTTGCATAGGGTCAGACACAGCCTGATACCGAAGCCTGAAGAGATAGAGAATGTTAGAATGTTAAAAGTCACTGAAGACCTGATAGAAGAGCTCTTCAAAGAAGAAATTAACAGGGAGAAAGAAGAATGGACAGAGAAGTACAGACTTCAGAAACAGCAGAGAGAGCAGCAACAGCAACAACAACAGCAGCAGCAGCAACCTGAACCTGACAGAGGCTTTGTCGACTGTCGTATCGATACCAAAGAGTTCTTCTTCTCTTTCCGAAGAAGCAGACCTTATCCTGGGAGAAAGCCTATCGTCAGAGGAGGCCGCAATCTTAGAACCTAAAAGATTGCTATGGCTTCAAGTTCACACAAAAAACCCAGCCCTTTTTAGGGCTACCCCATACTCTAGAAAAGAAATAGCAATCGATTGTCTATAATAAGTTAAAATATAGAAGTGCGTGTATAAGCACATGAATTATTTATCTTGCTTGGAAAGTGTGTGTGTGTGTGTGTGTGTGTGTGTGTGTGTGTGTGTGCAAGTATTTGATTTAAGTGGCTTATGAAATTTTTTAGAATAGTGATGGGTAGTATAAAAAATGTGAGTTAGTGTTTCTTTTAGGTCCGCGCGTTGTTTGGTCATAATCTAGGTAATATAAGTTTTGTGTCTTAGGGGGATGGTTTCCTTCACGTCCGCGCTTTTAGTATAAATTGAAAATCGCTCGGCAGTCTGGCTACCCATGTTGATTGATCAACAGTAAAAATGAGTAGCAGACTTGAAAAACTTTTAGAACTCCAGATTTACCTGGAATATGCCAAGCACATACTAAATGAACTGGCTGCGGAGGCCATAGTCGAAGAGGGAAGGATAAAGAAGGAAGAGGAGGAGAGAAGACCGAGGGAAGAGGAAAGAAAATAGGAATCCTGCCTCACATAATAATGAGGCAAAAAAGTGAGGTGAAGCCCTTGGTGAGGACATCACCCCAGCCAGTAGCTACATCACAGACACAGGCACAACCTCTTCCACCACAGACACAGCCACAACAGCATCCACGAATTCAGCACAGACAGAGGGAAGTCTTCAGGGTCCAAGAGAGTGAAGACTGGGATTCTGAAGCCAATCATCCCCCTTCTGCGATTCCAGTCACAAGGGTGAATTGGCAAGGAGACTGGAGTCGGAGATGCGTGTGCGGTGCCAGGCCATGGAGGTGTCACTACTAACAGATGCCTCTGGAGTTCGCAAAAAACAGCCCTTTTCAGGGCTAACCAAAACTATAGAAAAGATATAGTAATCAATTTGCTAATGTGTGAATGTGGAATAGTGTAGTTATAAACACTCATTTTCCTGGTGTGATTGTATGTGTATATGTGTGTGTGTGTGTGTGATTGTAAGCGATGGTGTAAGTATGTGTGGACAGAATAATTGGGTTTGATTTTGCTGCTTGTCGTGTGTGGATAGTATATTTTGGGTTTCATTTTGCTGCTTTACGTGTGTGGAAAGTATATAATATGAGATGACAAAAGTAGGGGATGTTTTTCTTCACGTCCGCGCTTTTTATATAAGAACCGACAGTGTTTGTCGTTCGCACCATTCTAAGGAATAAAGACAAGGAAGATGGTGGCTGTAACAGAATTGCTTAACCAGTTGAAGGACATTTGGTATTGGATGGTGGATGGAGCCTATGCAGTGGAAAGGATTGAACGTGAATGGAAGCATGAAGTTACCCGGGATTTTGTCAGAAGGCAAGTGACAAACCTGAAATTAGCTATGGATCTGGTGAAAGAGATGATAGAAGAAGAAGTAAAAAGGACTAAGAGGCTTTATTGATCCCGAGTATGTAAAGATTGGTCACTTGAAGGAAGCCGTGGATATGTGATAGAAGTAAGGTGCTTTTTGGAAGACGTAATGGAATGGTCAGAGTGGTCCTTTGTCAAAAAAAGGCCTGGACCATCTTAAGAAATCGGAAGAACTTATGAGAAAAGTGATGGAGGAAGAAGTCATGAAGATCAAAGACAAGTGGAATAAAGAACGAAAGGATAAGGAAAACTTAAAGAAAAAAGAGGCCTTTGAAAAACTCAACAACAATTGGATCATGATACAAGAGAAATTCAGAGCGATAGGTCATCCTGACTGGTTACCAGAGTCAGAAATAAAGAAGAAGAATAAAGGAATGATGGAAAAAGTGAGAAATTGGTGGAAGAAGTGGAGGAAATAGAAGAAGAAGAAGAAGAAGAAGAAGAAACACAAAGGCCCTTTTCAGGGCCACTCCAATGCCTGGAAAAGAGATTCCCTTTCATGCCTACATTTCTTTTTTATATGTCTGTTGTCTATTATCTGTGTTCTATAAATCTCTCATGTTCCATAACGCTATACAGACCCACCATGTTAAATTTCCCTTGTCGCTATATAGACCCACCATATATTCCCATGTTCAATTCCCCTTGTCGCTATTAGACATTCAAAATTTTCCCATGTTAAATTTCCATTGTCGCTATAAGGCAAACCCCTTATTTTAACACTAAAATCCCTTTGTCGCTATAATGCACATCCTGTGCTCCCCATGTTAAATTCCCCTTGTCGCTATATTGCCAGTCCTGTATTCCCTATGTTAAATTCCCCTTGTGGCTATGATGCCTATCCTGTGCTCCCCATGTTAAATTCCCATTGTCGCCAAAGGGCAAACTCACTATTTTAACATTAAAGTCCCCTTGTCGCTAAATCGTCCCCATATACTACTCATACCCTCTGTATACTAAGATTAAAACTACTTCTCAGTACAGCTAATTTGACCTCATGTTAGTAGCGACATTGTTTCGTGATCTGTAGAATAAATTAGTGATTTACAGTAGGATTAACATTATAAAGTAGATTGAGATAATTCAAGTGTACAAAAGCAGTTTTTCTATCATAATATCGTGTACTTAAATACACTTGTTATATTACGTGTATTCATTAATGTGCGAGAAAAATAATTATTACTACAGAGAAGAAAAGTCTATATACCTTTGTTGTACAAAGGTACGGTCGATTCTCTGTCAACAGTTGACAAGTAGGGTATTGACCATAATCCAGGTCAGTTGCTGGGTACGAACAAACAATGACAAGTGAATACTCCTCTGTGTGTGTGTGTGTGTGTGTGTGTGTTATTTGGATGTTGACGTAGCTTTAATGTTTTTAGTCATATCGTTACTATAACAACAGTATGACAGTCCATAGTGATATTTACCACCGGGGCATCATGCGGCAGACATGTAGCATCATGCCCCACCCAATCACATTATCCTGGCACCAGACGACTAGTCCTAACACTAACCTGTTAATAATGAACGCCTAATGAGGCAGCTGTTCGTACCATTTTTATGTCTTTGGTATGACTCGGCCGGGTGTATGTTTCTTTTTTAATATTTGATATACTAGTTTTGTAGTCGTCGTACTATACGGTCAGTGTTACAGTAATACATTCAAAATAATAATAATAAAAACATGCATAGCTTTTAACTGTTCTTGATGGATTTTGTATTTACAAATCCGGCAAAAGGGCTTAAGAAACACGTATATTTAAAAAACAAAAACGTGCGATTTGTTTGTTCACTGAAGTTAAATACACAAAATTATAAATATCACCTTCGTGAAATACATTTTCAATACCTCTTAGAGGAATGAAAACGATGCACTAAAACGGAGAACGCGAAATCGGAATGTATATCTGAGATCATTAACGATGAACGACGAGATTATAGTTAAAATACAAACGCAGCAAATGAAATGCAAATGGATGGGAAACAGCGCGTAAAATTTCAAGCTGAAGTGGACTGCAAATACAGCGCAAACGAAATGCAGATTTAGTAATTTAAGAATGATACAGAACTTCCAGTTTCAAGGTCATGGAAAAGATAGTTTTTCAAAAATAAGAACAACGATTAGTAAGGAAGTAATTCAAAGTGAATACGGTATCACATAAAATTCAAATATATCCGTCTCGAAATATAACTAAATATCATGTGCCGCACTGAGAAATGTCGTACAATAACACCAGATATAAACGTCATCCTTGGAAGCCAAGAATGCACTTATCTGAGAGTAAGAACTTAATTTACATTTACAAGTAGTGTATGGGGACGATTCAGGGTCTATGGGACTTATCATTAAAAACACCCCTGGGACCATATAGGGTCTATATAAATTTAACATGGAGAAAACCCCTGGGACGATATAGGGTCTAGGGGAATTAGCATTACAGACCTTCTTGGGACTGTATAGGGTCTATGTAAATTTAACATTAACACCCCCTGGGTCTGTACAGGGTCTATGTAAATTTAACATGGCCAAAAACCCCTGGGACTTTATAGGGTCTGTGTAAAATTGAAACAGGGAGGGTCTCTATGTTTTGTTTCTTAAAAAAAAAAAAAAAAAAAATGGGGTAGGAATTGAAAGTCTATCTCTTTTCGAGAGATGTGGGTGGCCCTGAAAAGGGCCTTTGGGTTTCTTCTTCTTTTATTTCCTCCACTTCTTCATCCATCCCCTTATCTTTTCTAATAATCCTTTCTTCTTCTTTATATCTGACTCCGGTAACCAGTCAGGATGGCCCAACTCTCTAAACTTCGTCTGTATCTTCATCCAATTGTTGTTAAGCCTCTCAAACTCTTCCTTTTTCTTTTTGTTTTCCTCATCTTTTCTTTCTTCCCTCCATCTCTCTTTAATCTTCTCTACTTCTTCCTCCATTACTTTTCTCATCAGATCTTCCCCTTTCTTCATCGTGTCCAACCCCCATTTTACATTCCTCCACTCTGTTCAGCACAATATCTTTTCTAGGAAGCACCGGACTTGGATGACATGGTCCAGTGCTTCCTTCAAACTTCCCACTCTGAAGTAAGGTGGGTTAATGAAGCCTCTTGACTTATTGACTTCTTCTTCTATCATCCCTGCTATGATATCTCTTGCTGTCTTTAGGCCTTGAACTTGACTGCTTACCAAGTCTTTCATATCTCCATGCCTCCATTCCTCTTCTATTCTTCCTACAACATATTCTACATCCATTATCCAAAAATAGATGATACTTGAGTCAT